>WBMW01003413.1:3964630-4031032 GCA_013396635.1 Penelope pileata
TTTTTGTTTTTTTTTTTTTGTGAGAAGGAATAAACTGGAAAGCATAGAAATCATTTATGTATTTCCTTTGGACAACAGAATTCTTTTAGATTTTGAAACTGTCATTTCTTCTAGGCCAAGATTTCAGTAAAAAGAATGTTTAACTATGGACTCTTCAATATACTTCAAATCCCCTTAGCTGTTAAGTCTAGCAGACTCGAATGTTTCAGGTTGCTAAAGGAATGTCAAAGCAGGCAACAGATACAAAGCCTTGTTGACAACTGTATTTTTAAAAAACATAATAAGAGTAAAACTTTTTTTTTTTTTTGCATGATTTTGTGTCTGTGGATATTTTAACAAAATAAGTTAAATTTATCTGGCAATATAACTTGCAAAGCAACCACACCCTCAGTGAATTATTGTGTTGATATTTCAGTCAAAACAGAACATTTTATTTCCAGACATCTAACAAAATTAATTTTCTTACTATAGGAATCTTGAACTAGTTAGTTTCCATTCTGGCAGCAACTGAATTTCTTTGTGAGATAGCTCATCTTCCCCCACCACGGTTGTATTGCTAACAGTACTTCAGACACCAAATTTTAGGCTAGCTGAATTCTGTGCTGCTGTTGCTTTGGTGTACATAAGCCCTTTAACGTTCTCTACAAAAATCCATTGGTAAGGTAAGAGCAGTGTTCAGATCCTCCCCAAGAAAGGAGACCAGTACAGAAGAGCCTCTGTTTCAGAGACAATGATGTTCCAATTTCCCAGTGAATATCTGAAACATTATTATACCGCTTTGTATTGAATTTTTAAATTAAAATTATTTTTTATAAATAGGCTTGGATTCAAGATTCTGAACTGCTGCCACAATGGAGCTTAAAAGAATGTATTTGAGCACATTATGAAGATCTCGATCCAGCAGAAATAATTTATAAATAAAACAAAATTTAAATAAAAACCAATTGGAGAAAAATAACTAAGGTTCATTTATTCCCCTCCACATCCCATAACTGCCTTAATGCTGGCCAGTCCAGTCTTACAAGCCATCACAGGGCAGGCAGTCAAATGGAGCAACACAGGCTCTTTTATGACAAGTTGATGGTGAATATATTCAGTTTAGGAAAGCTTTTTCTAAGGGTACTACCTAACTGTCCCCTTGCCAGATAGAAGTAGAAGTGGAGGGCATGCTGCCTATAGGAGCAGCCTTATCTTTTGTTCCTTCAAGAAACCACCATGAAATTTCTTATTTTTTTGTCTGAAGCTTATGAAAAAGCAGCTCTGTTATATAATCTTCCATGGGAAACACATTCAGTAGTTCTGTTTCAGATTTGAATCCAGCTCCTCATTTTATATTGACTGTTAGCACAATAGGACTATAAAGGAGAAATAATAAGCACCACAACAGCTTTTTTTTTGGCAGCCTTTGAATTAGCTGTATTTTAGTTGAGACCCCACTCTAGAGAAGTCTGCATATATTTCTTGCTCCAGTGGGCACTATCAGGGGAGCTCCAGCTGGCTTCAGACCACATTGAGTCTTTCAGCACCTTTCCTGGAGTTTTACAGTGCTGGCCAGGCTCCTTTACTCCCGATTGTGTCAACTCTAAAAGCTTCTCTTTTCTTTTTTTCTTTTTTTTTCCCCTCCAGATGAGTACTCTGTTTGCCTGTAGCAAAGTGACAGATTTATTACCTTAAAAGTGTAAATTACGCTGCTAATTTCAAAGAGCTTAATTTTAGTGTCCAAAATATAGTATGATAGAAGAAAATGGTCAATTAAAATGAAAAGTATTTTTTTTTTCAAAAACTTTGGAAAAGTTTGGAAATGTATTTGCAAAATGATTTTGAATGGAAACATTTCTGAAAATCAGATTAGTCACTCCCATGATAAGGGTTGCATTGTACCCTTTCTGTGGGGTTGCTCTACATCCTCTCATCCTCCAGTCTGTACACAGATCCAGGGTTGCCCAATCCCAGGTGCAGAATCTGGCACTTGCTCTTGTTAAACTTCATGCAGTTGGTGATTGCCCAGCCCTCTAATTTGTCAAGATAATGCTTGTTATCATGTTATTGACAATTTTGACTGGGTTTTAAAACATAATCAGATGCTTTACAGGCCATCCTTAGTCCACCTCAGCCTTACTGTAGGCAGCTTCTACTTCCCTCTGAGACAGATTTCCAGCAATTTTAATCTGGACTTGCCAACCTCTAAAATATAGCCTTCAATGCTGATCAGTAATTTCTTCCTTCATTCCTTTGAGCTCCCATTTATATAGTTATGCTGTTATCTGCTTTTCAGAACACTGCATATACACTTAAGGTTTATTCTGGCTGGGTCAAGAGATCATTGCTACTAATGGTTAGATGCGGTCATAAATCTTTGGAACCATTATTCATATTTTTTAGTTTAAAACTTATTTTTCTTTAAACATAATCTTTCACTGACACAGTTTGTATTTAATGGATCCATACAGAGCAGAGGAAAACCAAAAATTGTACAAACTTCACATGTTTATCAGCAATTCACCTGCATTGAATACCAGAACAAAAGTAGAACTATTTAATTATTCTGAAAGCTACTAATATTTGCCTTAAAAATAGTTAACGTGCGTTTGTGATCCTTTTTTCTTTCTCTTCACAGAAGCTAAACATGTCCAGTTCATCTGAAGGGAGCACGGTTGACATTGGACTTCCTGCAGAAGAGCAACCGGAAGCTGAACCTGAGGAAGCCATGGAGCCAGAGGCCTGCTTCACTGAAGGTGTCTGGCACAAAAAATCCCAAACTTATTCATGGAATATGGAATAACTAATTGTTTACACTAGTTATTAATATTTATGCCTTGAATTATTTACTATTTTGTCAGTTTTTAAGCTATGCTTAGAAGCAGTAATACTTTTAGGCCATAACATGCCATATGGATACTGCATTTAGTATCTCAAACAAAAGAAAGTACAATAAAACATTTGCCCATGTATTACTATATAAACTTACCTTAAATTTGAATGAATTGATATACTTTTACTTTCTATTTTTTAATTTGGCTTCATGTTGTGTGGATTTATATCTACTTGTGCACACTGTATTGAGCACTTAATTTTTGAGAAACAAGAAATATTTTTTCTCACCCATTCTTTGAATTGTAAATTCCAATTGTCTCAGTGTTAAATTCTATTGCTTTGCAGGAAAAAAAATCATCTAGGTGAAATCCTATTGAATTTTTACGAAATAGCACAATTTCTGGAAATGTAGTGCTGTGCATAACCAAAGTTTACGGAATTCAACAAAATCTTTCATTTGGTCAATACATATGTTGTTGTTTTAAAGGCTGCGTACGGAGGTTCAAGTGCTGCCAAGTAAGTGTAGAAGAAGGGAGAGGAAAGCAGTGGTGGAACCTTAGAAAAACATGCTTTAGGATTGTTGAACACAACTGGTTTGAGACTTTCATTGTCTTCATGATTCTCCTCAGTAGCGGAGCTCTGGTGAGTAAAACATGAAGAGTGTCACAACTGTTTTCAGAAAACATTGTTTTAACTTAGTTCTCTCTGTTAGAAAGAACATACAATTCCATGTCTTCAAAGGATCATTACATTTTAGTCAGGACTTTAAAAAACAGGTAAAAAAAGTCTCAAACATATGTCCAAAAAAGAACAGACATAATTGATTAGAAAGGGTTTAACTCCGCGGCTGAAAGTGATGTCCCTGAAGCTGGGAGAGGGACAACATGAGAAGAAAAGACATTTTACTTTGTTACTTGGGTTTGGTCTCTAATTTTACTGGTGTTTAGTGACGTGTCTCAGGGAAAAGAACTTCCCCCTCTAAGAATAAAAATTTATCATCTATGCTTCTAGTTCAAACTCATGTAGACTAACAGGATATCTGTAAAAAAACAAAATAAATTGTCAATCATCATGCTGTAAGTGTAACATGCATGTGAGGACAGAACAAAGAGAAGCTGACCATAATATAAATCTACAGTATAATCTATGATAATAAAAGAAACAAAACTTACTAGTAATATGTTATTTTACGAATATAAATTATGCTGAAGAATACAGAAATTTGAGATTAACTGTTAAGTAAAGCTGAGCCTGGATACATACTGAGCTGAAGTTTCTTAGGCAAACTGTTGGCCCTGAAATAACCTAGAGCATATCTGACATCCAGCCAGGTAGATACTCTTACTATTCAGTAAATTACTTAAGCTCCCATCAGTTTGTGAGTACTAAAAACGATCTGAGAATAACTGAATAGCAGGAATAACTGAATAGATCTCTGACCAGTGAAGTTGTTGTTGTGTAATATCCGCTTCTCCCTTCTGTAAGCTGGAAAATATTGTTCCACAGGGTAAAAACAGATATATATTGAGTTAGCAGAAAAGAAACCTTGAGATAAAGGTGATATTCCTATGCTTGTTGTTGTTACAACCTAAACTATGCGCAGTAACAAAAAGAAACAACAAATATCTTTGAATGTTTTTCTCACAGGCTTTTGAAGATATATATATTGAACAGCGCAAAACTATTAAGACCATGCTGGAATACGCTGACAAGGTTTTCACTTATATCTTCATTCTGGAAATGCTGCTGAAGTGGGTGGCCTATGGCTATCAAACATACTTTACTAATGCCTGGTGCTGGTTGGACTTCTTGATCGTTGATGTATGTAGTGTATTTCCTAGGCACTATTTTCATATATATATATATATTTCATTACTTCCTCTACAACCATAATATCTGTGTATACCAACTAGTTTACTTTTCAGTTTAAAAAAAGTAAGGTAGATGAAAAAAAAAATCATAGTTCTCTGTCTTTCATTTTATAGATACAGAACTACCCTCCTATACCACAGAGTTAAGAAAGACTAGTTCTCTTGCTAACAAAAGAACCTAGGACAGTAGCTCTAGAAACAGTTACAGTTCATCCCGGAATTGCTCATAGCCACCTTCAGACCTCACTTTCCTTCCTGCTGTGGTTTAAATTGCATCCAGCATTTAGAAGGATGCCTGGTCCATCAGACGCTCAGAGCTAAAAACAAACTATCATGCATACAAATTCCAGCATCTGGCTGAATTAGAGTGTTACAAGGAATGCAAATTAAATGCGTAGCATTGGTGGTGTGGCTTACACTTATTACTGAATTTTCAATCTTCCCAGCTGTGTTTGAAATCAAACTCAATAATCTTTCCTTCATGGGTTATCTGATAGTTTTAAATCTACTGTGATGTGTCATGAATTGTGGGAGACCATTTCTTGATGAATTGTTGCAATTACAGACAATTTAAAACAAATGTCCTTAATATGCCTACTTGAGAAAACCACTGATGTGCAAAAATGCATACTGTTTCTGTAGTCTATGAAGTAGTTCTGTGTGTGACTAAAATACTATTGTATATGTAGTTATAAAAATATAACCAGTAGCTACAATTTTAAGATAGAAACTTCTGGTAAAACTTAGAGAAAAAATATTATGCAAGTTCAGTTTTAAAATTAAGATGCATTTTGTCCTGCTTTAAGTGAATGAACAACAGTATTGCTATCTTCTTTAATTGGTTTTAGATTATGACAGCCTGAAAAACTAAGTTTTCAATAGCACAGTGAAGGTCCTGGAGAAATAAATTCAGATTTCAGAAGGTCCTAGTTTTGTGGGTTACTAGAGCTCAGGATTGACAAGTACAGAAAAGTTAAAGATTTCACATATAATACTTGCTTCTAAATACAGTTAATGAAGAGCACTCTCCCAGACTTCTCTTTTCATGTTGCACTGTGTGTGTTTTTTTACAATAATGAAATAGTGTACGAGACCATTATACTATTTTTCGCCCAATAAATACTTAAGGAATTGGAACAAGGTAATGAAGGAGCATTCAGGGGAAATGGGAAGAAAACCAAAGGTATTATTTTGGTCACAAATCTTAACAAATGTAGAGGGGATGGTATTTCTCACTGAGGAAATGCAGGAACGTAGAATACATGTGAATATGTGACTACCTTAGCTCTGCTGCCTATGGGACTCTTTCTGTAACATCTTTTGAGAAACAGCATAAACCATAATGTCAGCCTATAAAATACATAAATTTGCTGTTCAGGCAGAAGCATTAGTCAGTGTAACTGAATATAGAAAAATTAATCTACCAATTTCCAGAGACGAAACATTTCTCTGTGACCCACCTGTTAATTCAAAACAGGCTTCAATCATTTCCCTTTCACTTGTGGGCAATCAAATGAGCATTATCCACTATAATTACTAATCCCTGAAGCACTGTAAAACAGAGAAAAATGGAGAAGAATGTTTAGATTGGTAAAAAGATTTTTTTTGTGGTTTTAAATGCCCTCAAATCACTAGTAAAATATGAAATTACAAATTATTGTTTCCAGATATTAACTGTTAACTTATGGCATTTTTGCTTATCTATTTACCTATTCTACTCTTCTTCCTTATTAATTCTCTTTTTTTCATTTAAAAGACTTCGTATTCCTGAAGAAAGTGGTCCAAAATTAGATTCTTCTAAAGAAGTTTGTATCTCACATCTATGGTATGTAAAGTAGTATGTACAATATAATAATTTTTACTTTCCTGTTTTCATATAGGTCTCTTTGGTTAGCTTAACAGCAAATGCATTGGGTTACTCTGAACTTGGTGCCATTAAGTCCCTTAGGACACTAAGAGCTTTGAGACCTCTAAGAGCTTTGTCACGATTTGAAGGCATGAGGGTAAGAAAAAATGAAAGAATCTGAAACTATGCATGCATACAAAGAATCCATGCATGCAGAATAAGGAATGACGAGTCCATGCAGAAAGGCTGCACTATCTTTTTATCTATTGCATATCTTTTACTAACAGATAAGCAAAAAGCTTCATCAATTCACCTAAATCCATATGCAGTATCACATAGAAGTTATGTTCATTAAGGTTACTTTACTTTCTAGCCAATCTCAGGAGTTCTCCATTTAAGGCTTTGAAATTACCAACGATGAACTCTCTCAGCTCTCTTAATAATGAATAAAATGTAACAAGATTTTATTAATTTTTACGGAAAATTGTATTACTCTATTTATACAGGGATCTAATTTAGCAATAGTAAATAAAGCTATTTACTGCTATCAGTTGAAATCCTTCATTTTTCTTCGTATTTGATAAACCAACTTTGGTCTAACCCCAGTGAATTTTACTAGATCACGCTAGAGACGTGTGCATACCAGATAGCGGTTTAAATTTATTTCTGAGTTTGGCTGACTTTAAAAATAAAAACAACTAAAATGATTTGATTTCTCTATGAAATTTTCTTTTTGTAAAGTAAATGTTTTCATTACTTCAACAAATCTCTATTCACTACAATGTATATGAGGTTATTTCATACTTATTCTGAGTAACTTAGAGGCCCTGCTTACTATACATCTCACTCAAGAAAGCATTTTAACTTATTTTTTTTCATCTGTTTATGCCTTCTGTTCCTTAAAGCCACTGAATACAAACTAACTCTATATGCATGTCATTGAAATATGTTTTAAGAGAATGCATTTTGCTACTTCATGGAGACATGAGATGAAACAGTGTGCTAATGAATTTCAGTTCCATTACAAAATAGTGAAATAGCCTAGAATACTCCATTTGAACAGCATTTAGATATACAGCTAACATTAATGAAGTCAAATTGAGCATCTTAGAATTCTGTTCCTTACATTGTATTTGCCAGACTATACATTCCTACTTCAGAACGCATCAGAAGAAATACTGCTAACCAGTGACTGCTAGATTAATAAATTTCAATTTCATTTTCCACTTTTAGCAGATTTCTGATCATCTGAAATTTGTGAATTGATAATTCAGCAGGGTAAGAGCTGGTCAAATACTACAGAGTGTATGAGTTTTCACTTAAGTTTGAATGACTATTTCATTTAGCAATTTTCTCTTTGTACTTACTGTTCATGAACATTCAGATAAATGTGTTTTTGTGCAGATATTGGGAAATTGCTCTCAGCTTTAATTTTTTGATAACATTCTGGTTGGCTGCAGGAGGACTGGGAGACTAGTTTAGAAGTTACACAAGGAAAAGAAACAGCTTTTTAGATGATGTTGGAAGAAAAACAGATAGTTATTGGAAAAATAATGTTGAAAATTATTGCAAAATGTTCTGTTCATTTTTTTCTGTATCCTTACATGATTGCCTTAGTAAATTTCCCACTTAGGTACTTTTCTTTGAGCATGAATATCCAAAACATTCTGTTGTTTGAAACCTATATACTGCTTTTCCTTATTTCTCACTGTAAAACTATGAAACCATGCCAGAGACCCAATCATATGGTAGAATTTCAGATACACAAGATGAATAATTCAAGAACAACTTACTGTGCAGGAATCACAGACAAGGCTGAAAAAGTAAAAACAGTTACAGCTCCATCCTCCATTATTTATGAGAATCGATGAAGCACCTGATGCCAGTCACTTACCAAATTTGACTGGCCAAATGCGTAGTCTTTCTCTTAACTATTAGTTACATGCAACTCTGAAAATGTTGGCAAGTGTGCACAGCACTTGCTCACTAACAAATACTAGCATTACTTCATGAATGACTCACGAACAGTAAAAAGATTCAAATAACAAATAACTGACCGGCTCATTACAAGTACATAGCCATGACAACTTACAGTCTTCTCAAAAACAGAGTTCACTTTATAAAAACCCATTAAAACAGATTTTTTTTTTTTATCTGCCAGCAGAAAGTAAAACTAAATCAGCCCTTCTTGCTTTTTTATATTACCCATACCTACACTGACCTACAAGCTGAGTTTTTTATTCAGCATGTATTTATAATTTTAATGTTTTCCCCCAGGTCCAAAATCATGCAAAATTTGACTTGAAAATAAACAAGATCAAATGTATTCCACAGGAGCCCCTATATGTAAGCAGCTCTGAATAATTTTGGAAAATAAGCTAAGCTACTTCAAATTGCCGCTTTTCTTAAATAAGTTTACCATTATGGTGAACTGGAAAAATGCAGTATCTTACACAGCCACTAAAAACTAATAGCTATTTTGTTATCCCAAAATATTGAACACTTTTCACTCTTTAAGTCAAGTTACAATTTGTTGTTACAACTTACGAAAGAGCTTAATTTCAAAATTGTGATAAATTCTTTTCACAAAGTGAAAATAAGCTTTCTGAATCACTTGTGACAAAACAGTTTATAGGCTGTGCTTGCCTTGAGCACAGAAGTGAATTTTGCCATTTTAAAGGCATTTAAAATATCTACTGGTACACTGCAGTCTGAGAAATTATGCATAGAAATACTTTCTATAGTGAGTCTCAAAACCAACTCCACCCAGATGCTGGAAGGCAAAGTAAAGAATTGCTTTAATTTAATTTAATTTTTTGTCATAGGGTTTATATTCTTATCTCAATTAGTGTACATACTGAGCAGAAGTACCTGCAAACTGAGATTTGAATATACCCATTGCTTTTTGTTTAGCTTTTTAGTACTTGCAATATAATGCTTTTGCGCTAGTTCTGAATTGGTATGCTACTTGTAAATGTAGACTACTGAGTACACATTGCTTTGCTGAGTTAGAGAATTAAGTGACAATAAAGCATGCATTTGTATCTAATTTCACAAAATAAAGCATGTCATGCCGTGCTTGATTTATTTATTAGAGAAATAGTAGAAGGCAGCAAACAATCTGAAAACCACTTGCACTTTCAGTTTTGCATGCCTTATGCATATTTCTGGCTGATTGCTTTAAACATTTACTGTATTTCAAATTTCCAGTCCAATTTCATAACATGTAAAACTAAATTAGAATATTTGGTCTCTTAAATATCCTCTAAAATTCAATAGCTGTTCCTCAGGCTCCATTACCATGAAAGTGATAATGAGGCATTTCCAAGAGTACTCCAACTTTACTAGTAGGAAAGTTTCCTATATAATTGAGTTATAAAACATAGCATCAAGTGTCTGTCAATACAGAATCAGAACTAATAGGTTTATATAGGATAACCTATCTTCAGCTTGGATGGGGTGGAGCACTGGTTCCTCCCCTTATCTATATTATGGGTACAGTATTTCCCCCTTTTCTACCCTTAATGATTACAGTGTGACTGACCACTGCATTGCGTATTTAAGTTTTGAAGGAGTCTCATTTGAAAACCTTAGTAGCAGTAATACCAGATTATGTATATTCACTCACACCCCCAACTTAATTACTTTAAATCTTTGGAAATAGTCATTTGAAATTTCTGATTTTAGAGAAATAACAAGAAAACTTTTGAGAAAATCAGAGTTATCGGAGTTCTTTTGCAGGAAAAAGTTCTTCAGCTGTCTTTAGATGCTTTTTTAATTGAAATTAAAAATGGCTTTCTTTAAAAATTCCAGTCTATCTTCTACATTCTTTTGGAAAGGGTTGAGGTCAACCAAATCTGTATTCTACTCCGTTATTCAGTTTATAGTTATGCACATTCAAAAATACTCCTTAGATTAAGTTATAAACATTAATTATAATACAGTAAACACTATGGACTGCATAGTCACAACTACATATATATGTATATAATTGCAGTTCACATTTTTGCAGAATTGTAAAACTCATACGTTACATCAGTAAATCACTCCAAGTGCATACAGATAATATCAGAAACCGTTTAACATGTATATTCCTTTCTTGGAATCTGAATTTTGGGACAAACTGGTCTATGTTGGAAATTAACTTTTATAATTTTCACAAAAAGGCAACAATTGTTTTAATAATTATATTTGTGCTATCTTCCTCAGAGTTTACAAATGCTCTGCAGGAGACGTTAACGCAAAAAATTTACTATTGCATTTACAGTCCTAACCTTAGAAAACCCTTGATCTTTGACTACAGCCCTTGCAAGCACCAATTGTAGGATGCTGTCATTTCTGCAGGGTTATTTATAGCTTCAGTGGAGTGGATAAATCAACACAAACAGCATCTGCTGTAAATTTAACATCTTATCACACAGATAAGAATTGTGTATTAAATCTCAAGAAAGTATGTTCACTATCTTCTACATATTTCCCTTAAATATAGAAGAACATATTTTGTTAAATAGAGATATCATATGTGTAGAGATCATGCATTAAGAGAGATTTTTGAGGACTGTGACCTAATTCACTAACTTTGAGTTCTAAGGAAAGTCTTTTAGAAGTGCAGTATCTCCTCAAAGACAGTTGGAAAATTTACAAAATTGAGTGTAAGACTCTGTGTATAGAGGTTCATAAATCATATGGGAAATATCTTAGTACTTGGGGATTTTTCTCAGACTATAATTCTACATTTAGAAATTTTGAAGGAGTTGCTTATATCATGGAAACTGATGTGATTTTTGTCTAGATTTGTGTTTGTTGTATCTTGAAGAAAATCCTTACTGTTAGGATCACAATTTAATGAAATATAAAGGGCAATGACATTACATTTATGCTATTGCAAAAGCAAAAAAAAAATAAAAATTTCACTAGATCTAGTGAATTTCACCAATACTGTTTTCATATCAACTATTTATTCCGTTTTCACACATATGTATTTACAGTATTTACCAGCTCTTCTTAGACAGACAAATGCAGCCATGTGATTTATTGCTTGGCAGACAACTCTTGTTTTTCATCACACAGTATGTTAAATCATGTGGTTTTTTTCTGCCTTACATCTTCAGAAGTATTTTCCGGTATACTAATCAGTCGGGAGAAACAGATTCAGAGCTGCAATGGGAACAAAAGTATTTTATTAAATCTAACAGTGTAGTTTGCTTTTAATAGACTGTTAAATGAATAAGAAATGCCTCTGTTGTTACTTTAAGCAAGTTAAACTTTGTTATGAAAGCTGTCCCAGAACTGCAGACCTGTTGAGGTTAGAAGGGACCTCCTGAGATGACCTGGTTGAACCTCCCTGCTGCTGGCTCTGATATTCCAAGACACAAATTCACCACCCAGTAGCATGAAATTTCCCCAGCACAAAGTGTTACAAAAACAGTTTGGGCATTAAACATTTGGGGAAGTATTTTCCTTTCTTTGAAGACAAAAATCCATATCAGAGCCATTCTTCAGAATCAGTTACATGTATACAGCATCAATTAAGGAAAAGCAGAAATGGCTGCATTAGCTAGATAGGGAAGTGAATTTATTTTCATCTGAGATCTTTTGTCTCTTGCTTCAACATTGTTCATTACTGTTAAGATCAAGACTTGTCTCTCCTTGTCAGGTCTCCTTCTGAACCTTTCCATCTGCCTGTCTTTTCTTTGCATACTCTCAGTTAAATCCAAAATTTTCTTTACAATTGGTTCTCCAAGTGGTAGATTTTTAACAATCTTCATCCTGTGTCCTTAATACAGTCTTCATTCTACACAGGCTTGAATAACTTGGATGAATCTGCATTTTCATATTCAGCATAGATCCTCCCTTCAAACCTTATTTGGAGCATGTCAAGCAGATAACAGTTTTTCCCACAGAAATATTTCATTTTCATCCTCTGTTGTCTCCAAAGGCAGTTCATAGCTGTTCAATATGCATACACAGAGCCTTCCCAATTTTTTATTGTTTACTTACGCCATGTATCCATTCCAAGCTGCTCCCCTTTGCATTCCCACCAAATATTTTCTTTAGCTCCAGTTGTCCAAAACGTTTTCTCTGTTGCTGAGGAGGAACTAAGCTTTTGCCTACAAACACTCGCAGGGTGGGAAGGGAGAGCAGGAGTGAAGGCGTTGATCATAACATTGTGGAGACAAAACAGTTCCTTCGTTCAAGCAGAGACTGTAAACACACAAAGGGAGGGTGCACAATACTTGTACAAGATGTTTACTTTACATGTATACTATATCTTGAAAAAATCAGTGATTATTGATAAAATAATTCTCAGTGTTTTTTATTTTTGTATTTTAGGAAAACGAGTTTCTCCCAAGTGTCAAGTTTAATAAGGTAGAAAAAAGTACTATGAGTTTTCAAGCTTTGGGAAATTTTCTATCAGTATAAATTCAGGTGAAATCCCTGTTTTACCATGCAAGTGCCAGTCCCTTCAGCTTTTTATCTTGTTCTATATTGTTTAGGGTAAAAAGGGCTCATACGAGGCTTAATGTTTTGATGGTAGATTATAGCAGAAGAAAACGTTTTCTTGTGCGTGCATGTATATACTTATGCATAAATAATTTTATTTGGAGTAAAGCATCAGCAGAAATATTTACTTGATTTTGACAGCTACAGTTCACTGTTTCATAAGTTCAAACCCACCTCCTACTCAGTTAAGAACCTCTGCCTATAAGAAAGAATTAGGCCTATTTTGTTGAGATTTTGTATACATTAGGGATAACAGAAGATATTATCATGATAAAAATGAACTCAAATATCTAGTATCAAATTGAGCATTTTCCAATGGAATTATTTTAAGTATTTCACAATTTTTATCCGAATTATTTAAATGTTTAAGCTCACCTTCACCCTTGTTAACCTTTGCACCAACTTGGACATTAGCAAATTTCATCACTGTGCTGCTGGATGATTTCATAACTTACAAAAGTTATATTTGCTGAGGGGTTTTGTTTTTTGGTATTTTTGCTTTTAATTTTGCTTGTTGATTACGACTTTATCATCACTGATTATCCTGCAGGTCCATGCATTTCCTCTTTTTACCTGATAAACCAAACAAGACATTTGAAGAAATTGCACAGGACTTTTAAGGTACTTTTCTTCCAGAAACCAAGTGCTGTGCTTTATATCACACTGCATATCTACGAGGTTCTACATTGTGTATACAATTTAAGTAGTGAAAAGCCAGCAAATGCCATCACATAAACACCAAGCAGCCTATGAATCCCAAAGTATAGAAAAAATTTCTAATAGATACTTTGCAAGAATTTCCCTGTTCTTCACAGATAAAAGTATAGGATTAATTTCATGCCTGGAAACTGAGGATCAATTCAAGTATTTTTTGTGAAAGGTACTTCAAAGAATTCTTGGCAACCTTCTGCTCTATACTACCTACCTTTGCATTTCTAACTACCTTTCAAAAGAGATTAATAGGGCAATCTTTGTTTTGGATTTGGTTTAACAAAAACAGGTTGTTTGGGTTTGGCTGCTTTTTTATTTATGTGTTCCACTTCTTTGATCTGAAGGTCTTCTTTCCTTATTGCATGGACATAAAAGAGCAGAATGGGCACATATCTTTTTTGAATTTCGTTTGCATAACAAATTTTCTGATCGCATGCCAGCTTCTGAGTATCTATCTATTTTCGTAAGCACTAGTCTTTGGAAAAAACACCATTATTTTTATATAGAAAAGTTCGTATTTCATATTTCTGACTTGTCTGATAGGAACATTTGCTTATGCTCCATGATAGGTAAACTAGAAAATGCATAGCATAGATCTGACAGAAGATCCAGTGACAGTGAAAAAGCAATCAGTTAAAAGTACAGAAAGGAGAGCCATATATTGATTTCAAGCTGCTGGACAGCCTGTTGCAGACCAGCAGTGTAATTATGCTGCCATAACACAAATAGACAGCTGAAGCACAGGTCTACTTTCAACTGTTGGCTCATGTATGCCACGAGCAAGGAACAATACTTGAAAAGCCAAAAACCTGTTCCAATGATTCCTTGTCTATCTGACTATCACTCACTACCAGGACACACTAATCTTTTTGATTAAGGTATGCACTTCCTTCATGGTCTGTCTCAGAGACCCATTTGATCCCGTGACTTGGAAACTTACTGTGTTACACGTCTTTTCCTCCCTTGCCTCAACTCCTCCATGGTTTAAGAGAGAATGAAGCTGATGCCTTCTTCCTGGTCAAGTCAGTGCTTCAGCATCTTCTAGCCTTTCTTGTTGGACATCCTCAAAGTCCTTTACTATAAGAACAATCTACACTCAGATCATGTCCACCCACAGCACGCCTGCCTACTCATTCCAATAATCTTACCTCTGTGGTGGACCAAACATCTAAACCAATGGTTGCTTGTTCACTTCTTCATCTTTCATTGCAAATGCTCTCTGCCAGATTTGTGTACATCTGGACTTTGGCCAGGAGAGTGAGAGAGATTCATGATCTTACATCACGCTTGTTCAAGACAAAGCAATACTCATAGCTTACTCTCAAATCCAGACCAAAGCTGGTTCAGCATTTCATTTGAGTTCAGAACGAATCTTCATTTTTTTCTCTGATGTGGCTTATGCTACATACACCGTTGCCCATCTTTCTCCACATGCCGGTGCCTCAGAACACCTGTCTCTTCAACCTTTGTACTACTAAGAGAGATGAATGACTTCTGTACAAAGCCCTGTCAGAGTTCTGTAACTCTGTGACAATACAGTCTGTCACTTAAAGAGAAAATATATTCATCTTCTAGATACATGTATGCAAGCCTATTCCTTGTTCTTCTTCCTGAAAGTTTCCTTAGCCTTTCCCAGCTATCAAAGGACTAGAGTATGGAAGGAATATGTCTTACACTTGTTATGGCCATTTGTCAAGCATGTACAGAAGATGAGATTTGATTTCATCCATAAAGGTATTGGTGAAGTAAAAGCTGTTTAGCTTTCTGTGCTCGAATATATATAAATCTTATGTGAGAATGCACACATAACAGTTAAATAACCACGATAGCCTTTGATGGGCTCGTTTAGAGGAGATTAGCCTCATCAAATCTTTGAGGAACTTTTCCTATTTAAGTCTAAAAATACTAAGTTGGTAACTCCCCCCCAAAAGGCAAATAAAGTACTTTGTCATTTTCGGTAGGAAGAATGTCCCAGACATAAACCTAACAGTATTCCTCTTTATCCCAAAGAGTGTAACTTCCTTTTCATTTGCCCCATGGTTCAAGAGTTCGGAACTTCTTCACAAAAACTACAACTTTTATGGATAAAATCGCTAAGTAGTACTGAAGATTTTTCCTGGTTTGTTTACAATTTGCAGGAAGCCCTGGACTAATGTAGAAATCCTGTGGCTGCTGAGATATATGCCTGGATCTATTGAAGCCACTTATAAGACTCCTTCAGCACTTGAGATCCTGTGCCACAGCGAGGCTTTATCTAATAAAGCTTGTATTCTACTCCCAGAGCAGGAATAAACTGTTACTCTGCACAGTCCTCATTCAATATAAATATGTATATATATATACAGCTCTAGTAGCAAAACTGATCTTTTTCCAATTCCATTTTGCTGTCTTCCTCAGACAGTTGTCCCCCCCCCCAAAAAAAAAAACTAGTAAAGAAGTAAGATACAAACAGCAGCAACAAAAAGCAACTGGCCTGCTAAGTAGTATTGACATAACTTCATATCAGCCAGAAGATGATAACAATTAGGATTGTAGTAATTCTTTTCTCTTAAGTACATATCTGATACTGAAGATAAATGTTATGAAACTATTAACATGAATAGAATAGTGTATATGTGAAATACTAGTTACTTCAGAGGAGACATTACAATTTCCCACACTGATGTTACTTTTTTCCCTAACTGGATGAGTATCAACTGAGATGTAAGATGGCCTAGAGCCCGCTTATCCTGGCAGGTTTCAGGTGGTGTTTCCCACTTTTACTTATTGGCATTCTGGTTGCCTGCAGCCTACCTAGGAACGAGCAGTATTGGCCTGGGCTTTGGCAGCTTGCTTACTGGAATCAGCCTGGCCCACAACATCATCCCCCATAACAAAATACAAGGGCAACTTGACAAAAACCAACAAATCTGTCAACATCTTTTTCCAATTTATTGACATTACATTCTGTATCAAGGGATAACAGAAGATAGACTCAATAGAAAAGTACCTTTTGAGATAAAAATTACATTTAGAATCGCATAGATGTGCTCTAGATTTGAAGAGCAAAAATAAGAGCTCTAGTAGCCAACATTCTGTTAGCCCACTACAGACTGTTTTGAACAAAAAGAGACTGACAATTTTTGACTTGCAATGTTACTTGATCTCTCTTCTGGATTCAGTTCACTCTTTAATTGGTCTTTTTTCTGTCCATTTGCTGTAACTTGTGTATAGGTGTCGTGTGTGTATTTACGGTTGCTGTCTTGGATATATATTATGTAAGATAACATCCTGATTATCCTAATACACCTCAGTTAATCCCAAAACAAATACAAAAGAAGTAAATAGAAGGGAAAAAACAAACAAACAAACAAACAAAAACAATGAAAAAGCAATTGCCTCTAACTGTATGTGCCAAAGAAAGACTTCCTTCGAAGATGGACTTCACAGTCAGCCCACCATCTGACCAGCATGTAAAAATCCAGTTCCACATAATACATATTACAGGACAAAGACTCAACACTGGTGGAAAAAAAAAAATTAAATATCAATCAATCAAACAAACAAACAAAAAAATGCAAACAAAAATCAACTTCTAAAAGTTTTAATTTTGTTTTCTTCTTTTCTTAAAAAACCTTCCAGGGGGACTGGATAGCTCAAGGGGTTGGTAATAGGATACAGAGCCTTTCATCTCTAGGTCACCAGTTCGCATCCAGGCCAGGTCAGTAGTGACCAAAAATTGTTACCATTTGATGGTTTTTCAGTGACCAATATGAAATACGTTGTTGGAACCATTGTTGGAACAGTTGCTGGAAGCTGTTCAGTTCTTATTCAAGAACAAGTGGCTGATCTTTTGGCAGTCGCAGCAGCGAGACTGCGTTACCTGTTCATCTAAAGATGCGAGACACTTCAAGGCCCTTTTTTAGAAATCTTTCTACAACTATTATCAATTCATAATTGTTTTAACAATTATTGTAGCTATTAATATTCTGCTGCCTGTTCTGGATCTGTGCTGTGGTCCAATGGATCTCAGGGTTGTTAAAAGGTAACTGCTACAGGCACTCAATTCATGCAAAAACATTCTTTGCTTTGAGCACAGGTAACCTTCATTTATTTGAGTTGCTGCAATAAACTCCCATCTTTCTTTCTTGACATCTCTATTTTCAGGTTTTTCACCAAGATTAAACAAAGGAATTCAATCATTATACACATCCAGAACATACTCATGGGAAGGGGGGAAAAAAAATGAAAGAAAAGATACAGGTAGTAGCTGGCCTAGAATTTCAAATCAGCAGTACCTTAATATAGTGCTGTAGGACAGGCCAGACTTGGAATAAATTCCAAAATCATTGCATTCCTAATTTTTATGTTGTTCTTAATTCTATCAGCCTGATTAGAAACAGATTTGTTCTCCCTGCAGGATAGTAAAACAATATTTTCCTCACTACCTTAAAAGTGGTTTCTTGTATTCTGATTATTACTGAGACCCTCTTAGCTTTCTTAAACATATTTTTAAAATGGGTAGCTTATGCTTACATCACATAGGTACTTCGTATTTCCTCTATTAGAAATAACAAGAGGCAAGCATGCTTCCTTCAAAGTTAACACCAAAACCAGAAGCTGCCAACAAAAGCTAAATTTTAAAAAATGATAGCGATAATTCTGCTTAACAAAGTTCCGCTTTCTACCATCTGTTAATGAAGGAAGCCATTAAAATGAGAAGAAAATATGCCCTGAAAATAACATTTCTACTTAAGGTCTCTAAACAGGTCCTAACTCCTGGCCATAACTTTTGGAAGGAGGAGGCTGCTGAGTGATGAGTAACACAACCACAACACTCTGCTTCCACAGGCCTTCAAGAGGCTGTGCAATACAGGTAGTAAGATGGAGCAGCTCTGAGCTTGCTTGAAATTGTCTTGGTAGTGGGGAAGACTCCATGTTGTACACAGCAGGGAACAAAGATGGACCAACACACCTTAACACATCCCAAGTATCCACGCCAGTCCCTTCCTGTCTCATGCCAGCGACTGGGTTACTGAGAATCAGATCCCTAGTATATATTTTATCTTTTGACAAGGTCCTAAAAGTTTTACAGAGGAAAAAACAAAATTTCAAATAACATGCACCTTGTAAATGAGATCTGGTATTGGATACTTAAGGAGAACAGATTGCTCAGCTATTCAGCCAAACAAATATTGCAGACATCTGACAGACACGTGTGATTATTTACTATATATATCAGAAAAATATATATTTTTAATATAAATAATTTGATATCTTGCCTACAAAGGGCTAAGCAGGCAACTGGTCTAAAGCAATTTAAAATGCCAAATCAAAACCCCTACATACGTCCCTGATGAATGTCCTTCTCTAGATAAATGAAGGGTATTACTGACAAACTCAATACATGAAACAATAAGACTGGAGCTTGAAATAAATTCTGTTGATTCAAGTAGACACATATTGCAAAACTGTCTTGCTTTTTTATACAAAGAAATCAATCTTTGTTATATTCTTGCATGGAACAATAAGGCGATAAAGATATGTATATAATTCCTGCATAATCCTTTTAATGTAGAGCTTAGTTTCTAGATTCATGGCATTTCTGTTTTCAGCTTGAATTTCAAAGTTATGTTGATTAAGTCTACAATTTGCCTTTTTCCTTTAGACATTTTTAAGCTATAATTTGATGCATTTTTAGAATTTTCTTATGTCTGTATTTACATTTAACACATCTCTCTTTTTTTAAATAGAGCATATCAGTGCCAGGCTTCATCTAACTACCACCAAGTCTTCTATTTTGTTTTTCTTATAACTATTTTTGTTTTCTCACTTATTTTCCTTTCATTACATGTACTAATATTAAGTGTTTAAAGGAATAGTGCAATGTTACAGTTATTAATGTACTGCATTAACATTTATAGCATTTGTTTCTGAACAAGCATTTATTAAGCATTGGTAAAACAGCATACAAAACTTTACTGCTGTAAATATTCTTACACTCTTTTCTTTTTCCCCCTGTATTTGTGTACTAGGTGGTTGTGAATGCCCTTTTAGGAGCAATTCCATCCATCATGAACGTGCTTCTCGTTTGTCTTATATTCTGGCTAATTTTCAGCATCATGGGAGTAAATCTGTTTGCTGGGAAGTTCTACTACTGTGTTAACACCACAACTGATGAAAGGTTTGAAGTCGACCAAATCAACAATTTTAGTCAGTGCGAGGAACTCATAAAAAACAATCAAAGTGCCCGATGGAAAAACGTGAAAGTAAACTTTGATAATGTAGGATTTGGGTATCTTTCTTTGCTCCAAGTAGTAAGTGATCACTCTTTATTATATCACTCTTATTGTTTATATGTAGTAGTGAAAAGCAATTCTAGCAACAAAAGCAGAAAACATATTTACCTGATTATTTTTATCTGTGACTTAGTAATACCACTTGATTGATTACTCTTTCATACTGTACAGCAAATAGTGCTTACTAAGAAGAATGAAGAATTTTTAGGATATCTGACAGAACAAATGTTCCCCTTCTAAATGTAAATGTTTCTAGTAGGGCTGGCTGGCACACAGTTATCTGAATATTTTAAGTTTTATTGTTGCCGAAAAACAAAAATCTGCTTTGGTGTAATTAAGTCACAGAAAAGAATTCCAGGTAAGAAACTCCATCTCAGTGATGTGGCTGCCACCATTGCAGATCTACATGATCTAAGAAGCAACTTCCATCCAGAAGAGAAATAGAAGAAAAACACCATTAGGCACTATAATCTATGAAATATTTTCCCTGCTATTTCTGTGCATAACCACCTAGTGGAGTTTCTCTAGCCAAAACCGAAGGAAGAAAGGAAAGAAAATATGTGCAGAAAGGCTTATGTCTTCACTACCAAAAATTGTATTCTCAGAACAGGAACTATTGCTGTGCACATCGGAATACCCCACAATCTGACACAGCTTTAGACAAGAAAATGCAGGACTCTAACCTGAATTGTGCACAGTGAGCAACCTCTGTCTTTTTGAGGTCACTGTCTAATTCCGTAGAATTAATTTACATTTTTATCGTTTTTAAATAAGTTTCTAGCTTTTATGTTGGTGTAAGAAATCTTGTTAACACAAATTGTTAACATGATGCAATGGCATTGACGTGGCCTGCCCAGGGTCTAAGATAACAATTCTGAGCACTGGTAACTGCCTCTCCCAGCGAACAGAGTGTCTCATTGTGTGATTTGTTTGATTTTGATAACAACATTGGATTGTAATAGAAAGACATTGAATATTTATTTTTCTCTGCCTGATTTTTTAAATCCATTGACGTAGAAACTCCAAATGGAGGGGAGGGTCAGTATGGTTTATTACCTATGTTCAGGCGAAAAAGACGTCAGCAAAACTCCTTTCAAGTGGTTTGCTTCTGATCTAAATCTGATTAAAAAAAAACCATGGTAGCTACTAGAGATGCTTTCCGTGCACCCAATGAGAAAATTAATGGCTATTTTTTTACATCTTAATGGTTAGTTGAAAAGTCTACTGAAGTCATTTGGTTCTCCACCTTAACAGTCTCAGGTACAGACTTGTTTAGGTTATGGTGAGCCTGAGAAAAGAACCTCACTGAGGTGAATATCATTTTTCTAATGATAAAGTCAGTGATAAGTGCCAATGGATGAATTAAATATAAAAGGTCCTTTTGCAGGAGGCTAGAAACTACCAAAAGCTCTTACAATCCAGTATTTTTCCCACTGTTCATCCTGACCTCTGACTCATGCCTTGTGAGCCACTCAAAGAAGAATAACGTAAATTAGCTCACCTATTCTGGATTATAGGTAATATAACATAAACCTTTATTCTCTGCATCACAGTATTCTATATTGAGTGAATATTTTTGGAAATACAATTTTAATGCAAATTAAAAAATAAAAAATCTGAACAAAAACATAATCACAGAATTGTAGGGGTTGGAAAGGGACCTCTAGAGATCATCGAGTCCAACCCCCCAACCAAACAAACCAAAGGAACTACAAGCTCTGATGCTGAAATGCTTTAGTATTGATAACAATGTTGTAATTCTTTCTGCTCAAAAATACAGGCTAACAATCTATGCCACTGGTGTTACCAAGTTTTGTAGACTTTGTTGGTCAGACTGAGAACATTTTCCAAAATTTTTACATAATTTGAAGTTGGAGTATAAATATTCCTGCCATCAGTTGCTCATATAAGCACTCATTCTATCTGTAAGATTTTTTTCCTTCAGTGATCCAGCAATAGCTCATGTCGATCTATGCAGATCTGCAAACAATTTTTGTGTGTGTGTGTGTAAACTTCTTTGAGTATTTTTCTGGCCTTGAAGAAAACCATCAAAGCAGAGACAGATCTGCTGGAGAAATTCCTTTCACAACTTTCACACATCTATGAGTGAAGAGGAGCAGGTTGGTGTACACAAAGAGATGTGGGCATCTGCCTTCATAACTTTACGGCATTATGCCTTTTTAAGTTAAACCCAGTGTTTGGAATCTTTGGTAAGTAGATCTCCTGCAGACCTGCTCTCATCCAGGATAAAATGTGGCAAATTAGTCTCAACGCACAGTAATACATCATTCTGTCATTTCTGGTAAAGAAATAGGGTGTTGCAACTCCAGCTTTACTTCTAACTTCACTGGAAAATGTTGATCAGGAAAAAAGTTTATGGGCTTCTAACAACAGTAAAGTAGTTTGGGAGATTTTTGTTTTGTTGTTTTCCAGCTACAGTTGAATCTACACTTGAATTTGCCTCTCAACTTTTCTTGGGGAAAAACATTTGGAACAAGTGCAATCTTTGACATCAATGAATTACTTCTGATTTAGTATCACTGAGTCTACACAACATATTTGCATATTTGAATATACAAAAAGGAAACTAAGATTCTGATCTCTGTTATATTTGTGTATGATTTTCTATTCAGTATGCACAAACGCCCAAATACCTTATTTCTGTTAAAGAAAACGTGTTGCAGACAAATTTAAGCCTACCAAAAGCAGGCCTAAGCTTCCACTGAAGACATTAGAAACAACACTCAGTAAATTTGATGATTTGATACTGAACCTCCAGTTAGATTCTTTGCCATTTCTCAGGCAACAATTTAAAAATCAGAAATTCTCCTACTAAACTGAGGCTTCTGCTTTGGGAATTACAGAATCATTTTTTTTCAGAGTTAAATTTGCAGCTCATGTTTTTGCATAATGATGACTCCAGTAACTGTTTCCTAATGATTTGCAGGGTGGATTTCGAAGAAAAACGAATAATATGATGAGGGAGTATATTTTATTATTGAAATTTAATTAAGTTTGGGGATTTTTTTTCCTTCAATTCTTCAAGAATGGTAAAATCTTATGGTTTTGTGAAACCAGGTTGTGGAGAATACGGATTTTACTTTAGATGTTTTGAAATGCAAGAAAACAACTTTGTGCTTCCACCCTCACACTCAAGTTGCCTTTTTGGTAATAACACAAGAGTTGTGATAGTTCTTCCTGTCTTCTTCCTAGCTCTAACTGAAACATGCTGTTTATAGTATATACCTTTACTGGTGATGATGAAACTTAATGATTTAAAATTAGTCTTTTGCTTTTTCCCTTTCACTCTAGTTAGTCTAGGCTACACTGATGAATTTACAAATTTACAGAAAATAATTTCTGTTTGCCTGGAAGATGATAAGCAATGAGCATCACCTGTATGAATCAATGACAACAGCACACACTTCACAGAAGAGCCACTCCTTCATTTGCATCATCCTTCTCATGTGAAAATATGCAAATTACTTATATTTAATGTTTCAGGTCAAAGTGCCAATTACAACCAAAGTCATGATTTTCCAAAAAATGCAAATGATGCACCAAGACAGAAACAAAAGTAAAGTCTGTAAGGTGTATGAAGTAATCATCTTGTCCTATTTAGACCTGGTAAGGTCTCAGCTGAGTCCAGTTTTGGCTACTATCAAGAGATGAACTAGTGAAAGAGAGCACGAAGGAAAATAACGGGAATGATCTGAGTTCTGGACAAGAAGACCTGCATGGAAAAACTGAAGGAAGATTGAAGATTATTTAGCCTAAAGAAAGGCAGCAACAATCAGTTTTCAATGAAGTAAAAGGTGCTGCACAAAGGATGATCAGTACTCTGTTCTCTGTATCTGTAATGGCTATGACAAGTGACAACCTTAACTTTAGATACTAGGAAACAATAAAGAAAAATATTTTTGATAAGGTTGTGGAGTGTCCATTGTTGAAAGTCTTTGAGAAAAGGTCAGGAATTACATAAATAAAATTGATCCTACTTCTCACCATCCCTTGCCGTTCAAGTACTCTACATGGACTTTAAATTCTTCAGCTATCTGACACTTTTGCTTGTTTCAAATTTATTGGTAATGTTTTGATCCTCTAACACTGTACTTTGATTTCACCATTGCACTGTAAGTTGCCTGAATGATTTCATTTTTTTTTATGTTGGCCCCAAATGTGGAAGCCGCTGCATACTGGATTTGCTTCCTTTTCATATTGCACTGTTTCAAAAGCGTAAGACACCTAGGAAAATAACTCTTTCACATTTTAAATCCTCTTCAGGATGATGACAGCTGCTTTGTATGCTGCACAAGCAAAGTTTTTTTTAAACCTCTGCTAGAAATGAAACCTCAAGATGATAGAGATACAGAAACAACCATGGATGAGGAGTGTTCCTGACTTGTTTCTGCGATTCATCTCTGTGACAAGGAATATGAAGGAACCAAAGCTCTACAGCCTTGTTTAGTGAAATTGTAGAAGAGATTAAATGACAAAGAACCCTTGGTTCTTCGTTTTGTTCTGGCCATGGCTGAATGATTGGTCCTTGCTGCCTAGTCTGTGACTGCTTCAAAAGAGCAACTAATTGCTACAACAGAGAAAATGAGTTTGTCTTTCAAATACTCAGATGAAGCAATCTACACCTCATTCTCAAACATAAAGATTTATAGAGTTGGGGTAAACAGCTGCCACTTGTAAGGCATATTAAGTCTCTGATGCACACAAAACACATTCTGTACCGACCGGATCATCCTAAAACATAGTTGAGTGATATAGCCTCTGTAAAACATCATGTATTTAGAGTGAAAATATAATCACTAAATCAGATAAATTCTTTCAAAGTAGATACAAATCAAAATTCTCTTTGATAGCATAATGCTTACCTTTTCAGAGCTAATCAAATCTTTGGTTCCCCTGGGTTGCCACCTCTCTGACTGGTTTGAAGGAGAGGACTACACATCAGTATTCATTAGTGGTGACTGAGTTACAAAAGGCTATTTCTCAGCTGTTGATGTGGCTTTGATAAACATTTAATGCACTAAAATGATACAGCATTCTATCATTTGTGATAAATAGAAATAATTACATTACATTACATGGGGGGTACACAGCAGTGTATCNCGATACAGCATTCTATCATTTGCGATAAATAATTAGAAATAATTACATTTACTGCTTAAAATGCTTATATGGAGACAAAATGGGGGGTACACAGCAGTGTATCTTACAAGCAGCTCTGAAGAGAGCTGAAAGACAAAATTATGGATAAATCTTATGTTATACTAATTATGACTGGTGCTGTGCTCAGTTGCTGGAAATAGTTGTATGAATTGTCTTAAGGTTATATTCTTAAATGGGTATGTACTGTTTACAGGCTACATTTAAAGGCTGGATGGATATTATGTATGCAGCTATTGACTCAAGAGACGTAAGTACTGCAAATAGTATTTATCTTTTTTTTTTGACATCTGTCTATCAACAAGCGTGTAATTCTATATCTTCCAAAAGAAAATAAAATCCATACAATAGGATGAAATGAAATTAAATGAACTAATATGAGATTCTGCCGTAGCAAATCGTTGTAACAAATTGAATGCAAACTGCCAGATACTGTCAGTAACAGATGGAATGGACAAAAATACATCGATATAAGTGACAAGAATATAAAATATATTTTGTCCAAGATCGCTGTTTGTTCAGTTGAAATTTTCACAAGAAATCTTAGAAATGATATTTCATATTTTTTTCTCAGGTATTAGAGCAACCCAAGTATGAAGATAACCTATACATGTATTTGTATTTTGTCATCTTTATCATTTTTGGGTCTTTTTTCACCCTGAACCTGTTCATTGGTGTCATCATTGATAATTTCAATCAGCAAAAAAAGAAGATAAGTATCGTTTCATTCCTCTTCTAAAGCTATTGCAAAATATTGCCCTTCTGTAAGTGCATGATACATGGAATGTACACCCAAGGTTTGTTCAAAATTGAAAAAGCTGAAAAATACTAGAATACAAAATCTGTCCCAGATGTTGCATACATTAACTTCTTAAGATTTTACACTGTAGTGAATGGCAAGCACCTTTCTCCCTTCTTTTTTCAATGTTCAGTTTAGTCTTCCTCAAGGTATCTCCTTTTTCATGCCTAAGATAATAAAATACTTTTACAGCACCTATTCCCTGATTGAGGCCCCTACATTAAAGCACTCATAACTTTTTTTTCTTTGCAATTCATGGTGATTTTATCAGCACAAGAAGCTACTTGGTTATGAAAAACAAAGCATTACTCCACCACACTCCTACAAATGCTGTTTTAATTACCATAGTATTCAGTGGCTCACACAAGATCTCTTTTGTGGCATTGAACTAACTGTACATGAACGTAGTGATTTGTAACTCTCATAGGGCCTCTTCCTACTCTTTCATAGTGCAGATGTTAATAACCTTACTGGCATGGATGGTCTGAGTTTCAGCTGCTTATCTTTAAAATCACTCACTGAATAAATGCTTAGATCACAGACACCTAGATTTGATAACTGAGATCTTGCAGGGTTCAGTCTTTTTGATTTTCAAGAAGTTCCTGCCTATGTCAAAATACTCCATCTTCCAGGTTTCATTTGAAATCGATATGTAGCTCAAAGCCATGATATTTTTTATATTTGTCTCTCTTAGTGTGTTAACTCTGTGAATGTATTAAGGCTGTCCCAGAACACCAATGAACATCATCTGTCTTTTGAAATATTTGTGACATCTGAATTTTCCGAAAACAAAAACATGCATAATGTTTACCGTCACAAATCCTCCCGTACCATTTTTGAGCAAGAATAGCGTTGAATCCACTGAAGCATTGATCTGACTGCTGCTTCACCAAGAATGGCTTAGGTACTTAGGATTTTCAAGCTATTGAAGCTGGCCATCCCATTGTCTTTTAACTTTCAGCTGACACAACTTGAAAAATGCCAGTAATCTGTGCCCAGATTCTGGAAGGAATATCCATGCTGTCTAACAACCCCTGAATTCTCTGAAAATGTTATGATTAAGTCAGGTTAGCGTTAAACACTGCCGACCTTGGTTCTGAATGTTTTAGTTTCAGAATCCAAAGAAAATTTTCTGTACACCTGGAAGATCACAATATTGGAATTTTAACCATTCTCATGGAAAAGGGTTAGCAGGGAATAGTGTAAGGTAACAAACATCAATTTTCTCGCTGAATCTGCTTTCAGGTCTCCTGGAGTATTTGGTGCATTTTAAGAAGACAATCATGAAATTTATCTTTTTTGTAATAACAACATATCTATCCAAACAACTATTTCCTTAGTCAATAATCATGATTTCCTAAATAACTAATCAGCCTATCCAACAGAGTTACTCATATTCACTGCTTTTTACGAACGCTTGAGAGAAGAATGTTTCCTAAGATGCAATTTTTAGAAAGACATCTATGAGTTGAACTAAAGAAAATCTATTTAGATACAGATAATCCTGGTGAAAAATGACTTATTTGAATTTAGAGAAATTGTTCCAAGAAGAAGCCATTTCAATACAGTTTAGAAAGTGGGTTACCTTTGTCAGACACAACACTATAGGTCTGTGTCCAGTATAAAATGTTTAAGTCTGACAAACAAATGACTGTGGGGCCGACAAATGTACTTGAGTTAGATGTCATTCCTGACAGTGTAAGTATGCTTATCTTCAGATATAATGAAGCTTTAAACTAAAAAGCCAGTGACTATGGTTAACTAAGCTTCATAATGCATATTAGTACAGACTTAAGATAGCTACTGATAAGAGCAGCTCATTCTAATATATATAATTTGCTCTCCTAGTACCAGTGTATACCTGTGTCCTCACAGTAACACATATACAATAAATAAATGTTATTAATCACATTTCAATTTACAACCTTTTTCAATGCTGCATATAAATGTGATTGTAACCAGCTTTGATTTCATGTTTTTACTTTGGAGGTCAAGACATATTTATGACAGAAGAGCAGAAGAAGTACTACAATGCAATGAAAAAGTTGGGATCCAAAAAACCACAAAAACCTATACCAAGACCAGGGGTAAAATTATTTCTATACATCAGGCTGAGAGCTATGTATGAAGAGCTCATTTTTTATTGATATATAGAGAGACTATTTGTACTCATGTACAGATTGCCATTAACTGGTTTATCAGTCAGCAAAGATGGAAAATGAGTATGTTGCTCAGCAAACTATAAGCAACATATCTTCTTTCAATAATTGTATTTAAAATTATCTAACATTCTCTTGGTTTATTATCTATCATCAGTCATAATACATTATAAAATCTCTGTACTTCGAAATTATTTGATTAATTTTTTTTTATTTGCTGCGTTGTTTCCTGAAAAATTCAAGTAAAAATGTTCAGAATAAAAAGCAACAATGAGAAATTTGGTCAAAGCTAAACGGTTTCCTATTCAATTATTTGAAGTAATTTTAAAGGGAATGCTAAGATAGCAAAGCCAAAGACTCAGAAGTTATAATACAAAAGTAAACCTAATCATACAATTTCCATGGATCCATTTTCATGGCTATGCTTAAAGTACTGTCTTTAATCCCATGATCTCACTGTATGTTTTCCTGTAAGGGCTCGGTCTTACTCATTTCACAGGACAGAAAGTGAGTGAGGCAAAAGAAAAGGAGCTAATGGTGAAATCAGAACCCAACAAATCTGAATTTCATGATTATGCCAGGTAGCATAAAAAAAAAAAAAAAAAGCCCAGACTGAACTAAGCTGTTGTATTCACTTTAATTTGATTACTCCAGTTAAGTTTTCTAGATACATTTTTATGGAAGCCTCATTGGCTTTACTACATATATTTTTCGAGTTTCTTCTAATAGGAAAAGAAAAACAATTACGGCTTGTATTGGATATTATTTTTTCTCTTTCTTTTCTCCTTAGAACAAATTTCAAGGCATGGTCTTTGATTTTGTGACACAACAAGTATTCGACATCAGCATTATGATTCTTATCTGTCTTAACATGGTTACCATGATGGTAGAAACTGATGACCAGAGTAAAGAAATGGAGAATATTTTATACTGGATAAACCTGGTGTTCATTGTCCTTTTCACTGGAGAATGTGTTCTGAAATTAATTTCACTCCGCCATTACTATTTCACTATAGGCTGGAACATCTTTGATTTTGTAGTGGTCATTCTCTCAATAGTAGGTAAGTCTCATTTAATGACCTAAAAAGAGGGTAAAATTAATATAAGTTGAACTTTTACTCAGTATGTCTATACGGCTGGCTTTTGACATTCCAAGGTTTGTAACTAACTCATGCAATTTTTCATTTTAACTAACAGTTTCCCTAATCCAACTATCACAATTTTTGTAACCATTCAGAATATACTGCACATGCAAATATTAAATATAACTGGTAGAACAGAAATTATACCACTGGAATCTACAGAATATCATTAGTTGCTACGCAGAACATCAATTTCATAACTAGTCTTCCAAATTATCACTACAATATGCAGATTAAGTGGTAATATATCCTTTATTTTTCCCCCCGTACTTTAGGTATGTTCTTAGCTGAGATGATTGAGAAATATTTTGTGTCCCCCACGTTATTCCGAGTCATCCGACTTGCCAGGATTGGTCGCATCCTGCGTCTCATCAAAGGCGCTAAGGGAATCCGCACTCTGCTTTTTGCTCTGATGATGTCTCTTCCTGCTTTGTTCAACATTGGCCTGCTGCTGTTCCTGGTCATGTTTATCTATGCGATATTCGGCATGTCCAACTTTGCCTACGTCAAGAGGGAAGCTGGGATTGATGACATGTTCAACTTTGAAACGTTTGGCAACAGCATGATCTGCCTATTTCAAATCACCACGTCTGCTGGCTGGGATGGTTTGTTAGCCCCAATTCTTAACAGTGGGGAGCCAGACTGCGACCCTAACAAAGCTCATCCCGGGAGCTCTGTTAAAGGCGACTGCGGCAACCCTTCCGTTGGGATTTTCTTCTTTGTCAGCTACATCATCATATCCTTTCTGGTGGTGGTGAACATGTACATTGCTGTGATTCTGGAGAACTTCAGTGTTGCTACTGAAGAAAGTGCCGAGCCCTTGAGCGAGGATGACTTTGAGATGTTCTATGAAGTCTGGGAGAAGTTTGATCCAGATGCAACGCAATTCATAGAATTTGAGAAATTGTCTGATTTTGCAGCAGCTCTTGAGCCTCCTCTTCACCTTCCCAAACCAAACAAAGTCCAGCTGATTGCAATGGATCTGCCCATGGTTAGCGGTGACAGAATTCACTGCCTTGACATCTTGTTTGCTTTCACAAAGCGTGTGTTGGGGGAAAGTGGGGAGATGGATGCCCTCAGAATACAGATGGAAGACCGATTTATGGCATCAAACCCTTCCAAAGCTTCCTATGAACCAATTACAACAACATTAAAAAGAAAACAAGAGGAAGTATCTGCTGTCATTATTCAACGTGCTTATAGACGTCACCTTTTAAAACGAACTGTAAAACAAGCTTCCTTTATCTATAACAAAAATAAAGCTGAAGGAGGGGCTGGTCAGGGTTTGAAAGATGAAATCCTTATGGACAAGTTAAATGAAAACTCCTTTACAGAGAAAACTGATATAACCGCATCAACGGCGGTTTGTCCACCCTCTTACGATCGCGTAACAAGGCCAGTCAAAGAAAAGCACGAAAAGGAAGACAAAGACGTTCAGAAATAAAAATAAATAGCAAGCAAAGTCATCTATGTGCAAAATAGTTCGTAGCCTGTAAGGGTCATGTGTTTGTGTCAACAGGACTCCTGCTGGAGATCTATGCCAAACTGACAATTTTTACAAATATACTGTACATTAAAGGTCAGTGCCTATTAAAAGACAGTGACCCCTCGTCAGTAACTGTGACACGGGGAAACAACCTTGACAGGAGGTTACTGTTCTCACTACCAGCTGACACTGCTGAAGAGGAGAGAAAAAATGGCTACTCAGACTGTAGGGACCAGCTAAGGGGTGCAAACCAAGTAGTTGTGTGTTTAGCGTAAAACAATACAATAACTGTATCCACTGTTTGCATTTCAACTGCCACATACACCATATTTTTACAAATCTGTGTTGATGGATTCATCTTTTTTTTATTCATATGTTGTTTATTATATGTGACTATTTTTGTAAATGGGGCTTCTGTTGGGGAAGGGGGGTCAAGCACTACTTTACAGGTATAAGAGCCAAGTGTTCTACTAAGCGACTACTATACACACAGAAATGATTTGCATGAAGGCATGCTGCACTTATAGATCATGCATGAAAATAACATTAAGTCACAAAGAACAACTGATTTTAGCTCAGCGTTTCTGGGAAGGAATAATAAATTCTGAGGTGCTTAATTAATGTATTCATGTTGTATCGCGTCCACACCACTCTTGGTATGCCTGTAAAGTCCCCTGTAACTCACAAGAACAGTCAAAAAAAAAAAAAAGATTTATTTATTTATTTATTTTGCACAGACCATTACGTCTCAGAAACTGCAACCTTCTTTCTGAGTCTGGAGTCACAGATTCTGTCTTAGTCAAATCTCCTTCTGCAAACAAACTCTAACTGAACCTGCCCAAACTGCCAAATTGATCAGAAAGAGCCCTTTCTAATGTTGTTCTGCTTTATCCTGCAGTATTGTTTAGCCATCTTCAGCTCTCGGTAAGGTTGATGTTGTATGTTAACGAAAAGCCCTCTGCTATGTAAATAGTAATTTTTAACCTGTGGTGCATGTTTGAGCAAACAGATAATGACCTGAGCACATTTATTGCATCAAATATGTACCACAATAAGTGTAGTGTGCAAGCTTTCAACAGGTAAAATTATGTATTATCTACCATTATAGATAGTTTGGATGCTACCAATGCATGTTTATATTGCCTATGCTGCTGTTCCTTTGACTGTCTGGGATTCTTAAATATGGGAAGCCATACACCAGAGCTAAATGAAATAAACTATTCAACAGGACCTCATTCCTCCATACCATTAAGCAATATTTTGCAGCTATTTAGGAGCTTATTTGATTTACATTTTTGAATTTTCAGTGAAAAGCATAAAGTGTATATCCAAACTGTACAGACATGTTGAAAACTAACAAATCTGTTGAAAATAATGTTAGAATTTTATAAGCAAATATAAATACTGTAAAAATCATTTTATTTTATTTTTCAGCATTATGTACATAAAACAAGAACTGGATTTTATCTTCAGGTTGAAGTCACACCATTTTTTTTTTTTTACTTTCTGTCCACAGCACTTTTTCACAGAAGTACTCCAGAGAACAAGATAGGACTAAGAGAACAGATAGCTGTAGGGCTTATTTTATACTATTTCTGCAAACATGTCAGTATTTTCTGCAAAATCAGTTCACAATTTGCTTCTAAAACATTAGGGGTTTGTTTGTTTGTTTGTTTGTGGGGTTTTTTTGTTTGTTTCTTTTTTTGTTTTTTTTTTTTTTTTTGCTGTTTGTTTGTTTTGCAGTTGGAAAAAGGTGTAAAGTTTTAATTGAATGTCTAAGCAGTGCCTGCATCACAAACTTTCATACACACACTTCCTTTCACAGAATCTTTAATTTTTTCTCATATTTACACTTTTTTTTTTTTAAATTCATTCTGCGCTACAACAGTTCGAAACGTCATCATGAGTCCACAGTATTTTTTCACAAAGAGAAAGTAGCAAAATTGTATAATCAAACACATCAGGACATTTTATGTTTCTTATACAGGAAAATTAAAAATAGATTACTTTTATTAAAATTATTGGCAAATACTATATTAGTGAACTGCATGCAGGAAAATGCTACTATTACCCTAACTGAAGCTAAATAGCATTACTAATGTGCTGAAATAATAAAGATTACATTTTTTATCGTACGTTCCTTTTGTCTTTATTATCTGGCAGTCATTTAAAACCGGTATGCTGTTAAAAACTTCTGGTTCAACGCATGGCACAGTATCTCTGGCCCATAGCAGAAGAATTCCTTCTAACAGAATTACTGCAGCTAATATCCAAAGCACAAATTTACAAACTAGTCAGAAGAAATGGAGTGTAATGTTTGTCCTTAAAGTAACATGTTTATCGAGTGCTACAACTGGTTATTTTTCCTTGCCTTTTCATGTGACTGAGCTTCATAACATCACCATTTGTCAGCAAAATATGGAGACTGATATTATGCACACATGAAAAATGACTTCAGGAATCTTAGTAATAGTTCCAACATTTAGCTAAGTGTAAAACAATCATTGAAGTACAGATTTTTACATTTAAGAAGAAAATCCAGAATTTTGTCTTCTGAGAGAAACTATTTGAAAAAGAAACTATTGAGGCTCATGTGAATTCCTCATCTCTTCCTTTCTACCCTTGTCTTTAGGAAGGCGGATACTGCCTAATTAGTCTCAAGCAAAAATGTCACCTTAAAGAGATATAAAATTATGGTGTTGATGGGTTGATGGTTGGACTAGATGATCCTAGAGGTCTTTTCCAACTGTAACGATTCTATGATTCTATGATCTATAAAATCTGAGCACGCTGTATTTCTATAGTATTTCTGCAGTGCTGTAACTCCATGAGCTGCTCCCTGCACTGGAGCCAAATGTTTTGGCTGCCCTGAGCATGTCCCAGGGGGCTCACAGGCCGTCAGCTGAATATTATTTAACGTCCTACCCACGGGTTTTAAAACTCCACTTTTCTCAAGGAGGCAACTTTTAAGATAGATGTGAACCGTGTCCCTCTTGTTGAATTTTACAGGTAACAGGAACAGGAAGATAATTGTTTCTCGTACCTATTTCAGGATTTCATTGTTAAAGAAGCTGAAATGTTACTTCTGTAGCCACTTAGGACTTCATGAGGAATGGGGCAGAGCCACGGGTGATGGAGCTCGCTCAAAGCTGTCTCCTCGCGGAGAATCAGCTTCAACTACCAACTCAGCACAAGACCAGCTTGCCTGCTTCCATTGAATGGCATTAGTGACAGGTGATGCAGAGAACGTCCCGCTCACACACACGGGTCCTGGCACAGCCCCTCTGAAGCGGAGGCGCTGAGGCAGAGCTGCCCCTGGGGCCGGGCACAGCGGGCAGCACCCCCTGGCCAAGGGGAACATGTGGCTTTTACTCGGTGTTTCCAACTCGCATTCGCTAGGATGGAAGAAATGAAGAGAACTTTGTGCATTTTATTTTATTATTTATATGATTTAATATATTATTTATTGCTGTTTCATTTCTAGATGGAAGCTTTACATAGCCTGAAGCGCTCAGTTTTGTGGTATACGACAAAATAATGGGAGTGCGAGCCCTACGTCCAGCCAAGAAAAAACTGACAAAAATAGCAAGACAAGGTTCTCAAAGCCATCCATTTAGAATTCAGACAATAACCGGTGTAAGAACTCAAGACAGTCAGTGACATTCATGGGGAAAGGTCCTGCTCTGCCCACGCCTCGGCAGAACGCACCACGGCCCCGAAGCCGTTACAGCGCCCCCACCGCGGCGAGCCGCCAGCCCCGCCCACCAAACCGCCCGCCCCACCCAATCCGACGAGAAAGGCGAGCCTAAACCCCGCCTCCAAGCCTCGCAGCCAATGGTAACAGCCTCCCGTGCAGGTGGTCCCGCCCATCTCCCCTGAGAGCCCGACTTGTTCCGGCGCTTCTCACAGGTTTTTCTTCCCGTGTCTCTCCCTCCTCCTTTCTCTTCGAGCCAATGGCAGGGCGCGCTCCTTCTGGGCAGCCAATGGCAGCGCGCCGCTGGGCTCTTCCCCGCCCGTTCCGGCGGCCTCCCTCTGGCGGCGTTGGCCTGGCAACGCGGAGGCGATGGACGCTGCGGGGGTACAGGTGCGGGCCGGGGGCGGGAGGGCGAGCGCGTCGGGGCCGGCTGCGGGTGAAGCGTTTGCGTGAGTGACCGGGGGCCTCCTCTCCTGCAGGCCTTGCTCAGTTACTACTGCCAGGAGGGCTACTTCCAGCACGTGCGGGCCGCGGCGGAGGAGGCGCTGGGGCGGCTGGGCGCCCTGCCCGTGCTGCGCTTCTACCGCGCCTACGGAGCGCTGCGCACAGGTAACGGCGGCTGGGCCGACCCCGGGCCGGCAGAGACCCTTCCCCTGATGTCCTCTGTCCTGGAAGGCGTGGCAGCTCATCTCGCCCTTGTTACCGCCAGGTGACGTCCAGGAGGGCATGCGGCAGCTGGAGGCCATTAAGAGCAAGCAGGAGGTGTCGCTGTGTGCCATGATGGCTCTGATTTATGCCCACAAGAAGAGCCCTAACCCAGGTATGCCCGTTAAGACAGCAGCCTTTCGTGTTTGTAACAGTCGCATGTTAACGCCTGAGAGCTGTAGATGAGCCCTCCTTAACTGTAAAGGGCAAACCCCAGCTCTGCTTTTAACATAGTATCCAGTGCTGTGAAACTTGTCAAGATTGTAAACAGAAATACCAAAATACAAAGTTGTGAAGGGTTAGGCTAAATGTTAAAACGCTAAAAAAACTGACTTAAGTACTGTGGTGAAATATATTTTGTGGAGAAAGAAATTCATACCCGGCTGCTTCTGATTCTTGTTTCCTGTGGTCTGGCTGGCAGCAGTTCTTTAGGCAAAACTGCGAGTTCATTAGGAAGTCCTGAAAGCCAGGCCATTACTTTCCTTCAAGTTACCCTTGCCTTACAAATGGGAAAAAAGGATTTGGTGAATGTTGGTGGTACTTTCTGATGAATATGATGAACGTACATACTTCTTTTTTCCTAATATAATAACTGGAGTTATTTTACTAAGGATTGTATTCTCAAAAACACATTTGACCTACATGGTAAATTGAGTGATCACATTATGTCAGTGGTGTCTTCCTGACTGTGCAGATTTACAACTGTTATGTGTAACTCTGTCAATCTCTGTGATGTTAAACTGCTCCGACTGAAGACTTTGCTCTTACTTCTGTCTCTGAGGACTAATACTGTAATCTATTAAATTTATCATATACTTTAGTGCTCTCCAGGAAATATTTGACTCTTAATGAGAGTCAGAGATCTAATTTTAATGGTTCTTATAAAAGGACAAGAAATTAATGTGGACAAAAGAAGATATTTGGCATCGAGTCCCACATGCCAAATTAAACGTTTCCATATGGGATTAGCATGATGAGAATAACTGGCACTGTAATGAGAATATGAGAAAATGAGTTGTAGTGCTAAGAAATGCATCACAATTTTTTCCAAGCATTGTGGAGCTGAATCATCGTATGTTCAGTGTTTTAGGTCTGCATCACAGTTATTGTTCGCTTGCTTGGCAGAGATTGATGTAAATGTGACAAATTTACACTTATCTGGCAAAATTCACAGCTACAAAGTTCAAGTTTGACAAATTGCAGGGTTCTCTCTCAGATGGCCATGTTGATGGAAACCTTTTGTCTTTCACATCTGTACCTGATCAATATTTTTGATTGGGAGGGAGTACCTGTGTGCCAATGTATAATACAGAAAACAGTGTTTGCTTTGGAAGCCCTTGGCTTGTATGCTGCTCTCCTGTAATACTTTGAGATGCTAGCAATAAAAGATAGCAAACTTTTTTCAGATCGAGATGCTATCCTGGAGCTGGATACAAAGCTGAAGGAGCAACGGAAAACAGCAGGACAGCAGGCTCTGTACTTCGCTGGGTTGTTTCTGTGGCATCTTGGTCGTGAGGACAAAGCCCGTGAATACGTTGATAGGGTGATCAAAATCTCTAATGGTGATAAAGAGGTAACTTGTCTCTTCCTGTGTAAAGCAGTAATAGGACCGTGTATACTATGAAGTTAGGCTTACAATGCTTACAATAGGCTTACGATGTTATTTGTATGTTTCTTCAGTGAACTTTGTGTTCTAATACTTTTTTTTAACATCGTAACTGCATTTGACAGGGATGAGTAGAATTCCCAGTGACCTTTTTGGTACGTATTCATTGTCAGTTAATAAAACAAGGCTTTCATTAACTGATGCAGCTAATTATATCGTTACCCCAGTTTTGTTACTTGATAAGAATTGTCATGATGCTCAGTATCAAAACAAACAAAAAAAATAAAGATGATCTCACTAGGGGGGAGACATCTGTTCTGAATCTTAATATTCAGAAATATGCAGAGAGTTGGGGCATCACAGTTTCAGCGGTTTCACTGAATGTATTCTAAAATCTGTGTAAGTATTGTCTGTAGCAACGTCTGCATTTATATAGGCACTGACATTTACTGTTTTCAAGAACCTTTAAGCCTGTTTAGCTTGTTAGTTGAGTTCCATTGTTGTTTTTAATCCTTTAAGTAAATGTACTGTTTGATTAATTTAATATTGGAATGAATTACCTAATACTTTAGGTTGAAATTATAACCAAAACACAATGCAATTAATATTTAAAATTGTTAATTAAAAATAAATTACTTTTATTTACCTTTGTTTAAGCCTTATTTTATAGTAGGATTATTTCCATTTATTGTTCTATACAGTATACTTCTTATTACCTGGTTAGTGAAGAGTACCAATTTTCATATACTTTTGATTTTTTTTTTTATTTTTTTTTCCCACAGGCATTGATTCTGAAAGCATGGCTTGATCTCACGTGTGGGAAAGAAACTCATATTAAAAAAGCTCTGAAGTATTTTGATGAAGCACTGCAGGAGGGGAATGATGTTTTTGCTCTCCTTGGTAAAGTAGGTTTACTTTATGATTTTTACACTTCCTAAACTAGATATTGCTAACGTTTTGTTGATGATTAGAGCTTGTGCAAGGAATAGAAATACAGCTCAATCATACTGGTTTTGTTCAGCTGACTAGATTTTTTTTTTTTTTTATCTAAAACCTTTAGTAGGTTTTAGCAGAAATGTAGTTTGAATCACTTATGCAATTAGTTGAGGAATATAAAAGTTGCCATACAAATTGAGTGCTAGCACAATAAAAATAGCTGGCGCTTTCATTTCCAGTGGTAAATAGCCCGTTATAAATAGCAGTTAATTGTAATGAGTAGCCAGGGTTCATAAGAATTCTTACTTTATCTCTTGATGAAGATGAAGACAAAAGGACTAGGAATACAGTAGTAAGCAAGCAGTATGTTGAAGTGATGAGCCTTTTCTTGAATAAAATCAGCTACCAGATTACATCTTAGGGTTCGTTAGACACCAATGTTTTTTAAAAAAAAAAAAAAAAAAAAGTAGCTACAGATGAAATGCAGTCAGTCTGGATGTGTACTGAAGTTATGATTTTACTATGTACGCAAGAAAAAAACTTAATTCATCTATTTTTGTGCAAGAAATAAGGTTTTGTTCCACCTGAAAATGTGAAAGTTGAAAGGATTTGTCACACAGGACACTTGTCCACATTACAGGATTGCTGTGTTCCATGGCAAAAAAAAGTATTAGTTAAAAAAACTACAGTGTGACTGTCTGAACATTTTTGATGCTTTTCTGATTGTCGTTACTCAATTTCAAGAATTTGTTTTGATTATAGGAGACTAAAGCCCTGAACAGTGCTCACAACAGTGTTTGGGTAGACGTGTGTACGGCCAAATGTGTTCAACTACCAGTACGTTTACAATTGTTACTGCAATTAGATCTTATGCAGGTGGTTACCTTGTTGTAGCTTAAGAAAGTAACTCTCAGGAACTATTATGTTTGCACCGTAACTGTCTCAAAACTGTGAAATAAAATGACATGCACGTAGTCACCTGGAAAACAGGACGTGAATTTTAAGCATCAAAGTCAAGTTGAGGATTTGAGCAGTAGAAACTGATTTCTGCTCAGAGAAAGTCATCTAAAACTGTGATACTGACTACTTCTGAAGTAGTCTCGTGTTTGGAATACTCTATGAAGTTCTTAAAATTAAATATTAATTTGGCAAAACAGTGACTTAGAGTGTGAGGTTTTTCGTATGTATCTCAAGTTTTGAAAATATGTAGTCTGTACGTTATGTTCAATATCCTAAAACGTTGAAGTGGTTTAAACAAAACTTGTAAAAAGTTAGTAAAACAGTGTCACTCTTCAGCTACTTTCCTTGTCAATGCTGTTCTGCAGTTAAGCTTGAAACAGAGGTGCTTACCACATACAGTGTTTTGTGTGTCATCTTCTTGGATTTGATTTTAGCAATATTTCTAGGTGATGCTGAAGTAAAACTATTACTGAGGGATGGTGTCTGTATGAGAGGAATTCTGAATCTTCTCACTTCTGTGAGTGCATAGGCTTTTAATGCAGTTCTCCTTCCTTCCCTTAGGCACAATATTTTGAGGTCCGACAGAATTATTCAGGAGCTCTGGAAACTGTGAACCAGATAATTGCTAACTTTCCAAACTTCATTCCTGCTTTCATAAAGAAAATGAAGCTGCAACTGGCCTTGCAGGACTGGGAACAGGCAGTTGAAACAGCACATAGGTTGAGTATGAAATAACACTGCTGCTTGTGCTTTTGCTATGTTTAGAATGTAATTGAATTTTTCTTTTTAAACTGATTTAAACTAAATTACTGAGGTATCTTAGCAGAAGAAAAGTTCTCAGGTGATGCTAACAAAATGGGAGAAGTTCTATGAAAATATTTACACTTGAAGCTTTCTCATAGCTTCATGTATGGCAACATTATACATAAACTGGCTCAATTTAGGAATCTGAAGATTAAATTACTTTATTGAATATTGAGGAATTTAAAACAGAAGTGGAGGAGCCTTAAATCCGTACTCAAGTTTTATCCTGCAAAGTGAATAAAGTGTGGCGTAACGATAAAATCTTTTTAATATATTCCTTGTTTTTAACACTATGATGGACTACCAAAGCTTTGAAAATGAAAAGAAAGGGAATAGAAATTTTCAGTGAAAGATCACAAATCAAAAAAAAAATTTTTTTTTTTTTAAATACATTTTATTTGGTTTTAGACTACTGCAGAAAGATGCTCTCAATTTAGAAGCCATAAGAATGGACGCCCTGCATTTTCTGTGTAGGGAAGGAAATACAACTGAGGTGAGTCTTCTTGGTTGCAGACTGTTGAGCACAACACAATCTTTGTTAGGGGCTAGATCCCACATTCACAATCTTCCTTCTGTCTTCCCCTTCCTATACTATATCAGTATTGTACTGAAGCCCTAGTAAGATTTGTAGATCTTGCTTGTGTGTAGGGCTCTTCCATTAGATCAGACTCAGCTCAAGTTACTCACTTTTTGTGGGATAAATAGGGAACATAAAGACGATCTATTTTATTCTCCCTTTACTATTCATGCAATCCCTGAGCACCTCTGAATGTAAATTGCTGTGAAATGCAGTGAAAACTGTTTAGTTATCCTAATCTGTCAATTCTTTCTGTTAGTAATTGTATGTTTTCTTTTTTCTAAGGCTTCAGCAAGACTGAGTGACCTTGTTGAAGCATTGGACAGGTTAGAACCACGTAATTCACAGCTCTTCTGTAAAATGGCTTTAGCTTTCAGTAGAACAGTGAGTATGCTTTTTTTTTTTTTTTTTTCTCAAGCAACAATCAAATATCCATGTATCCTGTTTGTTTTATTTTCTGGTACAGATGTTAAATGTTCACTAACAAGCATTTTCCAGAAGATTTAAATAGGTTGACTTGTATAGCCTTTTCTAACAAAATTTTTTATTTTTGCATTCAGTGTCAAGTAAAATACTTGAGCCAACTCATTCCTAAAAAGTTTTTGTTACTTGCTTTTAAATGAGAAACAGATTTCCAATGAAAATAAATGTCTTATAGAATATTGGAACAGGACAAAGATTTGTTAAGCTTAATCACACAGCTTTGAAATTGAAAGCTTCTTTAATCTTTATATTTACCAGAACCCTTTTAAGAGGGCATTCAAAGCAGCAATGAATTCTGTGGGATTGTTTTTTTTTTTGTATGGTATTATGTATTTGTTTGAACCCAGCACACTTCACTGGTAGAAGTTTTGTAGAGTTACTACGAATTAGTCTTGTGTGAGATGATGTTTTTTCAATTGCTGCAGTGATATTCAGCATAAAAACTCTTAAATATTGAAATACCTTTAGATTTTTCTGACTGAATTCAGAAAAAAAGAAAGTTAAACCTTAAGATTATTTTTGCCTTTAGTGTGGCCGGAACCAACTCATCCTTCAACATACACAAACATTACTTGAAAGAGCATTTAATTTGGATTCTGACAATGCAGAATTCGCTACTGAGCTTGGCTACCAGATGATTTTACAGGGAAAAGTGAAAGAAGCTTTAAAATGGTATAAGACTGCTATGACACTTGATGAAACAAGTGTTTCTGCACTAACTGGTAAGGTTTTACGCTTGTTTTTATTTTTAATTATTTTTATTGGTTTTAAGACGGATGATTTTTTAAATCAAATTTTCCTACTACTGCTACTATGAATAACTAGAACTATTATGTATATGCATATGATTGTTGTGTGAAATTATTTTGCTATGTAATTGTATGAATGTTGCAGATCTAACAAAATGTTGATTCTTGAGGAGTAATGTCTTCATGTAGTCTAATGATTTCAGTTTAAGTGCATTCTTTTACAGAGCACGCTTAATATTGACATGATATCTTCATTTAACGCCTTTCTGCAATACGAGTCATTGTCTTCTTGGGTTCTTGTATCTGGAGTTACTTGAGGAGAAAAAAGCTATTTAAAATTCATTACTATTACTGAAGGGTAACTTTAACAGGGCTGTTTTTTCTTTTTTTCTAACTTGGCTCTACTGTGTTGGAACATCACTGTTTTGCACAGTATTAGGTTCTTGGCTTTCAACAGAATAATGCATACAGCATTTAAAATGCAGGCATGAGGCAACTTACTATTTTCTTATTACTTCAGCGAGTGTAACTTGTATGATGTACTCGTTCCTCTTATTTTAATCATGTTGCAGATCTGGATACCAGATTTGCAGAAGCACATGACTGCAAAATACACACTACTGAGGTGCCATTGCTAGAGAGTATTAGATCTCACCATAAAGCAGAAATCAGCAACACTCAGCAGCAGTTAGTCTTACTTTTATTCTACTCCCTTATCTTAGTTGCCTGTCTTTTTCACATGTACTGCCTGATAGGTATTATTAGCTGTTGAATGCTAGCCTCGGGTTGGAATGATTTTCTGTGGCTGTGCATGTGTTAGTTAAACAAGCACAAATGAAGGGAGGGAGCAAATCAATGATTGTTTATTTGTACACGCTAAGAAACTGCTTTGTCAAATGCATTGGCCTGAGGTTTAAGTGCTCTGAATACTGATACAGGTATTTTGTAATCATTGAATACCATCAAGTTACCAAACCTGAGTGTGGTAACTCAGAGTCACCTGTCACGTAGCAGTGCCTCAGTTTAAACTAGAACCTGGCTTTTCAGTTTGATGCATTCTTCTGGCTGCCTGAGAATGCCGAGACGTGACTAAAGCAAAGCAGTCTTTCTTTACCTCATAATCTCCACGGGACACTTCTTGTCTACCATGGACAATACTTCCATTCTTTCTATGACTCACTCCTGTACACAAAGCGTTATGTTTGCTTCAGACCTCTCCTTACCTGGGCTGTGTCCAAAACACACATTATTTCTGTTCACATACGTCACCACCTAAAATTATATTTTAGTTGCCATTTTCTCTGTTGTCTGAATATGTGGTTTTTATTTTACACTTTTGGGAGCAGACATTATCATTTCAGTATGTTAGTAAAGTACCTCTGTTTGCCAAACCTAGAGAGCTCTTAGACTCTGCAGAAATAATAAATTCAAGGGCAGCTGATAGAACAAACTATCTCCTATGTCCATGGTGGAGACGGGAGTACATACTTACGTACATATGTCTAAATTAGGCTGAAAATATAAGACAAAACATCTGATGATTATGCAGTTTAAGGGTTTAAAGTTCTTTGGGAGGGGAAGAAATTACATTTGGTAAAGTGAAGCTGTCAAGAAAATAAAGAATAAACATGGTATGCATGCTTCAGTCTTTTCCCTGCGTTTTAATCTGTGACTGTACCATCGTCTTCTACTCTGAAAATTTAAACAACATAAAAATCTAGTTTGGGTGTGTTTGGGGGGTTTCTTTCATTACTTCATTTTGCTTCTTGGATTTCACAGCTAAGCATTATGGTGCTTTGACTTGTGTTAGTCTAGAACCAACTGAAGATTTATTGTGCCCAACTTTGTAGTGTTAGGGTTGGGATATTTCCATGAAATGACTTCATGGCATTGCTTGTATTAGTTATGCATTTTCCATCCCAGGTATGTCTAAGTATGTGAAATCTGCATTACCATAAATCTCAGTCTATTCTTTTTCTTTTCTTACCACCATTTTACTGAGAGACTGAAGAGCGAAGAGTTTAATTTTGGAAAAGACAAATCTGAAATAAAATCTTTTAATGTGTTACAGGAGTTATCCGTTGTCAGCTAATACAAGGGCAGCTAGAAGATGCAGAACAGCAGTTGGAGTTTCTTAATGAAATTCAGCAGTCCATTGGGAAATCTGGGGTAGGAGGGATCTCTGTGTATTAAAATACTTGTTCACAATCTGAATATGGTCCGCTAGCTCCTTCCATATTTTAGTCACTTGAGGTAGAGCATTCTAAATTTCAGTTCTTACTCCCTATGAATCTAAGTTAATATGTTGCTTAGGTTTCCAACGTGGTGCTGTTTGCTTACTAAACTTTGTCTCTTGAAATATGTTTGAAATGCTAGGAAGGGAGGGGTGTTATTTTTTGCTCAGAAAGACTTGGTGCTTCTTGCACAAATTAAAAAAAAAAAAAAATGCCCTAGTAAAGGAATGCAGTGATCATTAGTGTCATTTGCAGTGAGTATGCTGAATGTCTTACAGTATCCCTACACATAAAAAGAAATTGCTAACACTAATGATTATATAGTATTGTGTGAATAACAGAAGAATGTATCTGGAATATGGAGGATGTTTTGTTTCTTTCTTCCTGTAGGAACTATCTTTCTTGCATGCTGTCCTAGCTATGAAAAAGCATAAGAGACAAGATGAAGTCATTGCCCTGCTGAATGATGTTCTGGATACTCACTTCTCATCTTTACATGGTTTTCCTCTTGGTGTGGAGTATTTCGAAAAACTGAATCCTGATTTCTTGCTAGAAATTATTAGGGAATATCTTAGCTTTTGCCCAGTACAGGTAAGCAGCTGTATATTGCATCTCTCTGAAAACAGAAATAATTTTGTTTTTTTTTCCTGAGATCAAGGAATCATAAAGCAAAAGCTTGAAAAATTTCCCCCTTAGAAGGTGAATTTATGAGGTAAAATTGTGGTTTAAGGTATTATACTATCATTTAATCAAAATAACTATGCAAATACTTCTTTTGCAAAGAGAGCAAGTGCAATAATATTTGAGGAAACTTGGGATATTAGTTTAATGGCCCGCATCTGCATTTGTACAGAATTTTTTTTGTATTTCTTTTGATCAAGAAACTGAGAATACAATGAACAGAACAATCATAATATGAAACTTGATTGTTCATACTGACTGTCCTGTTATTGAAATATTTTTGTCAACTCTGGATATCTCTTAAATGTAAGCTTTTTTTGAGTGTTGGTAAAAATCTGGCTACTACATTTTTTGATAGTATTACTAATTTTAAACAGATCTCAGTTAGCTGTCTAACTTTCTGTGACTGAATTTACTTGTCCAAATTTTGGAGCAAAGGCACATAGAACTGAGTAAATTCACTGGGGTCCTGACCTCTCTCAATTTGAAGAAACATATTTTAAGGACCTTTAAAAGCGTCTTCCTTAAAGAGATTTCTCCTCTGAATTGGCTAGGAGCTGAATTTATCCTGATTCTGGCAGATTTCTAGTCAAACTGTAGAACCCTTCCATAAATATTCCTTTCTGTAATGCTATAAAATCTAACCAGCAAACAATAAGCGTTCCATTGTCATGGTATGTCCCACTGTCTTTGAGATGATAAGGTTTGAAAGTCTAAAACAGCAGTAGCAATGACAATTCTGTGTAATTTTGTACACAGGTAGGATAGTTTCTGATACTGGAAAGTGAGTTTAGCCTAGGGAAAGGTGGGCTTCCTTTTTGATGGAGGAGGATTTGTGCTTCCGTAGGGCATGTGCCCCAAGGTGAGGGTTTAGCTGTGAACAGAAGGACCTTTGGGTTGCCTTTTGCTTGTTACACAAGGGTCTTGCTTCAGGGGAAACAGTTTATCTAATAAAGAGCAACAAAAATGTGATAGAGTGTAGCAATTTACGTGAAGGTCTGTATGGAAGTAGTTACTTCCCAGCTGCTGTTTTCAGTTAGTTGATAACTATATGGGTATGATCTGCAGCACAGGGAAAGCTTAGGAGAGACAGAACAGAAACTTTTCTTCCCATCTTTCTGGTCATTCATTCCAGCTTTGGCACTCTTGAAATTCAATTCATATTACCATTTTGTTGGATCACTTGGCATAGTAATTCAGAGCATCCTGCCAAATGCTTATGGATGACTCTTCAGTTACGTCAGGTCTGCATTGTTCTGCTTTTCTTGGAGTTCATGATGCCCTTTTGTGTTGCCGCTGATATCGAGAAGTTGCACCTTAAATGTAAAACATACTGTTATATGTTATATATATACTGTTATATGTTATATAGAGGGACCTGGACAGGCTTGAGAGGTGAGCCCATGCCAACCTCACGAAGTTCAACAAAGCCAAGTGCAAGGTCCTGCACCTGGGTCGAAGCAATCCCAAGTACACATACAGGCTGGGCAGAGAATGGCTTGAGAGTAGCGCTGAGGAGAGGGACTTGGGGGTGTGTGTTGATGAGAAACTCAACGTGAGCCGGCAGTGTGCGCTTGCAGCCCGGAAGGCCAACCGCATCCTGGGCTGCATCTAGAGAAGCGTGGCCAGCAGGTCGAGGGAGGTGATTCTGCCCCTCTACTCTGCTCTCGTGAGACCTCACCTGGAGTCTTGTGTCCAGTTCTGGGGCCCCCAACACAAGAAGGATGTGGAGCTGTTGGAGCGGGTCCAGAGGAGGGCCACGGGGATGATCAGAGGGCTGGAGCACCTCCCCTACGAGGACAGGCTGAGAGAGTTGGGACTCTTCGGCCTGGAGAAGAGAAGGCTGCGGGGGGACCTGATAGCAGCCTTCCAGTACCTGAAGGGGCCTACAGGAAAGCTGGGGAGGGGCTTTTTACAAGGATAGATAATGACAGGACAAGGGGTAATGGTTATAAACTGGAAGAGGGTAGATTTAGACTAGATATAAGGAAGAAATTCTTCCCTGTGAGGGTGGTGAGACACTGGAACAGGTTGCCCAGAGAAGTCGTCGATGCCCCCTCCCTGGAAGTATTCAAAGCCAGGCTGGATGGGGCTTTGGTCAACCTGGTCTAGTGGGAGGTGTCCTTGCCCATGGCAGGGGGGTTGGAACAAGATGATCTCTAAGGTCCCTTCCAACCTGAACCATTCTATGATTCTATATTTGTTTACAACAACAGCCTTCATCTCTTCAGCTTTACTGTTGTCATTAGAGTTTGAAGTGACACTTAGGCTTAAAATGAATTTCAAGTCCAAAACCTGTTAACTGATACATTATTTCTGGCTATTTTTTGTTCTGGATTTTATTTGTGTTGTTGTTTGGTTCAATTTCATTTTGTTTTGGTTTACTCCTAGCCTGCAAGTCCTGGACAGTCTCATTCACCACTTCTGAAGCACTGTGCTTCTGTTCTCGAAACTGTGGTAAAAACTGCGCCAGGTCTTCAACAAGCTGTTTTTTTACTTGCAAAAGTGAAATATTTGTCAGGTAATACTTGCATGAATGATTAACTCTGGTTTCTCTAATACAAAACATAGTTTTCACTGTTCAGTTGTAATGAACAGAGTATTTCTTGCAAAACACTGCATTATAGCTGAGTGAAGATCACCTGCACTGCTTTTTCTGATTTATGTGAACATATTTTAGTTCCACATGAAGGTGATATTTTTGTCTTTTGCTTCCAAAAAGAGATCGTTTATTAAATGATTTCCAGATGGGACAATGGGAAGAAGTCTTAACTTCAACCTGGTTTTGATTTCTGTTTAGAACTGTAATTTAAAAACAAGTCCTGCATGAGCTTATTAATTCAATGCCTACATTTATTAAAAAATAAAATCATAAAGTTAGTAAATAGTGAATAAATGCTCTATTTAACCTCTATATTTCATATCAACTACTTTTTTCACTTCCCCTTTTCTGGCTTCCTAGGGGATATTGAAGCAGCCCATACTAATCTTCGTTACTGTCTTGAAAGGAATCCTTCTTATGCAGATGCACATTTACTGATGGCACAGGTATATTTAGCTCAAAACAATGCTAAACTGTGTTCTCAATCACTGGAACTCTGTCTCAGCTACAATTTTGAGGTGAGTTGAACAAAAGAACGAAGCCATTTCATTCAATCATCCAAGGTTTTTTGTATGTTTTTGAATATAATCATCTTTAAAATGAAATTTTTGACTCTTCCACTGCAAGTTCATTATCTAAATGCTTATATGAATATTGTATTTGAATATTTGTGAAAGAAATTATCAATTTATTTGAACTTATTGAAACCTCTAGAGCAGAGCTAATCCCTTATTGATGGTCTTTGAATGCAAAAGAAAGGGTAGCTTTTTCTCCAAGTCTTACACAAATATTAAAAAAGTTTTATATAAACAGAATTTTTGATGGCAGACAAACTTTGCAGTTGACTTTAAAAGCCAACATAGAAGGACTTGAAAAGTGGTCCAGCGTTGTTTTTGTACTTCCTACAGAGATGTACAATTGCTAATGAAGATAGGCAGAGATGCATGAACGGTTCAGAAATGAAAATGCATGCTGCTTTATGTACCATAAATGCTATGAGCGTGGCCATATGCTTTGCTGTCTTCCATTAAGATCACATTTGTCCATCTTTTTGTTCCATTGGAAGCAGACTTGGTAGTTTAAGCATTAGAATAGAATAAATAATTTTCACTGTTGTGCAGCAGTCCTCACTGACTTTATTTCTTGGGGCTAATACGTGACTTATTTTATTTGTTGACATCAGTGGAATTTTCTATGATTACACTGCAAAACATTCCTTAGGTCTGAGTTGCACTAAGTCTCTTGAGAGAGCTTAGCACTTCCTTGCAAGCATCCTCCCATCTTGGTTCCTTCTTCCAAATGATGGAAGAAAGCTGAAGGTTAACTAACTAATTAGGAGATACTGAGGTGCTTGCAACTTTGTACATAATTATATTTCCCTTATCCTTTTCATGTGAAGTGTACTTTTAAGAAAGTGGAGAAATGGCAGACAGGACTTACACCACATAATTCCATACTTTCTTTTTAATTGATAACCTAATGAAGCATGTGTACTCTAATGTGGGTGATGCACAATATCCATTAAAATTCAGTCTAGCTTCACATAGTTCTGTCTCGCTCTGATGTCGTGAAATAGTTTTTCTTTTGTAATTAAGAACTTTATCTGATTACTGTTTTGTGGACTCATTGAAAACTGAGTTAGTAAGTACATTATTGAAACTCGAATCAGATATGTTTGGAGGAAAGAAGGAACAGCAGTCAACACTGGGGAAGAAAAATGTTTCAAGGAGTTGGAATGCCATGCATAAAGTAAAATCTGGAAATTCCTTCTTTTATGTGTGAGTATTACATTAAAATATTTATATATTATATTTTTAGGTGAGAGAACATCCTGTTTATCACTTAATTAAGGCCCAAACCCAAAAGAAGATGGGCGAATTATCAGAAGCTATTAAGACGTTACAGATAGCAAGGAATTTGCCTGGAATGAGAAAACATACGGCTGCCTCAAAGACCAAAGCAAAAAGAATTGAAATTGATGCAAGTGATCGTGTGTCTCTCTTTCTAGAATTAGTGGAAGCTCACTGTTTGAATGGAGAACTGGTAAGATCACAAACATGCCCAGAAACAATTTCTTCTTCCCCTGAACAGAAGTGTCTTGCTCTCATTAGCTTAGCCTAGAAAACCATCAATTCTTCTGCCAACAAGATTTACTTTGTAAAATTTTGAAGGTGTATTTTCTGGCTTTTCATCTCGTGAAATTGTGCAGAAAAATATTTACCTGCATATGCTAAATTTTAACTCAAACTTTGACACAAGACCTAATTTTGAGGAGCAGGTAATGTTGATATTCACTTGCAGGTGTGTAGATTCTTGTTTTGTTGTCAGAATGGTATTGGAAATATTTTTGGATGGTGTCCTTACCTTGGTGTAGCAGTGTCCTTAATATCAGCTGACTCTTAATATTCTTGGACATATGTTGTGTCCTAATGCATGTAACACAGTATGTGCAATACTGTAGTGGGAAGGCCAGAGGTCATCCTGTTCAAAATAGGACAAGTTAGAGCATGGTGCTGTCCAATTGAATTTTGATCATTTTGTTGTATACATGCAGCATAAATGTTGTTTTCTCTACTAATATTTTTCTGGTAATAAATTTCATTTACAAAATGAAGAGGGAAAATAATAGCATTTTAAGTTTCAGCAAAAGAAGTGGGTGGTATGGCTTGGGGTTTTTTATTTTGGTTGATTTTTGTATAATGGTCTCAGACATACATTTGCTTATGGTGTCTCTATTTCTGCCTGTTGAACAACAAGAATTGCATTGATTCTATTGGTTTTATTTGCAGCATGAAGCTGCTGTAGTACTGCAGGATGCCATTAATGAATTTTCTGGAACTCCTGAGGAACTAAGAGTCATGATTGCAAATGCAGATCTGGCAATTGCTCAAGGAGATGTTGAACAAGCCTTGACTATGCTCCGAAATATCACACCTGAACAGCCTTACTTTGTACAAGCTAAGCTAAAAATGGCAGACATTTATCTTCAATACAGGAAAGATAAGAAGTTATATGCTGCCTGCTATAGGTAAAAGTTTATGGTGTGTGTATATGTATTATTTTCCTAGACGTTAAATGGCAGCACTTTTGAGCTCCTTTTTCCCCCCTTTTATTAACATAAGTCAGAAAAGTGTAGTGACATGATGAACTGAAGCGTTGTAACATTTCAAACAGTAATTGGAATTCCTCTTTTTAAAAGATATTTCAGATTTTAAGAAATAAATCACTAGAGTATAATGTTCTCATACTATACTGTTTGTTTATATACCAGTATCGACATGTTAAATACTGAGCAAAGTTCTGTCTTCTGCTTCCAGAGACCTAGTAGAAAAAGTGCCAAGTGCTCATACTTATCTTCTTCTTGGTGATGCATATATGAATATTCAAGAGGTAAGTCCATTCTGGAAATGAGTAAGTGATTGAGTCATTCCTTTGGTTTGGCAAGTTGAGACGATGTAGCATGATAACACTCACTGCTAGGTAGTTAGGAAACAAAGCATTTAGGGATATGGAGGGAAAAAAAAAGTATCAGCTGCAAATGTAGCTGTTCTAAATTCAAATCCAAAGCAGTTAAAAATTATTTTTCCTCCCAAAATATTAGAAGAAAAGCAAGGAGAGAATTCTTTTTCTTGAAGAATGTTCAGACAAAAATTTGAAGTGAGAGCTAAATTTAATTGAGAAAGAAGTTAGAGATGTTAAGAATAGTTCTGAAGCTTAGAATAATTAAGTTCTCATACTGAAACTTTTATATAAAAATCTTAAATTTTTGAATTTCAACATTTTTTAACATCTGCTTACTTGATGGACTGGAAATCTTACTCAGTATTTGTAGAAGATGCAGCATAGTCAGGTGGACATGGAAATTTGAAGTATACACATTTAAATTCATGTTTTGAGAGAGCAGATTAGATTAGAATATGCAACTATTAGATAAGTGGTTTGGGGAACTGTAGGTGAGTAACAATTGCTTTTTCCATAATGAAAAATTGCAAAGCAAAATAGAATTTCCTTGTTTGCTGTAACAGAACTGGAGGAGAGAAATTGATTATCTTCCATGACACTAATTTCACCTATGCTTTATATTAACTAGTGAAATGTGCAGTAGTAGAGAAATTTCAGAGCAAAAAGAATCTGAAGTGAATTCAAATTCACTTGTTTGCCAAGTTCTTTCCCTATTCTGTTTTAACATTAAAATGTGTGTTTAGATGGGCTGTGTGCTTCCAGCCATCACCCAGTGGTCATTTTTCTTTCAGAAGTTTTGTAGTTCATGAACCAGTAGTAGTGCTACTTGTTCTTGGAAGTACTACCAGATGTTTTTCCCTTCACACATTTCTTATGTTATTCCTTGACTTGTCTTTTTATTTTTGCTTTTGAAGCCTGATGAAGCCATAGAAGTCTACGAGCAGGCTTTGAAGAAAAATCCCAAAGATCCAGCTTTAGCAAGTAAAATTGGAAAGGCTTTAATCAAAACACATAACTATGCAAAGGTATTCTACAAATATTTGTTTTGTTTTCAGGTTGAGTAGAAGTGTTTAATTTTACAGCAAGAAACAGACTTTTTATCCTGAAAGCAACTTTGCAATGTAATATTTAACTGGCCAAAGTCACAGTTATGCGTTGGTGGATATAAACCTGATGAGTTGTTCCGGTGACTCAGAGCAAATATGGATTTGGACCTGCACTCCAAACCACGGTTAAATACTTCTGCATTGACACCACAGTCTTGCTAACTCTCATATCCTTAACATTGGCTAGGAGAGTAGTAACAGAGGCTTTAGCTTCTTGTTGTTGGAGAAGCAGAAGGAAATGTTTGTGGAAAACTTGCAAGGTCTTGTGGGTTTTCTTGTTAGAGTCCTTGCTCACTTCTCATTATGTCAGTCTTATAGTCATCATGACTCTTGTCTTGCTCCATGATAGTCAGACGTGTCTGTGTGGAATAATCTAATGTACTGCAGTGATCCCTAGTTTGTATGGGGGGGAAAACATCTTAATCTGCATGGTGGTGGGTCTTCTACAAGCTTAATGTTCTTTTTTGAGGCTTTGATTATAGTATCTTTCAGGATGTTTAAGCCTAAATAGATAACCTGCCTAGCATGTGTATTATTATGCATGTTTTAGTTTAAAACAGTAGCAGCTAATAGAACATTTCAAAGTTGCTTTGGATGTCTAAATTTTCAATGCAAGTCCAGTTCTTATATTTTCCCTTTAATTTCTAAATAAAGATAAGTCCTATTTTGAGACTAAGGTGTTACTGCGAGGTATTTTTCTTAAACCTATTGAATAATAACTTAGTGATCTGAAACTTTTTTTTTCTATAGTGAACTTTTCCTACTTTGTTTCATTGATAGTCAATTTTTATTTTGTTTGCATTTTAAAGCATAGAAAAGACTCCTTTCTTTGGGGTTATTATTGGCTGATATTTTTAAACTTCCGATGACTTTTCTTCTTCATGTTTTTCAGGTAGACTTTGGGGAAAATGTTTGTCCTTTGTATATAGTAAAACAGAACTTTGTAACGTTGATCTGACTGGTACTACACAGCTTTAGCAGCTAATGAAAAATATAGTATGACAGTGGAGCAGTTGAAGGTAGTAGGTGATAATATGGTTAAAATGCATATTCATCAAAATGTGGGCTCTAGTTATTCCCTTTCTTTAATTTGGCACTGAATTTTTCAAAGTCCAAGCCTGCAGTTAATGACATCCTGTTAATACAGCAGTTATTAGAAAATGACTTGTTTGCAGAAGAGTGGAGAAAATAGAGAAAGCTCTAAGCAGTATGGCATTAGAGTTGTCTTCAGTACTCAGGTTTTTGATTGTTTCTTTTAGGCAATCAGTTACTATGAGGCTGCCTTGAAAAGTGGTCAACAGAATTTCCTTAGCTACGATTTGGCTGAGCTTTTAATGAAACTGAAGCAGTATGAAAAGGCAAAAATCGTACTACAGCAAGCTTTAGATCATGAGCCTGGTATGAATCTCATTAATTCCTAAGATTTTCACTGTAAAAATTATTTTTACATCTTTGCATTGAATCTTGCTTTGTAGCTTTGTGATGTTTACTCCCTCCATTGCCTGCTAACTCTGCATAAACAGTCAAATAACAATTCTAAATAAATAAAATCAAGCTGTGAACTTTTCATTTAATTTCTTGACTGGAATATGTGGAGATGTTTGACATTTCCATGGCTGGATTCATAAGAGAATTGTGTGTGTTTAATGTAATTCTTACAGTTAATGAATTGTCTTATCTGATGGAAGATGGACGTTACCAGGTTCTTCTAGCAAAAATTTACAGCAAAATGGAGAAGATTGATGAAGCTATTGTTTCATTACAACAGGTAAAGGAAGGGAGGGGGGGAAAAAGCCCTATGGAAGTTTGCGATATTCTCATTTTTTTTCCTCATTTCACTTTTTTCCTGGTCTCTAACCCTCTCAAAATTATGTTTAATGAAATGAGACTTTACAGTATTAGATTAGGCATACAGTAGAGAAGGGTATTGGGATTCCATCTTCTTTGGAAGTGTTAAAACACTAGGTTGCTTTCCAGCATGTTTTTAATGTGAATTTTGGAGAAGCAAGACATCTGAGGGAAAGATGTTTGTGTTTTGTTTTGCTTGTTTTCTTTGTTTTATGTAGTGAGGACTTCTCTACTTTTCTGTTTGTTTGAGAGTTTTAGTGTACATGTACAAGCTCATAAAAATCGTAGTTACATTGTTTTTTAAAACAAATGGTATAATATTGATTCCTTTGAAAAATTTTGATTGGTCATTTCTTATCTTTCTCTACACACTAGGCTCGGGAATTACAAGCCAGGGTACTTAAACGGGCACAGATAGAGCAGCCAGATGTGGTTCCTGCACAGAAACAGCTAGCAGCTGAGATTTGTGCTGAGATTGCAAGGCATTGTACAGTTCAGCGGAACTATGAAAAAGCAATTAAATTTTACAAAGAAGCACTTGTTCACTGTGAAACTGATAAAAAGGTCAGTTCTCCCTCTGACAATTTTGCATTTGTTTTCCCATTCAGTTTTGATATTTAGCAATGCACTTTTCCAATTATCCACATTGTAGAAGTATATTAGCGTTTTTTTTTTTTTTTTTACTTTGAAAATCACAAGGGCTCTGTGTATTTGTAGTTTCTGCTTTGAACTTTCTCCCTTTTGTCACTTAGGATAAAACAATTGTATATACTGCTGATTTCTATTTATATAAAATACTGATTTGAGTGGTGGTCTGCTTCAGTGAGTAGTCCATTAGTTGTATGGTGAGGCTGTGATCATGCAACAGTTGAGGATGTGTAAAGAATGGCAGGGTAATGATGGAGATGGCTCCAGTCTTGCTTGTTGTCTGTCATCTGAAATAAAGTCCCAGTGACTTCAGTCAGTTCAGAGAATTTCTCTTCTACATATGTTCTAGCAGTTCCAGTACTTTTAATTCCTGTTTGGTGGGATTCTGGTTTTATTCACAAAATGTTGCTATTGCTGAGCAGTGTTATTGTACTGCTTCTCTCTTCCCTTCACCGTCTCTTTCATGCAAGTTTGCCTGTTAATGTCACATTTACTAGCATTTATTTTTATTCCTCCTCTTCCTTCTTACCACTTCACAGCCCTGGCTTTTAGAGATGAGAGATTTCTGAGATTTCTGCCTCTTTACAAAAGAGCACAAAATTTAGTTGTCAACTTCAGGGTGTTTTTTTTTTTTTTAAGACAAAACAAATATGTCAGACTTATTCCTGTGACTTCTCTAGAGTAAATGTGTTATTGCATATTCAGGTGTATGTGAAGACTTCTTATTGTGCTTCTTACTTTTCATTGTCCAACTGTCAGATTATCCAGCTGCCAAATAAGTACATCGCTTGGTTTTAATACTTGGACTTGTGTTGTGGTTTCAAGAATCTAGGTTCTTTCTAAAGTTACGACTTCAGCATTTTTGAGACTGTATTTCCTCAAGGCATCCTGTAAGAGTACTGGAGGAGAAAAATAAGCTGGGAGAAGGACAAACAATATAGCCTTAACCTTTGAAGGGGAATGACTTACCCATTCTACTGCTTAAAAGCCAGGAAACTGCCTGTCATAGGACAGCATATAGCTATGGCTTTTGTGCCATGCCATCCCAGTAATTCAGGATCAAAGTGTAGGTCCTTTCTTTTCACAACAGTGCTGAAATACCAAGCTGGCACTGCAGTTCTTGCTGAAATCATATCATTGTCCGATTCCCCTTGTTACAAGATATTCTAGGCACTGACTTTGTACTGAGTATCTCTTAGATATGCTTACTAGAGATTTTTGCTTTAATAGTCCTTGCTAGCTGCATGGACTATAATGACATCTTAGCAAACCTAAGACTGAATTTCTGGCGAAGAACTCGTTCCCAGCTTAGAGTACTAGCATAGATGTCCAGTGTACTTGATGTTCTTCTCTGACATGCCCCAAGCAGGAAGTGTTTCTTGACTTGCACACTACTTTTCAGTCTTCCACTTTTATACATGTGAGAACAGTGAAGAAAGTTTTCATAATTAAAATTCTTATAGGCATGCTATCTCTCTATCCATTCCATTGCTTGCTCACCTGCCTCTCTGTTTCAGAATTAGAGTAACTGAGCCTTAAGGATGCATGCTTATGTAAATTTTGGTTTGTTAATATTTATTCTGTGGTTACATCTCATAAATGAATTCCCACACAGTGTTAATTTGTTAGGTATGGAAATGCAACTAAGAAAGCTGTTTCTGTTAGAACTTGTTTATGCTGCAGAAGTAATCAGTGAATGTTAATGAGATATTTGCTAGTCAGTGACTTTATAACTATTTGCTTGTACATTTACTTTTCCAAGAGAATTATTCTTACCAAAATAATTTAGTCTTCAGAACAATGCTATCTGAGTATCTGTCCTCAATTCTAGAGTAACCCTCTGAAAAAGAAAAGCTTTATCTATTTCGTGACTGAGAGAATTGAAATCAATTAAACTGACCAAGAGTCCACAGGAAACAACAGCGAATACTCTTTAAAAGGGAATTCTACATCAGGATCTGAAATCTTGGGTTAATACATACAGAACTAAACTGTCATTCCTTGACTGTACATAATTCAAAGATTAAATATTTTAATCTACAGGCGATGTTGGAGCTAGCACGTTTGTATCTTGCACAAGATGATACTGATGCCTGTCAACATCAGTGCTCCTTGTTACTGAGGAACGACCAAGATAATGAAGCAGCAACGATGGTAATGTACCATTATACTCATTCTGTGTCAAAAGTTTTTTGAGGTTTGTGTGTCTGTAATGTGATAAATTCATAAAATTCTACTTACAGAAAGCGTCACATTTCAGAAACATAAGCAAATCTAGTGCAACAAAATGTTCTTTCTGTTTATGCTGGATACTGATTCAGTATTAAATTTCTAGTAATCTTATCTTCACTTTATCTCAATGCAGAATGTGTGCTTAATAGTACCAGTGGGGAAGAAGTGGTAGTTGTAAGAATGACTAAGGTATGACTTAATGCATATTCTATTAACAATTTCATCAGATAGTTGGGAAAGAAGTTATCATGTGTCTCTAAGGCGTTCACTCTCCAGAGATTAGTGGTGAAAAAACTCTGTTCACTTTTCGTGTAATTCCTGAAGCACTTTAAAGCTATAGTTTGTTCCCAGTTTTGAAGAATTAGAATTAATTTTAAAGCACAGTTTATAAGGTTTTATTCTGTGTTCTCTAAACTGATCAATCCTATAGATGATGGCTGACCTCATGTTCAGGAAGCAAGACTATGAACAAGCAGTCTTTCATTTCCAGCAGCTCCTAGAACGCAAGCCAGGTGAATATTCAGGAGTGGCGTTTTTAACTCTTTGATACTTATCTCTAAAGGGAGAGGCACAAATATCTAAAAAATGCTTTGCACAATTAAAAAGAAATGTGCTATTTATCATGCACTGGACAATAAAACAAACACCACCATTGTCTATAAAAGCATAAAGCTATTGTAGGGAGAGATTTAAAAACAACTTCTCTTAAATATGATACAGTAATTTACACTGATGCAATGTGTATTGTCTATTTAGCTGGTGGTATTTACCTGTAACTGTAAAGCACTTTCTCTTGTATTTAAGCTATCAAGTACAGAAACACAACCCTGGAATTTTATTTCTAGGCTAATAAAGATTCCTAGATTAATAAAGGAAGCTTGGATAGGAATAAGGTTATGACCAGACATAAATGCATCTAAATAATACTATAATGAATGTAAAGTTTTCTACAGGACTTTGAGATAAGCTGTAAGAGTACAGCACATGTTTTTGAGCACTCTTGAAAGCAAAGTACAATTGTAGTTTTTTAGACCTATTGCAAGAATCACTTTATAGTCTTTTATCTGTCATTATTATATAAAATGCCTTATGTATTACACCATATCATTTTTGTGTGTGAAAAACAATGCAGGCTCTTCTCTTCGTAATTTTAGTTATTTGTGCTGTGAACAGATTTACATGTCCTGATTATTTGTTTATTCAGATAACTATGCAACCCTCTCCCGATTAATTGATCTGTTAAGAAGAGCTGGGAAGCTAGAAGAAGTCCCAAGGTTTCTTTTAATGGCTGAAAAACATTCTTCCAGAGCAAAGCTTGAACCAGGCTTTCACTACTGCAAAGGACTGTATCTTTGGTACTTGCAATTATAAGGTTTATGTTACATATTACATAGCAAAATTAACTTGTCATCTGTTATCAAAGGTGCCATTTGTCATGTGAAAAGTACTTATAGCAGTACTTTAATTTCTTTAATTAGTGGGATTTTAGGAAAGGTTTCCTTATTTTTTCTGTAATACTTTTCAATGAACTCCTATTGAAAGCAAAGCTATTTTGTCTCACATACATGTTTCTTCTTTTCTGCTTGATAAAAGGGATATTCTTGCTGGTGCAGTGACGTAGTATTACTGCTTTTAAATTTTAAAATTTCTCAGACTTCTTAATCTGCAATAACACATTCCTTGCAATAGCATGCTTGCTTCTCAAAACTTTTATTATCAGTGTGGTCAAGTATATGAACAGTTTTTCAAATGCTTGAGTTTCTTCTTGGGTTTTAGGTGTGACTTGGGGCAGTTACTTTTGCTTGCCCAGCTTTCAATATTTTAATTATCTGTCTAGGTATACGGGTGAACCAAATGATGCACTCCGACATTTTAATAAAGCTCGAAAGGACAATGACTGGGGACAGAATGCAGTCTACAACATGATTGAAATTTGTTTGAACCCAGATAATGAAACTATAGGTGGTGAAGTCTTTGAAAATCTGGATGCTGACATAGGGTAAGTGAATGAAGTAACTACTGCTTGGATTCTTCTATCATCTTATCCACCCCACCTCTTAATGATGTGTCTTGATCATTAAATTGCTAGAATTTTGAGCTCACCTAATGCTTTGAATATTCTACCTACTAGATGAGACCTTTCTGAACTCTGAAATAAATCATCGTCAAGCAGAAACTGTAAAGGATTTTATCTAGAATCCGAGCCCCTTGTCTTTGGTTAAAAGACAGGTTATAGACAGATTGGAACTGCCATCGCTACAGAGGAGAATGTAGAATGCCTGTATAACAGAGGCGTGCCTTTGTCATGGAATCTGTACAAACTTGTAACTTATTTGGTGTATAAAAATGTAATTTTATATAAAGCTAAATATTTAAATGACTAAATGACTTTTTTTTAATGCTTTCTGATATTAGTAATTCAACAGAGAAGCAGGAGTCTGTGCAGTTGGCTGTAAGAACAGCAGAAAATCTTCTGAAGGAACTCAAGCCTCAGACCATTCAGGGTCATGTTCAACTGCGAATCATGGAAAATTATTGTCTCATGGCAACCAAACAAAAATCAAGTGTTGAACGAGCACTGAGCACTTTTACTGACATAGTAGTGGCTGAGGTTAGTAACCTGTCTGATTTCCTCAGCCTTCTCCTTTACACTTAGATGGATTATTTAAGTAGTCTCACAGTTCATACTGGGATTTACTTTTTCCTATGAAAGAATATTTTATCTAAAATATACAAAAAAGCACACACACATTTAAGAAGTTTTTGGATTGAAAACTTAGAGCTCAACTGTGCGCTGATGTTTCCAGTTATTGAAATGTATATTGGCTTCTGATTTGAATTCTTGGCATTGGTTTCACTTTAAAAACCACGCTTGTTTCTTACTGTTTGCTTGAGGCTCTTGTACAGAAAGGTGGATTTTAAGGACCCTGCTTGTTGTCATGTGGCTTTTTGATACAGGCAGTTAAGAGCTGTACATCTGTACAGTTTTAGGAGATGTATACCTAAAAGTTGGAATCTGTGTCCCTGTTACTGACATTTAAGACATTTTAGAAGTAGGAAATGCCACTTTGTATTGTAACTTCAAGTGAATGTAATTCCTATCTGAAGTATTTATTTGTGTATCGCAAGTTATTGTGTGACAGTGTAGCTTTTGAGATGAAATGCCTGGAGACAATTGTCTTGAGCTCAAACCTGTGTTCAATCTCTTAAATATTTAACCTGCTTCTTATGATTAGTACTGTAAGAATAATCATTGCACTAGATGGAAAACATCTTAGGAAGATTGGATGTTGCATCTTCAGTTCCAGCGATGTAGTCTAACTTCCTGATACCTAATCAGAAAGGTATCAGAAAACATATTTAGAAAAAACTTTTCTTAAAAGTAAAATCAATCACCAAGTAGTCACTATGCTTTTTTTCCTACAGAAAGATCATATACCAGCACTTCTGGGAATGGCCACAGCCTACATGATCTTGAAACAGACTCCACGAGCCAGAAATCAGTTAAAACGGATTTCAAAAATGAACTGGAATCCCATTGATGCAGAGGAGTTTGAAAAAAGTTGGCTTCTGCTTGCAGATATATATATTCAGTCTTCAAAATATGATATGGCAGGTGAATTATTAAAACGATGCCTTCGGCATAACAAAGTAAGTGACTGTATTAAAAATAACCTTTTATTTTAATTCATGGAAGTGTTTAGTTTTCCTCAAACACGGAACAGGCATGGCACAGGTCTTAGTTCTGATGCTTTTTTTTTTTTTTCTTACTCTGTTCCTTTTTGCTGATCAAATTGTTCCATCTTTATATTCCACTTTTCCTTCACCTGAGGCACATCCAGTAGTCTCATCATCTATAGATATTATACTACAAGTTCAGGATACTGTTTGTACTGTGCAGATTTGGTTTAGAAAAAGCCTTGATTGTGTATATTTTTTTCTAATTCATCAATATAGGAGATAAAATATATTGTTCAGTCTCATTTCTGAAACGTTTCTGAAAGCTTGCCTTTTTCAGATTTGTACTCCTTATTTCTCTGTATAAAACTAAGGAATAGATAGCTACTAACAGGTGTCATTGTATATGCCTGTGTCATGTACATCTGCAGATACGCCTCTTAAAATAGGATGTACTCATTTTCATTTCTGGAGAAAATGAGCTCTAATTTAGTTAAGTAAAAACTCTACCATGAAGGACGTTTACATTCCTGTCCAGACAGCCAATGGAAGTTGCAAAATCCTTACCATGCAAGGGTAAGCATGACTCATCTCGCTAAATAAGACACATCTTTAAATAGATGGTCTTCTGAGCAGGTCTGTGCCACAAATGACACTTGGTTGCAGAAATTCCCAAGCAGCTCTAAAAACGTAGCCTATGTTAGCCTGCCAAATTACTTCTCTTCTTCTAGAAGATTTGAAATGCTTGGAGGACTTGTATAAACAAGTTCTGCTTTATAGGGGAAAAGATAGCAAATTAACAGTCTGTGGCTCCAGTTCCTTACCAAAACAGCACAGTGAAGATGCTGACTTCTCTCTAACTTGCATGCAAAGAAGCCAAGCAGGAGTTGTACCATACGAATAGACGTGAACTGTTTTAGATCTTAAAATATCTTTTTAATTCATAGAAAAATATTTTCCGTGGTATCCTGCGAGTTGGTGCATTTAATTAGTTTAAGAAAATGCATTATTGTGATTATCAATTAGTTTTAGGATTGTTTTTAGCAATCAGAAATTACTGTGGTGGATGGATATATATGCACACACACACACAATGTAAGTACATTGAATGAAATCTTCATTGTCTAATAGTCTAATATCTTGTAATAGGAGTTTCTTTCAATTTGAAAGTGCTAGGTTTGGTTAGTGGGGTTCCAGTGAGCAGACTGTTTCTGTTAAATTGGAGTTTCTTATCAATTTCTTTTACCAATTTTAATTCTTGTTGATAACAAATGAGAGAGTATAAATCTATCCCAGTCCCCCAAGCATTCCTACTCTGCTTGTCCCAGTATGCTGTGATTGAAAGCTTTTCATCAGTAGACTTTGACTTCACTATTCCCAGTTAGGTTTCCAAAGATGTAATGTGCTTTATGTATGAGCATTTCCTTGCTCTGCCTTTGTAAACAAGGTACATACATTCATAAAAGTTTTATTCTTCTCTTGAAATATTTGACCTGTTGTGAACATATAAGCCATTTACAATAAGGCCACATGATAGGTTTTTTGCTTGTTTTCATAATTTTTTCTGCTTTATATACTAAATAAAATATGAGTTAAGTAAGTCTTTCATACTAATTTTTACTATGGAATTACATTGATGTGTATGTTTGTGTGTTATAAGCAAAGCTATTTTCATATAGTACTTCTGGAACTTGTTTTTCAGTTGCTTTTAATTTACCACTTGGAATTGTAGAAAATGAAATATTTAGTGGTTGGTGTTCGCTTCAGGATATTTGTGTAAGTCTTTTGCTTTAAATGGGAAGTCATAATCCAAAAGATCTTTCAAAAATAAGGCTATGAAAATCCTTTCTGAAGACGAACAAACAATATTTGTGGAAGATATAGCAGTTCCTGGCTGGACTTGAAATGTGTTCTGTAGGATTATTTCTGATTGAAAGATATCTACAGGGTTCCAGGAGGCACTGAACATCTTTGAAGGAATAGTTGTAGTATCCTCTGTGATGTAACTCTATACTTAGGGTAACTTTGGAAGTCATTGCAAATTTGTGTAACTGATTTGTATTGCAGATATTTTAAATCAAGACTATCTTGTCATCAAAGGTAGTGTAAGTGTCATTAAAGTTCTCTAGTTGTACAGATCTGAAGTATTTAAGCAATTAAGGTGTTGGTAACTAAAAATCTTGTGTGAATATTTATATTTTGCAGTCCTGTTGCAAGGCTTATGAATACATGGGATACATCATGGAAAAGGAACAAGCATATAAGGATGCAGCAATAAATTATGAGATGGCCTGGAGATACGGAAACCAAGCAAATCCAACAATAGGCATGTTTACATAATGTATATGTACAATTTCAGGCACTACAGTAGGAATGAAAATGCTGCCCTTGGACACACAAGAACAGTGTATTGTAGGTCACAGTGAGCAACTCTGTGGGGCACCACATTAATTGAAAGAGGACAGCCGTTATGTGTTCTCTGTGGAAAAACTTGCTCCAGAATAATGTCTCCTTTTGATTCCAATGTAGCTATCTATCAGTGTGTAAAAGATATTCATTTACTGCTTAGTGACTTTCAGTAGGAATTTTTACAGGCTTAGATAAGGGAATACCAGAAAACAAAACAAACTATAGAAACATATGGTGACCAGAAACAATTTTAATCTGATACTTCACTTATTTAATACAGATACTGAAACTCACCTTCTTTTCCCCTTTTACTTACAGGATACAAGCTGGCTTTCAATTACCTGAAAGGAAAGAGATATGTTGATGCAATTGTTATTTGTCATAAGGTAGAATTTCTACTTCAATATTCTCTCTGATGTAGCACCTTTGTTTTACATAAAAATCCTTCTCTTGGCACATTTTATAAATCTTATATCAGGCATCTTTCTGATACGTATCCCTTGCACAGTCAATCTGCTTTCTCCTGGGCTGTCTAGCCATCAGGTAGATAAGAGATAGTGTTTGGCTGTCATGTGTGAAAGCGTATTTAAGTGTCAGTGCTGCCTTTTGGCTCTACAGCTGCTACTTGGTAAATCCATACAGGGTTGCAGCTGAAGACAATAATATTAAGCTAATATTGGAAGACACTGTTAAAAAATACTTCTGTACTGCCTTTGTGTGGTACAAATACATATATGGAATAGATGCAAAATTATAGAAAGGACTACAATTCTGGAACATTATGATATAATAATGATTAATATTGAAATTATTTGCTAATTTGGGGAGAAATTTAAGAGTACTGGAAAGGTTAAATTGAATGGAAGGATAAGTGAGAGGGGGCAGTTGGAGGGCAAGAAGACAAAATGGATAGGGTATAGTAAGAACATAAGTTTATCATTGCAGAGAAAGTACACTTCAAACCTCAGAAATGTCTCTAGAGGCTGCTGCCCTGAATCTCAAACCACCCAGAGGCTTTAGCCCTTGACCCTTGTGTTTTTTGCCAGTAAGGTGCCAAGGCAGTAAGAAAAGGAAGCAACGTGTGAAGTTGGTCTTGACCTCTGGTGTGGTAGTCTCCTAGCTACAGGTATTTCTGCATTCTTACAAGAAACTTGTCATGTTATTCAGGGTTCTAGAATGTGTAAGCTCAGTGATGAAAGGAACAGCCACCCCAGTATTCTTCCTTTTAGAATCATAGAAACACAAGGTTGGAAAGGACCTACAGGATCACCTAATCCAACTGTCCTCCTACCACCGATATTTCCCACTAAACTACTAAACCATATCCCTTAGCACCTCATCCAGACGATGCAGAACTCTATATTGTGGGTTTTTTTGTCTTTTGGCAGGTCCTTGAAGCACATCCAAACTATCCAAAGATCAGAAAGGAAATACTTGATAAGGCCCGTGCGTCACTAAGAACATGATTTTATTATTGTTTAATTTTTGAAGCTCACCGACTTGTCAGTTTAATGTGACTTCAGAAACAACTGCAGTGACAGAGACTGTATCAGCACAAATGTATTGTGGATGTGATTAACTTGCATCAAACTAGAAATCTGGATCATTTTCAAGGAAGGTCTGCAACCCTGGAAGGAATTGAAGTTGTTCAGCAGAAAATACTGCTTACACATATGGTTACACAAAACATCATCTGAAAATTAAAATAGCAAAGGTAAAGGCCATGAATTATAGAATACTGCCCAAGTGTATTTCAGATGGAAACTCCACAACTCGGATGCCAGTGATTCACTTACTGGAGGTACATTTCCAGTCTGCTTTTCAAAAGTTACACATGCACTCCACAGTGTATATAGCAAGTAATCTATACTAATGTGTATCTTTAAGAAAAGTAACAAGATGATTCTAAACACAGGTGCATACAGCAGTCTCTTCTCAGAGACATGGTATGTAGGAGGTAGTTATTCTTTTGAGTCCTGTCATTATAAAAAATGTTTTGAGGAATGTAATTCAGTGTTTTTCTTGTTCATTTGAAGTAGTACTCAAAACAACAGCCTGTCCAAACCAGTGCAGGCTTTCTGTCTTTGTTTATTGTTAAGATGCTGGATCTTGGTTTAAGTAATCCAGAGCTTCATGATTTCTAAAGTGTGTTTCTTTTTGCATATACTGTAAGTACACTACTTTTTCAAGATTAAAGTTGTTATATACATTGTTCTCAATGAAAGTTTCATTTTTATTGAAATTCTAATCTGTAAAATTAAGATGTAAATATTCAGTTAAGGCTCTTAACAATTATGCACGCCTTTTACATAGTATTTTTTTCTACTCATGCTACATATCAGATTTCCATGGAGTTAAATATTTGTCATTTTTAATTTGGAGTGTTTCGTCTTCCAACGTTGTGTGTAGACAGTACAGTCATGTGCAGAAATTAACACTTGCTTCACGTAATCCATATGACATTTTTTTTCCTGGATAAATTGTTTTGATTACAGGGGATTATGATCTTGCATTGTGCATAATGTGCCTGTGGATCTTTAAAGGATCAGCAGCATGCCGTGACTGAAAGAACACTGACAACTCAATGTTAAGGCTACACAAGGGACTCTGTTTAACATTGTATATAATCCTGCCTATCTGTAACTGGGTGCAGAATCTTGGGTAACTTCCAGCCTTGTTTCCTAAATAGATTGACGTGCATCATTTAAGCGGTGATGCTACCTGCTGGAACTTTCTAGGTTCTGCATTCCAGTAACTTCTGAGCTTTTGGTCAGCCAGACTAAAATTAATGGAAACTAACAGGTGTAGGTGTATAACACCTACAAGCTTTGTATGAAAGAGAGTTGACAGAAGACTCAAATATGTGGCCTCTTCTTCCTCAGGTAACCTTGAAACTTACGCTGTAGACTTATCCCTTCTGTACCAGGCACAATACAGGAGGAAAAAGATTTAGGAGACTGGGGAAAAACTGATAGTATGGGAGTAGAATGTGGGACTTGGAAGGATCTGGAAAATGCTGAGGCTTGGGGGAGCTGTGAGGAAGCTGGCCTGTGGGGATTTGCAGATTATGAATCCTTCAACAGTTGGATTTTTTTTCCAGTGCTAAAAAAATAAGTACATAGGCCTTTTCAAGGCAGTTTCTACTAAGCATTTCTTTATCCACAGCCTTTTCTGTATGGAATCAACATCTTTCTGCTTGCTCCATAGCATGGGTGTAACACCTCAAGTTTGAATAAAAATGGATGCTTTCATATCAGTGCATGCAAGATGAGTTCCAAATAGGTAAAACTATTCTGCACCTACACCTACTTTTTGTTTTATCATAAGCATCAGATGCACATTGCCCTTTCATATGATGGCTAACAGAATAGGTCATGGTGATGATATAATACAGAAATTAGTTGATAGAAATTGATTTGAGACTTAAAGCTTTTCCTTGCTGATGTATGGTGGAGAGTTTTGTTGATTATAGCATGGAAATAAAAGATTTCTGGAGTCCCATTAGGCATCCTGAACATATCTGGACACTTTTTTTTTTTTATGGATGAAGACCTTAAAATAAGTGTGCAATTGAGGTACATCTTTGGATTTCAATCAAAGAAGCAGTGGCTATAAGCAATCCTTTAGAGAAAATGTTGCTTTAATACAATATTCCCAGAAAAGAAATGACTTTTCCATTTCTCTTTTTTGGTTTGTAGAAGCCAATTTAAGTTTTTCTGTCCTTACTAAATCTTTTTTCTTTCAGTTCAGAAGGAATGGCTTGGTTTCATTTCGTTTACTCTAATGGTATTATTTTCAGTTTTCCCTCTGCTTTTACAGTTCTTAATTTAAAAATGCTTGTCCTGGTAGCTTTTTTTAGTCCTTTTAATAAATGGCTTTGAATGGAAGAGACTCCTGGAGGATGAGCAGGAGGATGGAGGGCAGTCAGTAACGCTCCTTTCAAAAAGCTGCAGCCTTCAGCATGATGTTGCTTGGCAACCCATCTTCCACTTTGCCTTTGTTGAATAAAAGAGAAGAGCAAAGCTGTGCTTTCTATTGATTCATTCACTGGAGCTGGGAATCCAGGCATCCTGTAGCTATGGCAACGTAAGCCGTAGGTGTCACTTCCTCTCCTGTCTTGACCCCTGCAGGTACGAATGCCTGGAGTATCTTCTCGAGGATGTAACACTTTATGTTGTTGGTGGTGGTTTTTTTTTTTTT
>WBMW01003413.1:4039979-4220981 GCA_013396635.1 Penelope pileata
CAGGGCAGTGGTAACAGCACCAAGCTGCCGGAGTTCAAGGAGCATCTGGACAATGCTCAGACATAGGGTTTGAATTTTGGATGGTCCTTTGTGGAGCCAGGAGATGGACTCCGTGATCCTTGTGAATCCCTTCCAACTTGGGATATTCTGTTGTTCTGTGAAGCCAGTTGCCTCCCTGTAGCACATGGAAAGGACCATGGTGAAGCAGATATTTCCCTGCAGCCAATGGAGCACCATGCTGGAGCAGATATCCACACTGCAGACCATGGAGGGTGCCACACCAGAGCAAACAGCCGTGCCCTGAAGGAAGGTGGACCCCATGGAGAGTCCACACTGGAGCAGGTTTCTTGGCAAGAACAGCAGCCTGTGAAGGACCTGCACTGGAACAGGTTTTTATGAACTGTAGCCCTTGGAGAGTACCCATGATGGAGTAGGGAAAGCGTGCAGAGGAAGGAGCATCATAGATGAGCTTGTATGAGCTGACTGCCATCTCTATTCCCCCTGTGTCACTTGAGTGAGGAGGAGATAGAAGAGTCGAGAATGAAGAAGTGAGGTTGAACTTGGGAAGAAGCAGGCTAGAGGATTGGGAAAGATGTTCTTAGTTGTCTTCATTTCTCACCATCCTAATCGATTTTAATTGGCAATAAATTAATCTTCCTTCAGTCTGTTTTGCCCATGATGGTAATTAATAAGTGATCTTGTCCTTATTTTAACCGACAAGCTTTTCTATCTTATTTTCTCCCCATGTCCTGCTGAGGAGAGGGAGTTAGAGAGCAGCTGGGTGGGCAGCTGGCCAAGGTCAGCCCACCAGACGTCACAATTAAAGGAGTTGGGTTGTCAGCTGGGAAGTTGGTAAGTTGGGTATAATCCTTTCCCTAGGAAAGAAAGAACATATTTTATTCTTAGTCTTGCTATACATAGGCATCAGTATTGCAGTGCAAAGTCTTTAGGAATAAAGAAAATTGGGCAAATAATAGGTAAGACAGAAGCAGACTGGATTTTTTTTAATGAGTATTCTTGGAAGATTTGTGAGCCTTGTGAAGAGTATTTTTTGTAAGTTTTAGTATCTATGTAGCGATGCTGCAACGGGACTAGAAGTAGTCCCACCCTCTGTAATCTTAGAACAATAGCTCTGTGGGAATGTATGGGTTTACTAAAAAAATGACGTAAGCTTTGAAATCAACTATAAGATGAATGACTGTGGATGCCTGACCCTGCAGATTCCTGAGGGAAATCAAGTGATGTTTTTTTGTGTTTTCTACAAGTTATATCTCTTCCTCAGTACATATTATTTCAATTAGAAAATGCCGAGTGTATTTTAAAGGATGAAACAGAAAAGTATTGTTTTGCAATTCTTCGGTCAGTAGTTAGCTAGCAGAGATTAACTGTGGCTTTTACCTGCTTAGTTCTTTTTTCAGTTCACATATATGCAACTTGCACAAAAACAAAGCCGTGCTTTGGACCAAGGCTGTTGCTTTTTTCCCCTTCTTTTAAACTGCCAATTTTACAGAGAGAATTTAATTCAGATCACTTGGATGCTGGTAGTCCTCAAATGTTTTTCGTATTTCCTCACCTTTGAGAGCTACTGGGTAATTGCTTGTGTGTAAAAAAATTAGTGACTAAAAGAGAAGAGCTCTTCTACGTATTCTCTTAATGAGTCGCAGCAGAATATGCCAGTGAATGCACTATGAGTGAATGAAAAAAATATGTAAGTAGGCTGAGTACCGAGCAGTCAAAATTAACCTACTCCCAGTTAAGTCTGTGTTAAGTCTGTATTTAACATGTATACTAAATAACTAAAGGAACCTTAAAAATTTTGCAGTTGGCTATCTGTTTACTTAAGTATGACCTTGAAATGGAAATGTTTTTTAAAATATTGGAACTTTCATATCTGTGGAAATAAGTAGATTGAGGTGTCCTTTCTGTCTTTATAGTTCACTTTTCACATGGGTCTTTTTACATAGATCTTGAACTTGCCATATTGATTGCGTCTATTTTCCTTCTATCTCAATCATTGAACTAAAGTTTCCTCAAAATTCCTTAATTTTCAAGACTTGAAAGAAAATTCACGTCAAGTAGAGACTTTATCTAGAAATAGTATTTTGTTCTTACTGGAGTGCCTGCTTTCTAGCTCTAGATCTGGAGGCTGGCAGCCCTACCTGTGGCAGGGGGGTTGGAACATGATGATCCTTGGGGTTCCTTCCAACCCAGGCCATTCTGTGATTCTATGGTTTCTGATTCTTCTATTTGAGGTGTGCTTAAACAAATGGGGAAAGTGCATCTTGGGTACTTTACGGATAGGTTAATCCTATCTTTAAGCAGTGGACACATGATATTTGACACTTGGGAGATTGAATTCTTGCCCATTAATTTCTTGTAATTCTACGTCATTGTATGTACTAGCTGTCTAACTTAATACTTTTTCTTTTAATTTACAGGTATTATATTTTCAAGAAATGCTGTGAAATAGTATGAAAGAACATCGTTCAGAGAAACTTTTGTTTTGTGATAAACTTTTAAAACTAGAATGGCTTTGAAAAAAATGCCTAAACTATTCAAGAAATTATTTTTTCACTGGAAACTCTGGAAATTTAGCATTATTGTGTTTGTCTTTCTGGTATTTTTATTTTTATTACAAAGAGAAGTGGGTGTTCAAGATTTTAGAGACGAAGGAGGGATTGAGCCTGTTGTCAGAAAGAAAAGTCATGTATTGGGTCTTATGTTGAACGCGATGAACAATATCAATGGTGCCAAGCCAAAAATGCAGATAAAAGCACCTGTTAGGCAAACCAAGGTTCCTGGAGAGAGGCACTGTTTGCCAGGACACTACACTACCATGGAACTAAAACCCTTTCTAGATCGACCCCCTCAAGATCCTAATGCTCCCGGAGCTTCTGGTAAAGCATTTAAAACCATCAACTTAAATCCAGAAGAGCAGAAAGAAAAAGAGCGTGGAGAAGAAAAACACTGTTTTAATGCATTTGCAAGTGATAGGATTTCTTTACACCGAGATCTTGGACCAGACACTCGACCTCCTGAGTATGTGGAAATGTGTATGTCCTGATAGTTGGATAACTTGACAGAAATGTGAAGACAGTAAAGTGATTTGAGTTCAGTGTTAGATTATCGTATAAGAAAGGAAGTCCCTTGGTGACATAGTGATTTACTGTACATAATGTTCCACTGCAAAAGCCAAGAATGTTTAGAAAGGCTTCCATTTCATGGCTTTGAATTCATAGTAACTATATTTAAATAAGGTTTAATTTTCTCAATGACTTTCTGGAAGCCTGCTAAATTTTACTTAGAAGAAAACTAAAAATATGTTTTAAACTTTTTTTCAATTTTAAACACCATTCCCCCGCCCTCACTCTTTTTTATTTTTATTTTTTTAAATTATTAAGTGTTAAGAAAAATATTAGCATATTATTATGTTGTTAGCAAACACTGTAGGGCTTGGTGGTTGGAGTGGATTTTGGCTTTGAGAAATCTCTTTCAGGATTCTCAGCTATTTGTGTCAGAAGTGACCAACCTTGCTGAGCTGCACCACGTTACGTGTGGTGCAGCTCATGACAACCTTTGCTCTAGTAAAGGTTGACTGGTGAGAATTGGTGAGGGCTTTGGCAATAGATGTGATAATTGCCCTGGGGAGTATTCCAGTCTCTAGAGCTGGCAGGCAATAAACAGTAAGTGTGCCATTTATGAAGACAGAAATGTTGTCTTTTCATCCAGACTTGCCATTGAATTTAAAGTTCTTATTTTATTTTATTTTACTGGGAAAATTATACGTTTAAAATTGTTTCCCTTGATTGTGTTGTATTGCTCTAAGCATTATATGGTATTTCAAAGAAATTTTTGAGTTCTGAATTGGATTTGTTCTATTTTTTCTTTCAAACTGCATTTCTTCTAGTAAATACTTTTTTCTTATTTTTGGAGTTTAATAGTAACGGTGACTTAGTCTGACTTTTTAGCCCAGTGTCTGCTGGTCTCAACAGAAAAACATATTTTTGTCTGAAGAGGACCTGGGTGCTATGTGAAATGTACTCAGATGTTGTGTGAGAGAAGTAGTGCTGAGCCAATTGTTCAAGTGGAATTCTTATTTGTCAGATCTTTACAAAATACTTCATGCAGCTTTTGCAGTTGAAATACTTGACCTTGTGCTCCAAAACTTGGACAGAAATTGGAGGAGCCGAAATTATATTTATTTATAAAGCTTAGTACTGGAATCAAAACTTTTTGTCCATTTTGTAACATCTAATACTTTCTACTCTGTAGATGTATTGAACAAAAGTTTAAGCGTTGCCCCCCATTGCCAACCACAAGTGTTATAATAGTTTTTCATAATGAAGCATGGTCCACTCTGCTCAGAACTGTTCACAGCGTGATGTACACCTCTCCTGCCATACTACTAAAGGAAATTATTTTGGTGGATGATGCCAGTGTAGATGGTAAGAAGTCTTCAATTTTCCTTCGAACATCATTATTTATTTATCATTATTTATTTATTTTATTTTATTTTAGGGCGTGTTAGGGCTGTAAATAAAATGGCTTAAAAGAGGCTGTCTCCTTACCACCATAATGAATACCATATGGTATTTAAGGTGCTCTTGTTCCTTTTGTTTTTATTCTAAATAAAGAATATCTCTCCCCCATTTTTGCTTTGTAAGGATTGTCAAATATGAAATTCTTCTCTGCTCAGAGGTTTTTAAACCTCATTTCTGATTATTCAAATTCTAGCGTTGCTTAAATTGCATAAATGGTTGCATGACAAGTAGCTTTGTAATATTTGCTTAACATTAATTGTAGTTAGTAGAAGAAAGTGTCCAAGGATAAACTGGCCAATGCTTGTAGTATTTTATCATTGTGACTGCAAATGAATTTCATTAATATGAAGATAAACTTCTTTACTAGGAAATAAAATTATTTAATGGAAAATAATCTTCAGTACAAAAGTAATTGAATGTATATTGAGTGTGATCACAAATGCAAGTCCAGAAATCTTCTTTAACTTTAGATTAACGTGTCTATACATCCATGCTTACATCGATGTATTTGCACTTATTTCAAGTCTGTATTTAGTATATTGATGCACCTGGATGTGAAGGATGTTCAGCTGTACAGTTTAATACAAAGGGTGGGCAGAGAGAGGCAGACTACGCAGATGTTTTATGATGGATGTGAAGTTGATTCCTAAATTTTGCATCTTTAAAAGAGTTTTGTTATTTTTGGTTTTTTAAAGATAGCTTCTGTTACAAGTAAATATTGTAGCCTCTGAAAACCTTGAGTAACGTACTCAAAAAAAGTTTGTAGGTTCTGCAGATAACTTTAGTGAGTAGGTATGTGATGAATTTGCCATGAAAATGGATTCTGTGTTGATATTCAAATTGCTGATACAGCAGAACAGATGTACCAGCAAACATCCTCTTCTGTTCTCTGCCAGTTGCTTCTTCCTACAAAGCTCAGTCCCTAAAAATTAGAATTCAACAGTCAGGGCTTGTTCACTGCTTTGATGTTGAGGTTACTGCTGGAATTAGAATGAATTCTTTATCTTGCTAGTTTAGTAATGTGAAATTTTAGGCCATGGCACGTATATCTTGAATATCCTAACATTAATTTCTCTTTCTAGAATACTTGCATGATAAACTGGATGAATATGTGAAACAATTTCAGATCGTGAAAGTAGTCCGTCAGAAGGAAAGGAAAGGTCTGATCACTGCACGGCTGTTGGGAGCTTCAGTAGCTACAGGAGAGACCCTTACCTTCCTGGATGCTCACTGTAAGTGTATGCCAGGTCTGGTTTAAAACAGTGCTGTCTTTGATTTAGTGCTGTTCATTTTTTATGAGTTATGAACATATTAAATTATTCCCTGTGTGCTACCATATAGTCAATTGAAAATTCAGTGCTTGTTCCCATTTTTTCCATAGGTGAATGCTTTTACGGCTGGTTAGAGCCATTGTTGGCAAGAATAGCTGAGAACCCTGTTGCTGTTGTAAGCCCTGATATTGCCTCTATAGATCTCAATACTTTTGAATTCAGTAAACCATCTCCTTACGGGCATAACCACAACAGAGGGAATTTTGATTGGAGTTTGTCATTTGGATGGGAGTCTCTTCCTAAACATGAAAATAAAAGAAGAAAAGATGAAACCTATCCAATCAGGTAAACATAATTTAAATAATATCCTTCAGTTTTCAGATTTTTTATTATAAAAAACAGTTTGTGAATGAATTGCTTATTCATATGAGTATGATCGTAAGTCTTAGTTGTTTTTTGTAATATTTTCCCTAGAAACCAGGTTGTGAACTTTAACATTTCATAACAATACATTATGTGCTTTGGCCTCAGACAGGTCCAAAGGAATAGTAACATTGGTTGATATCCTGCCTACGGGGAAAATATGTTACTTTTCCTGATGCTATCTGTTAACCTAGTTGGTTAATAAGTGACAATAGAACCGTAAAATAATGCTCAGTTTAATCAGATTAATTGCCTGTACCAGGAAAATGTAATAATGGAGTGAAACACTGACAAATGCTCAGAAACATCCCAGAACAGTACTACCGAGTTTTTACGTTTATATTTAAGAAAACCTACTTTACCTGTAGTTTGAATCCTGTTTTCCTCAGCAACCTTCTCTTTTTGCAGAACGCCTACTTTTGCTGGAGGTCTCTTTTCAATATCAAAAGAGTATTTTGAACACATTGGAAGCTATGATGACGAAATGGAAATATGGGGAGGTGAAAATATAGAAATGTCTTTCAGAGTAAGTTTAGCTACTTACATAATACAGGCCTCTACTATGACATTGTACATTATTTTTGAGGACAAATTAGAAATTCGTCTTGCTAAGTCAGCCGTCTAAGACATGGAAAATGAATTACTAATGACCTATGAAATAAACTACAGACTTGCTCACTGAACTGATTTTGTTTTTAAATGTCTTTTAGGTTGATAGCTGAAATGTACCTTTCCAGGATTTACCTGATTAGGAAATTCACTTACAGTGTTCCTGACATATACACTCTTGCTGGTGGTTTTGTTTTATTCTTTTTAGGTGAACAGTAATGATGCTGATCTATTTTTTTCCCCACAACCTTAATTGTAACTGCATTGCACTTATACAAAAAATGTTATTATTAGGTATGGCAATGTGGTGGACAGTTGGAGATCATGCCTTGCTCTGTTGTTGGCCATGTCTTTCGCAGCAAGAGTCCCCATACTTTCCCAAAAGGTACTCAAGTGATCACACGTAATCAAGTCCGCCTTGCAGAAGTCTGGATGGATGAATATAAAGAGATTTTTTACCGAAGAAACACAGAGGCAGCAAAAATTGTGAAACAAGTAGGTGGTGGTGGTGGTGGTATTAGAAATCACTCTTCCTGCATTGAAAGTTTTGGTGAGCAAAAGTTATTTATTAGAAAAGTATGCTTGAAGTGTAGACATTTTAGTGAAAATATAGGCACAATTCAGTTTATTTAATCCTATGCCCTCCCATGAAAAACACCTTAAGTGTTTGGGAGGTGACAGTGTTGATTTTTATTTGTTTATATATTTATGTATCTTTGGTAAGGTTTTCTCGTACGTTCTCTAAAATCCTGGGTTGTTTGCATTGAACAAGTGTTAGAACTTGTTCAGAAAAGCATAGAAAATCTAGTGAGCATAGAAAATGCAAACTAACTTGCTTTTTAGAGGAAGAAATATAATGTCTCATTTGTCTCAAGTTTCTTAATATTTTTGTTTCAGAAGCAGTTTTCATTGTTCTTCAGCTGCACAATAACGCATATTTAGTACTAGATATCAATCCTGCTGCTGTCTGTTTAGAAACTTAAAATTCAGGGTTTGGTGGGGGAGGTTGTTTATTTTTGAAAAAATGATGTGGAACTGGTGTTTCACCAGCTGGAACCTGCACTTTTCTTTTTAAAAGATATCTTTTATCCCTTAATACAACAGTTTTGTGAATTTTGTAGTAATAGCGTTAGATTTCCTAAGCAAGTTTAGCAGATAAACACAACTGAATTTTGTGTGGGAGTTACTGTGTTATACTGACTGTTGTGCCAGCTAATTAATTAGTCTGACTAATACTGAATTAATGCAGTTCAGCACTCTCTTTAGGGAGACGAGTTATATTCACCAGTTAGCTTTATGGCTGGGGTCGGTGTGGTCTTTACTTTTTACTTTTCCACTTCATAGCACTGTTAAGACACTCCTGGAACTAAGGGTACTTCAATTATTTACATGACACAATGGGTTTTTTTCTTTCCTGGGCTTTGAAATGCTGCAGGCAGGATGTCAGTGGTGTTACGATACTGAAAACCAAATTGCAGTACCTTAGTAGTACAGTGCTTTTTAAAAAAGATCCACAAATGAAACTTGCTCGATGGTACAGTACAGAATATCATAGATTTACATGTACAAAAATATTTATCATATCAATATGTTCTTCTTCCTGCAACAGAAAACATTTGGAGACATCTCAAAAAGACTCGACTTAAGACAGCGTCTGCAGTGTAAAAATTTTACCTGGTATCTCAATAATGTTTATCCAGAAGTATATGTCCCAGACCTGAATCCTTTGTTTTCTGGATATGTAAGTTTAATTATTTTCTCCAGCATTCTAGAATCTAAGAAATTTGCTAATCTTTTATGCTTCCTTGTCCACAGTGTTTACATTTCAGCTATCATTAATTGCTACAGCGTTTTCTGTCAGCGCTGAGGACAAAGAATCTCTCCCACAAATCTTGCTGCTTGAATATTTTGTAGCTCTGTCAATGTGGTTGTGAAACTTAGGCTAACCCTCTCCTTTAAGCAACGGTAGCTTTGCTTAAAGGGACCTTACAGCCTGCTAAGACAGTCAACGTTCTGCCCATCACTAATAGTGACTGGTACACAAGGTACTAAGCCAGTGGTGAGGGATTTCCTAAATTGTCAAAGTAAATTTTCCTTTATATAGTGAGAAGTCTGAGAGAATTTCTTGTTCATGTTAACAAGGAAAATTGTGCTTTGACAACTGTGTGCTCTTCTGAATTAAGTTTATGATGAGAAAACCTTGTGTTCATGGTTGAACATGTTTATTTTAAAGACCATTCCATATCCTCTGACAACTTCAACTTTGTAGTGCTAAAGCCAACAAAATATTCAATAACTAATAATTCTTATTGCAAATCAATGTGAATCTTTAGCATGTATTTACAAATAAAACTTCTCTTTCCTCTAGTTTTGATTATTTTATGTGTATGTTGTCAGATGGTAATCTGAGTAACATAGTAACTACGTATCTGGTAGCTGAGTAATTCACAGTGCATGGCTGAAGACAACTGTGAGGTAGTTCATAGGCTTTTAGGCAGAAAAAATAACTGTGAGAACAAGATTTTTAGATTTAAGCATAGTAGTAAGCAAAAATGAATTAACAGTTTGAATTGTTAAGATAAAGGTTAGACTTATATGCAAGTGAGGCAGTTTATTTTTTCTCATCCCCGCTGAACTTTTTTATTTCTTTTTTGCTGATGCCACGTTTTAGCTAAAAAATGTAGGTAACCACATGTGTCTGGATGTTGGTGAAAACAACCATGGTGGCAAACCATTGATTATGTATTCTTGTCATGGACTTGGAGGAAATCAGGTAAAACATTTGATCTTTGAGTTGCATGATCAGCTGTAATTTTACCATGTTGAAGGTTTTCGTTTATTGTAGTGGAACGGACTCATTTTTATCATGCAATTTTTAAATTTTTAATACGTATGTATTTTAAGAATTAATTCCTATATATACATTTGTTCAAGACAGGTTTCCTACTGCTCTTCATGTTGTGTCCCACATCTAACATTTCATGTTCAATGTACAGATTCAGATTTTTTCCCACAATTGCACTTCTTCACAGTCTCTCCTTTCTTTGCAAAACCTTTTCAACCTCCCTTTACTACTTACTTGTAAGTGTTCTCTTCTTAATTCTTCCTTTCCTTATACTTCCTCCTATTCCTTCTTTCTCTGCCACCAGGACTCACACTCTCAAGGAAGATGATAATGGGAATCCGGCCAGTGGGAGACCAAGTGGCCGGCCTGAGCCATCTTCCCTGTCATGCTTGCAGCTTTGTAGCTTGAGGTCAAAGTGGTCAACCCTATACTGGCCAATGCAAGTGAACACCGTGACTGAATTTGTCCAGGATGAGCTTTCTTTGTTGCATAGCTCTTGGAGGCAGCAATGATTTCCTGGTTCTTCTACAGTATGACTTGCAGTAGATGTCACACACAGAATTCTTCGCGCACTGCTGTAATACCAAGAAAAGTAACATCTCCCTCCCCTAGAAGTGCACACTTCTCTGTTGCTTTAAACAGTTATGTGGGGAATAAAATTTATTAACTGTAGGTCCCTAATAATTAAAATTCAACAAAACTTTAAAAGTTTCATTTAGAAAATGGCTGTATTTTTTTTTTCTTTTTTCTTTCTTTCTTTTTTTAATCTTCAATCAAGAAAACCATCCATTTATGGCACTGTGGAAACTCAGGCACTTGATCCTAGTCAGCTGATGCTTTCCTAATCGATCTTTGTGCGAGAAGGAACACTGTACAGATTAACAGCTACTCTGCCATGTTAGCTTCTTGCTGTATTGGACTTTTTTAAAATTCTGTTCTGGATTAATACGATACTAGCCTTTTCAAATTGTCACAGTTATTAATGTGAACACTGTACCAAGATATTAAAAGATCTGCTGTACGCTTCTATTGTCACCTCCCTCTCCATTATCTTGGATCGCACTAGAACTCTGTCTTTTCAAGCCTGTTTTTTCTTTTTCCTCCTGCCATACATGTAACAATTCGAATCCTTTTAATACAGATTGTGCTGGTAACATACAAGATGTGCATGTTTGCTTACTTAACCCTTCTCGTTACAATACTCTCTTTTCAGTTGTTTTATGTTCTTTACCAGACTACAGTAGTGCAGGCTGCAGTTTTTCATGCTACCTGTCTTCTCAGCCTATGTTTATGGTGGGAGAGGGGAGTGGAAGAAAGAAACTAGTTTGAATAAAGATTTTTAAAGTTATGAAATGCCAAAATTAAAGTTATCCATGCAACTATTTCTACTCTTCCTTTTGTATCCATGTATTAATTATGATTTCTGGGTGGGCATGCAATGAAATCTTGCATCATAGTGCATGTGCACTAAGTGTTTTTTACAACTTCTGAGTTTAAGTACTATTAAGTGTATTTCATTGCACTGGTGTTAAAAAGGGCTTTCGCTTTTGGAAACACTTCTAAGGTGTGCATGCCAGAAGTCAAAGAAATGATTCTGTAGTTTCACACTGTTAAATAATGAGAAATCTATTTTTTTGTGTATTGGGATGTTAATTTGATTTAATACCCTTGTTAGTATTGACGTACTAAACTTTTAAACAATTATTTAAATAGTACTTTGAGTATTCTGCACACCTTGAAATTCGGCATAACATTCAGAAGGAGCTTTGCCTGCATGCTTCCAAAGGACCTGTGCAGCTTCGTGAATGTAGCTACAAGGGCCAGAAAACCTTTGCCTTTGGAGAAGAGCAATGGCAGCATCAAAAGGTATTTAGTGTCTGCAGTGACGGTCGTCTTATCAATGATGAGTTAATTCATGGTTTCTGATAAAAGAGAAAACCCCAACAAAACAAAATTCTGAAGCCAAAAAAAGGAGTAAATTCCATCTGGGGAGAAGGGAGAATTTAGACAATTACAGTTTTTTGTTTACCAGACCAAAACTTGATGATTTTGCTATTATAAAGTAGAAATGTCCCTTAGAAAAACAGTTCATGTCTTCTATTGTGTATCTCTGGACATGCATTGTAAGTGAATCCAAATGCTTTGTATCTTTTAGGATTTTATTCATTTTATACTAGCAAAACAAGTTGGCACTTGCATACTACTTTGCTAGTCCCCTTCTGCACTACCCGTATGGCCTTACTCTTCTTAACCACAGTGAGCTTGCAGAAGATGATGTATGGGAGGAAAATAGCATTTTCAGTGTTTCTTTTCTTTTCTTTTTTTTTTTTTTTCTCCTTTCTTCCCCACTTTAGGATCAAACTCTGTACAGTGCAGCACTACATATGTGCCTTACAGGAAATGGAGAGCATCCAAGTTTGGTGTCCTGCAACCCATTGGACCCCTTCCAGAAGTGGATCTTTGGCCACAACAATTAAGATTTGCTATCAATAGACAGGAGCATTTTATTCAAAGAGCAGTTCCATTTCTGAACTGAGACCATATATGCATACTGCATTTTCAAGGGATGCATACTTCAAATGCAAAATTTTTAAAGTTTATTTTCTCTAAGAGTTGGATATAAAATGTGTAGTCAGAGATTCCCTAGGAGTCTGTTACACCAAAGAATGTTTGAGATCCCAATTCAGAAAATGTTTACAATATTTGCATGATAAGACTTCATATGTTAGCCATTGATTCACAGATCCTATCGTCCCCTTTCACGGTGGGGACCATCTGTGTATTGGCTTACCACATATTGTAAGTACTTCTGAAGACAAGTAATTTACTTTGTAGCGTTACAAGAAATTCTTGTATACTGTCTGAAAGCCAAGAGCCTTTATATATATATTTTCATGCTCAATTGGTTGACTTCATGTATTTTTTTAAATGATTTATTTCACTCAGTGAAACTTTTTCTCTCTTTTTTTTTTTAAGTTGTTTCATTTGAAAAAAATTGAACATTTGCCCTTCTGGTTAAAACCAAAGAGGCTACCATACTGTGCTGTGCCTCTAGCAAAGCAATCTTTTTGTTCTAGAAGAAAAATGCATTTTCCCTGAAATATGTTATTTATATATGATTATTTAAATGGAAAACGTGCTTATTCTGTTATTAATTTCCTTTTATTTAGCCAAAACTTCTTGTATAGTTTTTTAATGAGTTCATGAAGTTTGAGGTTTATGACTGTTACATTGTTAGATTACGACGCTTTTCAGCATTTTGTTACTGCTTTTAAATTACTAACACGTTTCCTTTTTACCTTTTGGTGATTTGTGCAGTGTTTACCTAACATGTTTCTAATGTTATTTGTACATAATTTCCTGTGCAAACACTTAACAATTGATTTTTAAAAACTTTATTTTTATTTTTTGCATTTCTCCTTATTCAAAGGACTGACCTCAGTTTTAACAGCGAGAAGTTGGCCTTCCTAACTGTTTTCCTAGCTCTTCCAATGAAATAGTGTCATCTTGTGAGCATCCAGAAATGTGCTTTGAGAGATCGTGTACAGCTGTGACTTCAGAAATAGCCTTCCTTTGATTAAGTGTTTTAAAAATATTTATTTCTTTGATTATTGTAGTGGACGCACAGTTGTAAAGCACTGTTCTGTTGGTCTTCCATGGCAATCGCCAATGATGCCCCTTTGCTGACTGTGACTATTTCAGGCCTTCTTCAAGGAAGGCAACTTCTGCACAAAGATGTCCTCTTAAGGAACAGAGACGTACTCTAACTTGAAAATGTTTACTTCAGGGTATGAACGTGAGATTCACGATCATCCTACGCTTAAAGCATCTAAGATCGCATAAAACTTGCACTTTAATAAGGTAAACTATTTCATAATAAAGTTTTGTGTTCTGATTTGGAGAAGACTTAGATGGTTGGCGTGAATTGTGGAGATTAATAAACAACCTTTAATTTGCATGTTTTATGATATGGGGAGAAATTACTATGAAATTAAAATAATAAACTTGAAGGAAGGAAAGGAAGCAGCAGAATAAAGACAAGGAGAATCCTTACATTTAGTCTACAAGTGCCAGTGTTGTTATTAAGTAGATGTGAGAAACATCAAAGGTAAAAAGCTCGTTAGGCTTTGCAGCTTATCAAAAGAATTGCGTTGAACATCTGTGGTCAGACAGAAGAAAATAGGAGGTGTAAGAGCAACCAGCTTGCCTTTAATAATGAACTCTGTAATGATGTGAATCTCGAGAAAGGTGCACGCAGCAGTGCAAAGTGGAACAGTAAGATCAGGCCTAGTAACACTTTGTAATTCAGGAAATACTGAGCATGTCCCTCCAGAACTGCACTGACAAGGCGAGGGAGATTAAGGAAAAGGTCAGTGTTGCCACAGGGGAAGAAAACTCAAATTTTTAAAATGAAGGTGAAGAAAAGTTCTTGGCTGCAAGATCAAATGCAGAGCTGAGAGTAAAAATAAAGGAGCGGGTGTTAGGATTGAATACTACAAATTTCAAATTTGTCCTTTTGTCCTGGTAAATATAATAAATATCATCAAGGAGACATGCTTATTTATCTACAGGACCTGGTTATTGCATGGATGTGACGCTTTGTTGTTGTTTTTTAGTGGGAGAAGGGAGCCTGCTTTTGGTTAATTTCACAATTTCAGAATAATGAGTTCAACTTCTGAAGAAAGACAAGAAGAAATCCTTCCCTGCCTGGGGTTTACAACAGAAAACAGCTGGGGATTATGGAGCAGCTGACTAATGACTGTTTTTAACAATGCCTAATTTACCGAGCAGAATAAAGGAGCAGATTTGTAAACAGCCGTGGAAGGCACCACGTAACTTTTTTCCTCTGTTCTCTGTGAAGCTCTGAGATCAAGTTCTGTGTCTGCATCAAGTATCGCACTTCCAGATGTCTGTACAGAAGTGTATATGTGTGTATATACTATGGATATCATACAATTTTAGAAGAGCAATTAAAGATCTGTTAATATGTTTGAAGGTTTAGATTTTTTTTTAAAATTAATTATTTATTAAATTACTTTTTAAAAATGTAGTAACCAAGCATCAGTGGAAAAAAAAAAAAAAGATGCATTATTGTGCATCTTCTCTGTGCTTCTTTCGCATTGGTCTTCAGTCCTTCCTGAAAAATTAATCTTTTTGCCTTTTTTTTCAGAGGCCAAGAGCAGATGCTCCCTTGGAAGAACTGCAACACGACTCTCTTCATGGTACGTTCTGCACTGTAGTGCTGATTCTTCTGTACTTTGTTTTGCTGTATATGTTTCGTTAGACAGATTGAATTACTGCAATCAAGAAGTACTTGAAACTGAAGGAACTGGTGGGCATTGCTCCCTACATTTTGGGAATCAGCCTTGTGTAATATTATTTATCTGATCGTGATAAAAATATCAGATTGAGGTCCAGGAGGCTTAAATTGAGTGGCTAGATTGTCAGAACCACAGGCAGTCCCCTCAACTTCTTGTTTAAAGATCTCCTTTAGGGTTGCACTTTCTACCAAAAATTCCAAGGAAGGAGCATACAGTCTTTTCCGTGCTTCTGTATGTCTCCTGAATTCTTCAGACAGGAACTTCGAACAGCAGCCTTCGTCCCAAGCTGCAATTGTGTCAGCAGCACAATAATACAGGAAGTGTTAGTTTAACATAATGATTTAAAAATATATATATATATATATATCATGGATTCTTATTTAAAAGCTTTCCTGCATTATAAGTATTAAATCTTCACTTTTAAGCCATTTTCTTTAACGATTTTGAAAAGCGTATTTTTAAAGTTAAATCTACAATAGTTGATTCTGTTCATTATAATGTCAATGTAGCTTGATTTTCTGTTTTATAAGAGGTAGAAATCACAACTTTAGTGTGTCTTGCTCCTCAGTTTGAGGGAAAATTTAAAACAAATTACCATTTTTTAAAGGAAGAAAAAAACATTTCAAAAGTAAGGCAGTATCAAAGGATAGGAAACCAGAATTGGAAAAAAAAAAATTAGAATAGGATTGGCAAAGAGCTGTTTTGGAAACACTGCTGTCCAGATTGGGAGGGGCAATAGATCAGCAGGTAAGAATTTAAAACCGTACAGCATTCCATATAGAGACTAGAAGTGCACATTGCTGTTCCCAGACACAGCAAACAAAACTAAAATCCCCTAGAAAGCAAATGCCTTATTTCTGCCCAGCCCCCTTCCTCATGACACAGTTTCACATAAGGGCGGTTCTGGCTGGTTGGTAGTGTGGCAGCAAATTGCATTTAAATGTTGTTTAGTATCAGGTCAGTGTTACATTCACAGATTGGGAAGCTAGGACGTGACAACTCAGCTGTCTGCAAAACAAGAAGTAGAAAGGTATTTTCTCAGCTGCATCTGTTGCACAGGATAGGGGAGTTTCAGGAATAAAAAAAGATTGTGGGTAAGCAGTAAGTGTTGTTTAATGAGCAATGTTTGTGTTGCTAAAGTGGCCTTTACTCCTAAAGCCACAAATGCAGCTCTGCAAAAATTTAATCTCAAAGCTAGGCACTTCGAATTGTTGTTCACTCAGGATTTTAATTTTTGTAGGGCTTTTTTTTTTTTTCTCCTGTTCCTGATGTTGTTTCCTCTGTCTTCTCTCCTTTTAATTCATGGCTTTTTCATAGTCTCTGTCCCTTGGGACTTCCATGGAAGAGTACAGCTTTACTGCATTTCACCTGATGCTCAGTGGGGCAATTTAGAGTTCATGTTTCTGAATGAGGCTTGCGTGTCAAGTCATTATTTTTTGCAGAACTGTGTTACAGCCCAAGGCAATACCAAAAACAAGTTTTCCAAGGCCATCAAATGTAACTAAAACTTCAATTTGATGTATATCTTTACCAACATGGAACACCTTTATCTGCATTTGGTATTGGCTGAACTAGATGATGGCTGGTGTGACGTCAGTGTCACTTTATTACTTAAACTAAATAACTCACCTTTTAGGTACGTATTTGATCTAATCTTCACACGCTTCATTTAAAAATAACTATTATACTTCATTAGATCATTCTTAAGTGATGTACATTGAAGTGGCTGGATGTATTTGAAAATTTTCTCTGCTTTCTCCCTGGTGTATTTCTCACGCTGTGTTGTATTAATGTGCATGAGAGAAGCTTTTGCCTAAGAGTGGAGAATCTCCTAGGGGTAATGACCCCAAAGCAAATGTGCTACCCTAAGGTATTGTGTTCCCAGATATTTGATATTCTATTGTAAGTTCAGATCCTACTGGTTTGTCCTAAGACTGACTGTGGAAGATAACCAAGTGGTGCCTGAGCCGCTATGGTCCTGCCTGCTTGATCGAGGCGGGTTAGACATCATCTTGGGAAAAGGAAATCCATGGGGATTTAGTGGGCTTTGAAAGGATCCTCTCTGTCTTCCAGGTAGAAATAATTATCAGAGCAAAGTAACAGAGTGGCTGGAGAACTGTCCTCCTTCATTCAACAGCTCAATTCTGGGCCTGTAATAAGGAGGCTCAGCACAACTCAAAAGCAGCAGTACAAGCTGCTGCCACTACCTTGTTGCACTGTTCCAGAGTGTATAGGGAGGGACGAGAAGGAAGCACTGCTCTCGAACGTGGGTGTCTTGCTACCTTTTTCTTCCTCTGGACGGTCTCTTTAATCTCCCAACTGGACATCACTGTTTTTTGTCATCTTCACTGTACTGTAAGCAATTTTAACCATCCTCCCATTTCTAGGCAAAAGGAAGCTGCTGTTACGTAGGGAATATCGGGGTGGATCACGGTTACTACCTCGCTGTTTAGGGAGCTGGAAATGAAGAGCTGAAGGCCGTCTTTTGACTTACTCAAGGTCTGTGGTTTACGTGTGGACTTGCAATGTTTTTGCTGGCTGTGGAACAAAGCTTGGTTTCTGTGGGTTTGTGGGGCCTGCCAGGCCCAAGCTGCATGAGCTAAAGCAGAAGCAGCCCTGGTTGTTGGCAGCATCTTGGAGCAGAAACTTGGAAAAAATGGAGCCATGCAAAGACTGAGAGAATAGGGTCGGCCTGTGCATCTACATGAAAGGGAAGGAAGAAGCAGTGGTGCGGCCAAAAAGGTAATACGAAGCTCCAGTGTATATTTCAAATATTTTTGGGGGGAAAATGCCCCAAGAAATAGAACTAGAAATGCTTTTTGCATAGTGATTTCCAGTATACGTGGAAGATGTCTTCCACAAATGCTGGTTTGCCATTATCCACAGCTTGTAGCACTCAAACCAGTTAACTACAAATGTGGAAATAAAAATGATTTCTGTGGTTTGTAGTGTGCACATAAAACTAAGCTGTATGAACAAAAGCGTAAGTAAGCTAAATCCCATTTTAGTATTAGAAACCAAGAAATAACTGTTAGATAATCCCAAATACTTGTTAAAAGAGAAATAATTAATTTGTAGTGAATGCAGTCCAGGGTGCTGCATCACTCTACCTTAAGCAGCTTTTAACAGCAGCTGCATTTTCGCTTGTGCTTCACTCCCCTTAGTATCAGGTCCCCCTTGTTCCACAAGTCCTTTTTATTTACCAGCAAATTTAAAACAAACAATCCTCCAGAAATGCCTACTGAAAACATGTGGTTTTGTTCCTTCAGCAAGCTTCTTTCTGTATTTGTCCTGCAAATTTCACGGCCATTGTATGTGCTGAAGATCTAAAGCATAAGCCTTTACTCTCTTCAGAGCTAATAAATTAAATTGATTTTTTTTTTAAAAAAATGTTTTACTACATTTCTAAGAGCCAAATACAATATCTTAATGTGCCCCGTGTTATACCCAGCATTTCTGAAAAACAAGATGATGGTCTTCATACGAATGGCACATTGAAAATCACTCTGTTGCAGGGAGTTCTCTGGCTCATTTGCTGCCTTTGCTTTAATTTAAAATACTTTCAGCAATAGTGCTATGTTTTGCTCTTCCCCTGGGGAGAGAAAGTGAAATACTGCTACATATGCAGTGTGTAAAAATTGGAACATCAATATGCTGGCTTTGTAGGCTACTTAACTGGACCAGAAAAACTCGCATCGATCTCCATCTCACCATGCTCTCTTATCTCTTCAGGAAAGGGGCCGCAGGTGTTGCAGGCGGCTTCATTTCAGGCAGGGACAGCGCAGCCGTACGCCTGGCAGGATGGAGCAGCTCCTGGCTGTCTGCAGGCTGTTGGCTCAAGGTAGTTCCCCTCTCCCAGGAACAGGAGGCCCTGCTGACCCGACCCTTTGTGGCTCTGCCTGGACACGGCCCCACTAACTGCACTGGGACTTCGCCTGCTCCACATACCTGACGAATTCGATCCATCGCCCTTCGGAGTATCTACCCATCTACAGAGGTGTGAGTACGGAATTACGAGAGTATTATTATTAGAACGGTTTACAGCTGAATCTTAGGGTTAAGCCTTCCTATTCCTGAACTGGCATCCTGATGTCTTAAATTAGAACACGAGTTTTGAAAGTTGTTTCCCAAAGTTTTTTTATGCCAGTATGTTTTAGCAAGCCCTGGAGCAGTTAACCACAGTTCATGGCAATGCAGAAAGCAGTCTGACAGCAGATGCTCGTCTATTCTCTTCCCCATACCTCCTAACAAATTCAAACCAAATGCTACATTAAATCCTGTGAGAACTTTTTTTTTTTTATAATAGGGAGAACAACTTACGATCTTTATCAATTTTTGTAAATACAAACAATTTAGTTGTACGTAATTTGTCACCGCCACTTACGATCAACTTACGTTTTACAAATGTAGAGCACAACTTTAATTATCAGAATAAGAAGATGGCACAGACGTATTTGTTAATTATTTTCATAATGAGGCGATATTGGCCAGCAATTTTCAAAATAACTAAGCAGTTGCCCTGGAATTCAACACTGTGGCTTCTATGGCATTATTGCCATTACAATTACTGCACAGTGACCACCACCAGAGAGAGCTGTTGCATTTTTTTTCCTCTAACAATTGTTGAAAATTAATTCTTTCATTAACTTAAAGGATTAAATTAATGGTGCTACCTGCAGAAGCATCATGTAGTTTATTCCCCTTGCCGCAACGTGAGCAGTAGTGTCATCAAAGGGCAAACAGATCGACCAAACAAGGCACTTCTGCTAATTCCTTTAGCATTTACACGCTGATTGAGTTGAATAAGAAAAACGACAACAAAAAGACACAGCTGAAATAGTTTTTTCTTTCATTATCAGGCTATGGGGAATGGGAGAAATGCTAGACATTTCACAGAGCTGCTCTAGAGGCTCTGCAGTTTGGGGAGGAGGTGCAGGACTAATTCTGGCTCTGCTAGGCAGGAGAGGAGTGTGGAGTGGCTGCATGGCAGAAATAAGATGCACAACGCACAGGCAGCCATGAGATAACGTAGAAACCTGTTTTACTTCATTGCAAACAAATGGACAATATATATTGTACAATATATAATAAAAATACAGCCAATACAAGTGCCACTAGTGAACAAAAAAACCTAATGTTAAGACTTAAAAATGCTCATTTTTGTAATATATACACTGCAGTAATAAGCCACAATAAATACATCAAATTCCATATCATTCATAATAAATACTGAAAATATAAATACAGAAGAATACAGTTAATTTGAATAAATTATTACAACATAAGGTCTAGATTAAGTTCTGTTGAATATTATTGTAGCTTATATTACCCTTTGGCATCTTTGATGTTACAACTTATTTAAGAAAGAGAAGAAACTAATTAAGGAAACGTGTAGTTTATGAAGCTTAAAATTATTTCCATGTACAGATTTTAAGATGAAATTTCTTTCCCTTTGCTTCTTCCAACAGTTTAAAAGCAGTAGTCCAATTAAATATGTTGCTTACTGTTGAGAGCTCCATAATTTTAGTATGCAAGATCATCTGTAATGGAAAATGTTAATTATTTAACATAATTATTTTTCTCAAAAATCAGTAAAGTTAGTTGTAATGTACAAATTTGAAACGATGGCTGCAATCACACCACAATGTCACCAGTCCCATCTGAATGGATTACGAGTCCGACAGACCATCACCTTCTGAATCCATGCTGTGGCGTATGATTTACCACTGGCCAACAAAAACTTCCAAAGCAATTTTATATTTTTATGGGAAATATATATATATATATATATTTATACAGAGAGATGAATCTTAAAAAAGACAGGGTTGGAACAGACAGTGTAAATTGGACATAGTTCGTATTTCTCAAAACAATGAAAACACCTTAAACATAAAAACGTATTTTTTTTTCTTTTTTTTTTTTTCTTTTTTACAAAATTGCTCACTACTAGCTGTAGGTGAAATCAAATCAAAATAGCAAACTGCTGTGTTGTCTGTTAAAAGGTATGAACCAGTACATCTGCATTAATAATTTTATTTGCAAAAGGTTATTACACCAGAATGCAATTTAACTTAAAAGATTGACTTAACTAAGACACCATTCCAGGCTGAGGCTCTCAGGAACAAATTTGTAACCTACAGGTTTTGACTATTTTTGCACTGTTAAATGTCTAGCGCTTATTTTACATCAAACACTTTTAAAAACGTTTCACAAACTACACTTCAGACATATTTCCATGGAAGTGCCTACATCAGTCAGTTAGAAGAAGGACCCAGTTGTAAAGTGTTGGTTGGGTGGGCAGTGTTGGGTGAACGCTCACGTGGTGCTGTTTGTCTGTAGTGGGTTTGAGAAGAAAGCGGGCTGCCTTCTGTTTTAGGAGAACTAGCTGCCAGTGCACATCATGTTGCAATCTTTTCAAGAAGCTAAAATCCTATGCTCAGTGTGTATCAGAAACTCACAAGTGGGGTGGATGTCTTTGCCACAATCCCCCTGTACCCCAGCAAGGGTGACATCCACCTATAAGCCAAACTTTAAATTTCATTTTTAAGTGAAGATCTTCTTAAAAAAAAAAAAAAAAAGTTTCAGGTGTAGAATCCTAGAATAATTAGCTGCCATAACGTACTAAATCTCATCTAAAATGGTAATAAAAAGGACTCCTTTTTTTTGCTTTTAGTGTCTGCTGTTATCTGAGAAACAAGTTACATTAGAACACGGGCCTGGGAGTTAACTAAAATGATACTGAAAATTACTTTGCAGTTGACATATGCAAAGAAAAGACATCATGGTGTTGCTTCAAGGATTTTTTCTTTTGCTTGGTTGGTTGTTTTTACCCCATGCTTTTGGGTAAGTCTTTCATTTAATGTTTGCCTGCACACAATTGCTGCGGCAAAACAACATTTCCTCTTTGCAGCAAGTTTATAGTTTGTTTTAAAACATGGTTCCATTCTATTTGACATTCATAAAGTACCTAAAGAAAACTAAAGTGTCACTGCTGAGATTCAAATGAAAATAACTGAATGGAGTTTTTTTTGTTTTTTTTCCCCCCCCCTAACCCTGGATGAAGGACTATCATCTTCTCAGCTGAGTAATAATACAGAGCATCACGATGCAGTTCTCCAGGCAGTGAGACCTTCTGCATGCTGGATATCTTTCTAGCCATAAGGACTATACAGCAGCAGAGCAGTACACACTTTAACTTTTCCAATCTAACTCTGATTTTATAAAAAGGTGTTTTTTCATGTATTATTTATACTAGGAAAAACAAATTGCAACAGCAGTTTGAAGGAAACTTTTTCTTTCCTTAGGTGATGTTATTTCTGCTTTTACTATCTTAGATGTTCATCCTGTGCTGGGCTGTGCCATATCAAGCATGACACTCTTCCTCTGGATCTACAGGCATCAAGAGATAAGGAGGATCCCCTATCACTTCTGCAGCCCATGGGGGTAGGTTTCCTTCCTGTCCGTGTGCATGAGCCCACTGGGACCACTCCCTGACAACTGTTCAGAGCCTGTGTGTGTGTGTGGGGAGGGGGACATGGACATTTCTCAACGCACTGCCAATCTGCATGCTAATGTAACTCTTCTTCCAGAACTAAGGACAGACAGATAGCACAGAGGACGCTACAGTTGCCCTCACACTCATTTCAAGTCTGTTTGTTTTTTTAATGAAAAGCCTTACTGTACAACAAACCTTTTTTTTCCCAGGCATTAAGATTCAGGGAGGAAGGAAGAAAGAGAAACGAAAAGGCCTTGAGAAGTTTCATGAATTGGATGTTCTTCTAATAAGTAAGTAACACTCTTGATATCAGCCATTAGCATGGCAGAAGGTTCTCACAAATGTTTATAGCTTTCGTCCTCCTTAAGTAAGAATACTCTGAAGCACTCACTAGCAACCAAAGTAAAAGCTGCCTCTGATGGAGCAGAAAGAAGAGACAGTGAACAGGGAGCAGTGAAGAACTCAAGCACGTGTTGATTCAGACATCTTTACAACTAAACACCACTTAGTCACCACTTCACAAGGTTTGTGCTTTGGACTGCACACCTCTTGGAGAAAATGGACAATTAATTATTTGCACATAAATAGGGATCACTGAGAACAGCAAAATTAAGGTTTTTCATTTTTTTTTTTAAAAGGAAATGTTAAAGAAGGCAAATGTTGAGATTTCTCATGCCAAGGAGCATGTTAATGAACTAGACTCTGTGCATCTGTTTTGAAAATAACAGTAGCTTTCTACTATTTTAAAAAAATAGTAATCAGATTTAATATTTTAGAAATAAACTCTATAGAATATATTCTCTGAGTTAATTCTAGTTTTTCTAAGTATCTTACATCAAATGTTCTGCAACCATAGTAAAGCAGATGACACAATTACTCTTAGGCCCAGTAGGAAAGCTTAACACATGAGGATTTTCTGTATCATCCTCTTCTGTGCCTGTTCCTGATTGCATGAGGAAAATTAACCAGCACAATGCACGTGAGTTTATATAACTCAGGAGTTATAGCACAGGAGTTTCCTGTTTATCAAATGCCTTTAAAGCAGTGTTGTGGGTCCAGCTGTCTCTTTTGCTTTAGCTCAGAGCGAGAGTACCTGCTGTGCCGCAGGAGCAGCCCTGGCAAGGAGTTTCAACAGAGGGAATTCAGCTAGCAAAAGAAGACGTGCAGAGGAAGAAGACTGCCTGCTGCTGCCAAGTGTGGTGTCGCTGGCAAACTACAACCTTGCTGCTCAAATGTCAGGTGCTCACTAGGTAAGTGAAGCTTTTATTTGAACTTTCACTTTTTTCACTATGAAATGTATCATAAAGAATTTGCTTATTAATCTGGTCCATGGAAAGAAGAGCTTGCTTTGTTATGATTCACATTAGTGATGAAATTTCTATTCACTTCTGAGCTGGACTGGACTTTATTGGGAAAGTGACTTAGTTTGCAGTACAGAAATTCAGTTATGATGCCAAAAAACAGAGAGGTAAAAGTAGTATTCTGGCTGTTCCACTGAATATTTCTAATCACAACATGTCCTTGCAAACCAGAGCATGGTGTCACTTCCAAGTAACGCAGCAGGACAAAGGCAAAGCCAAAAGAACCCACGTCTCCTCTGTATGAGCCCAGTACTCTGTCCAGTATATCACATTTCTACCAAAGTCTCATGAACACCTGAAATATTCAGAAACGTACCATGTTCTGTTTTGCATACAAATGCATCTATTCAATTTTTAAAAAATGATTTGTGGCTGGTGAAGACATTCTCTCAGTTGATTGTGGGGCAGGAAATGTCTACAGGATTGATTTAAGAGCACATTTACTGAAATACAACACCCAGATAAGATTAGAAACTGCATCTGGATCTGTTAGCAATCCAGTGAGTAACAACACCATGAGCATTACACGCGTTTTCTGTAGAACTTATACAAAAGGCAAGATAGCAGAGTTAACATTGTTAACTGATCAGTTCACAGATCAGTGAGTGGGCTGAGCCGTATTTATAGCAAGTGATGGGAAGCAATAGCCTTAAAGGACACAAACGTCAACTCAAATGATACAGTAGCAGCAATTTATGTAAATGCAAAATAGTAACGTTTCACAAGTTTATAACTTTCTTATCTAAATGGCATACAGCTGATCAAAAAATCTCTAAAAAAGGGGAAAAAAAAGAAGAAATATTAGAAACTTCTACTGAGCAGCTTTATATATATTTTTTTAAGGATGTTTCAATGGGTATGAGCTGAGTTACAGCTTTTAGGAAAAAAGATCCAATTGCTGCAATTTTGCCAGAAAAGTTCCATTTTTATGTCTAACATCAGTTAAAGCTTTACGTACAAACTTCAGCAATGTATTTTTCCAAAGAGAGGCAAAGTTCACATTAGGAGCAAAAAAGCATTCAGTTTTATGCGCTGTTATATTGATTTTCTGTGTGAAAATTCAATTTTAACAGAGGGGGAAGTGCTTTTTTTATTATGTATTTTTCTGAACTACCTAATGTAATCATAAATTATCTGCCAGTTTATTATCTGACTTCTTACGGGTGCTTATCAGTAGCCAAATACGTGGAGAAAAAGCTGATACAGTTATCAGTGAAGTAAACATTTCCACAAATGATATGCCATATCTATACAGAAGCAAATACTGCCATCTATCATTTAATAATACTTTTAGCACATGGAAATAAGCTTGCCCCAAATGATAGGACTGGTTATCAATATTAACTAACTGGGAAATGGGATGCATCATGTGTTATCATATACTAGCACAGGATATAAGACTAAAACATTCTTCAGCTCATGATTTAAATGTATTTTTGCTTTATGAAGAGTACTTTGGTCTTCTAAACAAAGCACGATAGTGTAATCAAGGAGCAGGAGCTTGACTCTTACCTAATTGCTACAGCCAACTCTAGATTTCAGCTAGAGTATCTGTTTTGGGCAGGGCTGTGATTAATTTTTTCACGTTGTTTGGGGTACAGGTTGAGCCTATATTGAAAAAAAGAAGGTGTTCTGTTTTGTTTTTCCCCTGCATTAGTTTATCTCTCTTAGAAGGGTTGTTGATATTTTAATACAGCAACCAGGAAATCATGGTGAACTACAAAGGGACTGGACTTTGTAGCTTGTTGCAAGAACTAAACAGGATTTCTTTACACTGTATCACAAAGCATCAGATCAAAAGAAGGGTATTACTGTCTACTTTATCACCAGGTACTCTGGGATATTTTTTCATACTAAATCTTCTTTATTTTGCAGTGTCTGGCATTAGCTACTTTTAAGCAAGGGAAAATACTGTAGCAGAAGTTCTTTACATAGTCAGTGCTGCCTTTATCCTGTCTATAAGCCACCTGTTATCCCGTGCTGCAAACTAGAGAAGTCAGCTGTATTCACTGGCTGCCCCTCTGGCACACACGTAAGCGTATGGCACATACATCTAAGTACTCAGAAATTTATGGATGCTAATACTGAGGAGGCCTGGGGTCGGAAACCTGTGCCGAGAGGAATACTAAAAATAACTGCTGTCTCAGTATTTTAAAGCTAGCTGAGATGTATTTTATAAAGTTAATTGCTTACTGTGCTTGCTAATATTATTAAAGGTATTTTTCATTTGAAAGCATAGGGGCCAAGAAAATAATTCCTTATTGCTCAGTAAGGGGGTGAATAATGAAATAAAATATTTCACTTAACTTTCCCCTGAGAGTAATACCCTGGTAAAGCGTGCACAATCCTCCAGTAGCCAACACACTCTGAGGTTAAAAAGCTGCTACAGATTCACAGCTATTCTCCCAGCTCAGGAAGGGATTTGTGCTTTTGGTGCTGGTGTTGAGGAAGATTGCCAGATTCAAGCCTGCTGTTAATGCAAGATCCCTCCATCCAGAGGCTTGCTGCATCTGCCTGCAGGATATCTTGAATAGAGTAATACTACCCTTATTATATGCAGAACTTTTAACGAACAAGGGTGTTCCTCTCTAAAGATGAGTATTTGCTATCTGGAGGTGGAGAACACGTGTGTTTACCTGGCTACTCAGCCTGTACAGAAAGAGACTGGAGTGTTCTGTGCCTGAGCAGCAGGGCCTAAGGAACTGCTGAGCCAGTTAATCAACACGGCTGCACCTTCCCAGGAGATGGAGTATCTTGTAAATGTGGAATCCTGTCCCTAGAGAACTAAGACTTGCCAATGTGATTTACATAAGATAAAACAATGTAGGACTTCTTGTGGAAACACACAGAAAACCTTCCCAGTTACCACACGGAATAAAAATATTTTGCTAATTTAGCATAAAAAAAAATCAGAAATCACTGATCTCATTGAATGAGATGCCCAGATCTCATCAAAATAATTGTTAAGCTTATTTTTTAAAAGGGACATCTTAAATGTGGAAATTTTTCTACTGGAGTGCTATATGCAACATTGTAAAGAGCTAACCAAAAGAGTCACTGTCATAGAACTAAATTTATCCCCTGTTTACGTGCATCCTGCTAACCATCTAGATTTGACACAGGTAAAAACTGAGATGCTGATCCTTATTTTGGCAAAAAAGACAAGTCTTCATTGCAACTATACTTGATGTATAATAAATAATATTTCATTATTAAAAGAAAACGATATTAAATTAGCTTCTGAAATCAAAGTAAGGCAGCAGAGAATTACCAGTGTATAGAAGAGCAGGTTAATGCACCTGCTTTTCTTGAAGAAAGCAATGTCTGCTAATAAACTAAAGGCTGTAATACAGTAGGTATTCTATTTAGTTTCGAAGTAAATGGAGTACAAGGTAATGGATATCCATATGGATATCCACCTGCTATTCTGCTTGCAAACTTTAGCAGATGTGAAATCTCTGAAGCTCTGTTTTCTTATTGAATATATTGGTTCCTGACTAGACCCAAGTGACTCTGGCAAACTGGGATACAATCAGAAGTCCACAAAAACCTTCAAATTTCATTAAAAAAAACTGCTAAACAGGAAAATTTAGACACTTCCTCATTATTTTCCATGCTTCATTTAAACTGTGATCAGCAAGACTGTTTTGTTTTCAAAAATATTTACTGATATATTCATAAAATGGCTTAGGAAAACATCCAGGTTTTGCTACAATGAATTTTAAGATCTTACTTATGCCTCAGAGTCCAGAGCTATGGCATTTCTCCAAAGTAGTTCACAGTTCTTGCTTTTAATACACTACTGCAAAACAGCACTAAAGTGCATAAGTATCTGAACGTTGGGCTAAAAGGTGCTGTGCAAGCTTAAGCTACTGCTTTGCCATTACACACAAGAGCATTTTTCTTTGGGGAGGGGGAACTAGTTTGGGAAATGCCACTGATTTTAATTCTGATGGAGGATTGTCTACGTTTCTAAAAGATGTGAATGCCCCCTTTCTGACTCTTCTGTTGGTCAAGAACAGTAAAAAGAGAAAACAGTACTCTTAAAATGCATTTTAAGTTAATTCATCAGAAATGGTTTTAAAAAATCAATAACAAATGGAATACATGGTACTCCAGATGAAAATGGGTCATGCTCTTACTTACTAGTTATGGATCTTCTGTTCCAATGAACACGCTGTTCATTTTTATCGAAACATGAATACTAAACTACCATAAATAAAATACAGACATTACAGAACAATTAAAACTTTTTTGTACAGTAATTACTTTTACATTAAACTCACCATATTTTCCAGATATGTTGAAGATCAGGACTCTAAGCATGATATTTCAAACTATCATTTTTAACAATCTTGCACAGGCCCGTCAACCAAAAACATCAAGCTTTGATTCAGATAGCTTGGCAGGCTTCACATATTTGACAGGTAGGCTACTTTGAAATATGTTAGGTGTGGTTTTTTACTTACGTGTTTTGTTTTTATCAAAAGACAGTCTGATGTCGGTTTGTTTTTTAATCTTTACGTGAACTGATTTTGCGCAATGCCACTGCCAACGTAGCTTGAGAAAACAAAACGTGTCTGGAACATCGACTATAGTCCAAGTGCTGTCTACCTCTTAAAAAAAAGTAAGATTCTAGGAAATCCAAGTTGAGTTTTTTTTTTTTTTTTTACAGGAAGTCAGTCTTAGAATAATTTTAATATTAAACAGGTACCGTTTCTACCACTGGCGATTTGATGCACTCTTCATGCAGTCTGCTCTTTTCCGAGAGAGCTAGCGAATTCTCAGCAGGGTGCTCCTGTACACGACTCTCGCCATTCAAAGCTGAAACAAATCCATCTTGAGAAGGACCTTTCAAGAAGGAGTGAAATTCCACTTGAGGGTGACTTGGCCTATGCTCAGTGTACAAACTGTTACATGGAGCACTGCCATCACCTTCAGAAGATGAGCAGCAAACAATCACTGAGGGGTTTGCAGAAGGGTAATGAGGGCTGCTAAAAGTTTCCTCTGATTGCCGTGCGTAGTCAACAAACTGTTCTGAAGACATGTTGTAAGGCACCAGAGAAAGACTACCGTTCTTGACAGCATCCCTTTCTGGGTACGTCTCACCGATCTGGTTAGCAGTGCCAGCAACATGGCTCTCTATTTGGTAATACAGATTTGAAGAGTTAGTATAGTATGAGGCATTTTTAGAGTGGTTCTCATGCACAGCAGTTCCATCAGAGTAGCAAAGGACAGAAGGAAGAGACACCATGTCAGCATGGGAGCCCATGCTTTCTACAAAGTCATCTGCTTTTTCTTCCTCATCATCTTCCTCATCTTCCTCTTCCTCTTCATCATCATCTGATTCACTAGGGGCTAAACTCTGAGTGCTAGAATCTGTAACTCCACTACAAAAGCTACTCCCGTCTTCCTCTTCCTCCTCTTCCCCAGGGCAGTCCAAGTCCTCGGCTGACTGAGAATGCATAACTGCAGCCTGAGGTTCAGTTTCAATCTCAAAATTTTCTGCAATTGAATATTCAACCGGATGGGGTCCTGGACTCATAGAACTAGTGTGTGCACTTATCTCACTGTGGCAGCCATTCAGTGCCGGAACTTGTTGCTCTCTATTTTTCTCCAATTCAAGTTTCATTATCGTGTGCAAAAAGTGAGTCCGTACACGAATAGGATTAAATTCAATTCTACCTGCTGTATTGCTACACCCTTCTTTAGTGCAACCGCATGGAAAAGACATACGATCCACCTTTTAAAAAAGAGAATACAGATTAACAATACTTAGCATTAACCTGGTCATATGACAGAACCTAGGCAGCCTAAAGAAACACCAAAGTTGGATTCACCTGAGAAGTACTTGTAAGAATAATCCATGTCTAACATCCTTATGATAATACCCATCTTAAGTATATAAAATGTGACCAAATTCACAAATGAGGTAGTTCAGTTAGTTAGCTTAAGGTCTACAACTTTTATCTATCCTATAATACCTAAACAGCAGATGAGATGCAGATCAGAGCTCTACAAAGCAATCTAGTACATCTTGCCCCATATGTGAAGATGAAAACAGGAGAAGCAAAGGGAACGTATTATTTAGAATAGCAGAGAAAATTTAGCTAGGATTTAAGAAATGATGAAAAAATGCATTTAGGAAGAAACCAACTGAGCTGCATAACAACTACTCAGGAGAATTAGCAGAAACATCTTTTAGGGAACATTTTGGGACATTTACAGCTGTACTTAGGACGCTGTATAAACGTACAATATGTGATACCTTTTCAGTCTGCAGAGAGAAAAACTACCTGCTATATTAGCAGACGTACGTTTTGTTGCCTACACGCAGTTTTTCATGCATGCACGTTAAGCATCATTCATGTTAGATAAAGGTTCATTTATTGCTTCTTATTGAGTTTCGATTATAATTCACATTTTCTCAATCTGTGAATTGTCTCTAAAACAAAAGCTACGTACCCTTGTGAAATCTGCAGGCTACTGATTCTTCTGTTTGTTTCCATTTGCATGTTTAGATAAAGGCCAAAGGGGAACATGAGGAGGAAAGTATTTGTGTATGAACAAAAAAAAAAAAATTAAACAGTGTATGTGCCTAAATCAATCATAAGATAAATAAATGTGTTTAAGGAGATATCTGTATGGCACATTACGTACTTTTAAATCTGAGCCTGAAACCAGTTTGATATCCACAAGTGTTACTGTTTAATAATTCACTTAATAAACTTTCAGCACTTACCACCTTAACAACAACAAAAAGTACATGTACACCCATCCCCCCCCCATCTTGGTCGTTAATTAATTACAATAATGAAGACATTTACCTGACACTTGATGCCTGCAAGACTGCACGTGCAGGTTTCTGGATCACAGAACACACGGCAGTCGCAGCCACAATCCTCTCTGGACAGGCGGATGGCCCGCAGCTCGTGTTTTTCCTCCACATCAATTTTCTTCACCCCTGAAGCCCGTAGCAGTGCTCTTCGCTTTTTTGTTGGCAGGGGTTGTAGAAAGAAGTACTCATCTACTTCAGTGTTGTCCAGATCAATGTCGTCGTCAGAAATGTCATCCAGTGTCAGGGTGTTAGCCTCTTCAGATTCCACTGTACCATTTTTTGTCATCTGTTACACAGAACAATTAACAAATTAAATAACAAAGTATTTAAACTATACTTACATATAGTTGTCATGTATATAAACATGCATGTAAACGTGTAATGAATTATGAATGTGGAAAGCCATATGTACAGAAACGAAACAATTACACCATCCAGCTTAAGTGTAGGAAAGCAGTCCTGAATCTTACCCGCCTTACCATACCACTATTTCTGCTTTTATTATGTTCCCAACTGTGCTGGGCATTTTTAATGCCCCATTTATATTACAAAATCTCTTGGATTGTAACTGTCATTTTACAGCATTATCAAATTACTCAACGGTGAACTCCTATTGACTGTCTACTCTTCTTGCGATTGCAGCTTTGTGTTTATAATAACTGTGTAAGACAATCAGAGAAGAAACCTCTCATTATTTCTGACTCGTACCATCAGGTTAAAAGTGATACTCACCCCCCTCACACGTGAGGAGCCTCAGCACCCAGACTGCAGTGCTTACACACGGCCTGTGTGTATGCATTACACAAGGAAGAGCTCTTAGTTCACTAATTAACTGATCCCTTCTTAGCAATTCAGCACCACATTTCTTTCATGCAGAGGTGTTCTACCTTTGTTTCCTTCTCCTCACCGTGTACTCTCACTCTTTTTCCATAACTGCAGCCTTCTGAGTTTAATGCCTTCATTTTACTTTATGCTTCGTTTTATTTGCCTTATCTGTTATCCCTATAACATCAACTGTATTTACATGCACATGCATTCATCTCTTCCTTCATCTGAAAAGCAGACAAGTTCAAAATTTCCTCTCAAACTGCCTTTACATTGTTTTCTTACTCTATTATTTCCCATTATTCACCTTGTTTTACGGTGGCCAGGCACCCTACATTAGGTACTTCAACATATCAGTTCAGTGAGGTAGGAAAGAACATTACAAGTCTCCTTTTTCTGTGATTTACAGTGAGAGACAGGTAAATCCACAGAGCAATTCAGAGCATCTTGAATTAGCTGTCTGAACCAGGGGTGGGAATAACCCACAGTTCAAGTCCAGATGGCAGCCTTAATCATTTTTATTATTCATTTTTTGTTACCTAGATACAACTGAGTACAGTGTATTTATGTTGCTTTTCTCTCTTTTTTTTTCACTTAATAGAAAAATGGCTCACCTAGGGATTCTGCATTCTCCAGTTCTCCATATACATGGTTCGAACGAGTCCTTAAGCAGATCACTGTTATTTAATTGCTTATCATTATTTAAATGTGAAACTAGGAAAGGGCAAGAATTCTAATTCCTGGATTGGTTATTATTTTGTATTTTTTCAATGATTATTTAATACAAATTAACTTTCAGGGCTCTTACCTGTGAGGCAAATGCTGTAGCTGCTCAGCTTACAAAAGACACCAACAGAACCATGCCAAACCTGTCATGTATTTCTCCTCCTCCTGCACATCTTAACTGCTTTGCTAAATGGCAGCAGGGCAGTAAGGAGTGAATTAGGGTCAGGTGCTGATTGCTGTATGCATCCTGCAGGCTGTAAAGTCAAATGCGTGGGCATCAAGTGAGATTAGACAGCAGTTTGTGATTGCAAAGCTCCTTAGCTCATTCTGACTCCTTTGCTTGATGACTCTCTTGTCTTCTCTCACTTTTTCTCAATTTTGTCACGCAAAAAACAAATTAACGAAATGGAAAGCTTTGAACATTTCTCAAACGAGTAATTGGCTGACTACAGAGGGAAGATTATCAAGAACTATCAAATATATTTTCCAATTCAAAACTTCAGGGCAACGTTATGTTCTCTTGATTGTCATCTTATTTCTTATCTGAATTAAACTTAATATGCAGATGGGTAAAACTTCTCTCATACAGCTAAAGGTTAATTCATAACACTGGGGTATGCCACAGGCTGATGAATACGTGAAGCCTTTGGGTAAGAATCACTTCGACTCCGTAAAATGTGAAATATTTAGGTTAGATACCTTTTCCTGCCCTACCTGAAAGTTACTCTTCACAATCTCACACAAAAGAAACCAACACAGAAAGTATATTTTTAGTTTCTCCTGCAGTTCACTCTAGAAAAACTGAACTATTTATTCATTACAGTTTTGTCTGATACCACTACTGGCTTCCACTTGTGCTGCCCAACTCCATGAACTGAGTCAGTTAAAGATTTCTGCATGCTCCTAGACCAGCGAACTGAAAGCCTGAACACTGAAACTGATTGACCAATTACAGGTAGTTCACACAAGCTGATCACAGAACTCAGTTAATTCGTGCATGTCTAATGCAGTCGGTGTACTGCGGGTTTCTTTTCTTGGAAACTGCTAAGCACACGTGCTTTCACATGCTCCACCATAATCACATTTAGGTTACATAAGATTATCTAGCTTATAGAAAATCGTGAAATAATTGAGATTTTTCATAGCTGCTACTCAACATTCTACCTGTCTTTGTTGATACTTTTCAGGCACATTCCCTAACACCTGACAGAGATGAAAAGATTGAAAATGGGCTAGAACATCATTTACATATTGTTTTTTAAAAAAAAAAAGAAAAGAAAAAGAAAAAGATTCTAGAATAATTCAGTTGCGAGACAAACCCAAATAATTTTCCATCTGCATTTGCCTTGTTTTCAGAATAAGAACAATCTGTGCTGATTTATCTATTGGCCCACAGACCCAGGAGCCTCAACCCAGGGGTCATGCAAATCATTTGAAAATATCTCGATCTGAGCAGCATTCTGAATAAGCAATAAGGAGTATTGCAGCTAATCTGTTGTGTTTACTTATAATGTTTCTGCAGACGACGACGTATTTAAGCACAGCCTACCTCGTACCTTTCATCTTGACAAGATGGCTTTTATGCTCAGATTGCCATGAGAATTTTCACACTTTGCTGCTATCAGTGTTTATGCCACTGTCAGCAGTGTTTACACCAAAGTGCTGGTGCTAAATGGCTCAAGTGACTTCACGATGACTGGGAAGTCTTTATCTGCTTTTAATTAACAGCAATTTCTTACTTGCCTCTTCACTTCTAGCAACTGAAAATAACCAATAGTACCTAACATTATGAAGACTCAATTCCAAAACATTTGGTTTTTGTTCTTTTTTTTTTTTTTAAAAAAAAAAAAAAACCTTACAAAAGGGAATTTTTTTTTTTTTTTTAAAAAAAAAAAAAACTCTGCAAGAGAGAATGTGTTCTACCTTTCCTACTTTAATCTAATGGAAAAAATTAGCCAGGGAAAATGAAATTTAAGAACAAAACACAGAAAATATTACTTTGTGTGAACAGTCATTTTCAAACAGTCCTTTTTGAACAAACTTTGCCTTTCTTCAATTTCTAATCTTCACTGAAATGTGCTGATGTACAGTCATTTACATCCAAATCCTGACCAGTACATTTTCATTAGATCATTGACAATATCACCTTAGAAACCCACAGCCTTTCCTTTCTGTGTTCATTTAGAAATCACGTGAATAGCAAAACAGCTCTTCCTGGAAGTCAGCCAAGGGATCTACACAGAGTCACAGCTCAATGTCCCCTTGATGCTCTGAAGATCCTGTGATGTTTAGAGGTATAATCTCCAACTAGCTATAAATCATTGTCTTTTTGTTTCCAGCCTGTCCAAATGCCTGTCTTTTATTTGCCTCTGTCCTGAGTGGTTTTATGTTTGTTTTCATTATGACAGTTCAAATCTTACCAACTATTTAAGAATCTGTTTTGCTACTCAAATTTAAAAAAAGGTTAGGAGAGTGAAAAAAGTAATTACAACAGTAAGGGAATGGCCATATGCACTTCTTCGGGTATTCAGACATGGAACTTAGGAACACCATTCATTCTAGGGGAAAAATGCTGAGAGATTTCTTAAACTGGGAGGGTGCCAGTTTGCTTTGCACGTATGTAGTAAAGAAAAAGAGACAGAATCACACAAGTAGGGGCTGTGGAGCACAGCACTTCAGCTACAGTTTACAGTATTTCTCAATTAATTATAGATTTCATCTGAACACAAGCCCAAAATACAAGTAACACAAGCCACCATAGTGGAAATTTTTCATTCACTAAACAAAATAACAGAAACCAAGATTTTGCTACCAGTTTTAAAGAGGCAGAAGGGAAAACTCCCAGAACGTAATCCCCTGCTCTTCCTAAACACAGTTTCTTTCCTCTACTCTGCTAAACTAAAAAGACAGCTTCAAAACTATAGTCAAGATTTGTTCTGACTTACCAGCTAAACTGATAAAGCAAGTTAGTTTGTCTGATGTTTTTCTTTAACACAGCTTTTGGTGCAATATTAAAGATGTGCAATTGTATAAATTGGTACATAAAAAAAGAAAACATTTTCTGTATTGCTGTTTCCTACTTTTTGTCAAATTTACTGAAGTTGGCAAAGAAAATAAGCTGTTTTGCTTCCTGTACCTAAGATGTTACCATTCCTTTATCTAAACAGGGCACTCTGCAAGGGCCCAGAGGCCCTTCCCAACTCTACTTCCAGGCTAAGTTCCAGTGTCTCTCTGCCTTTGTCACCTTCTCTGTAGAAAACAACCACACCCCTGTAGAGCACTTTGAAGTACACATAAGCAAGAGCTACATCAGCACTTCACAATATCAAACTAAAATATATCTTCAGCAAAATAACAAAAGAAAAATGCAATTGTTTTCACTGAAATTAGAGTTGAAAGCAAGAAATGAGTTTTGTTTTAGAGATGCACATTGGGCCCATGTAACTGACACCGCTCATGGAAATACACAAGGCAGGGATAAAGGCAATGAATTTTACCTTTAATTTTAGAGAATTGAGCTTTTCCTCTCTCAGATGCTCTCGTAGCATCTCCCGGTGAAGCCTCTCCTGCTCCATGGCAAACTCCCCAAGCGTGTACTGGCGCACGCTGTTGTGGCGCGTGGACATGCCCAGCGTGCTCCCCCCTTGGCTGGGAACGCTGGTGAAGCCTTGCCTTCTCGTGAAGTAATACACAGTAACACAGTTAAAATGGACATTTTTGGTTCTCTTCCGCTTCTCTCTTTTCAGGATCGAAGAAGCTGGAACAGATGGAGATTACGACATTACTGATAACTGGCAGTCACATAGCAAATAGGTCACTTCAGCAGTTGCATCTACCTTAACATGCCCATGCTACGTACACGCTACAGTTCAGAGAAGTGCAGTCTGAATGAGGCAGTAAGATTAGAAAAAATTAGCGTATACACAAACCAAGAAGTCATTACAAACTGCTACAATCATGACCACTATTGCCTACTTTAGGAGAGGAATTCTTGTCCAGGGCAGTTGTATTTTCCTACAGCATTTTTTAAGATGTTTTATCCTTTTTACTCAGGAAGCAAATCCCAGAAAAAGGAATTTCTTTTACTGTCACCTCAAAGAGACAAAACAGATGCTGCACGTGAGAGCAGTCAGGAGAAGAGCAGACCAACACCCCTCACAGATCTGCATGCACCACTGGTATGCAGCCACTGCAAGGCTCTAGCAGAGATTTGCCACTCCATCTGTAAGGCACTGGATCACATTAGCAGAAAAGATTCCTATCTTTTATACTTTAAATTGTGTGAAATTACTGTTAGATAAACTATAAAGGCAGAACATTCAGTGTTCCAGACTCTCAGAAATTCCTATTATCATTAGCATGGAATAAGATAGGAATAATGCTGATGTACAACCAGCTCCACTTCCTTTTTGCTTTACTTTCATCCTTCTTTCTGTTGCCATCCACTGAATATATGTAAGTATATATATACAGATGTATTTTTCTAATGAGTGGAATTTTGGCAAAAAAAAAAAAAAAATCTAGTCTTTTCTAAAATCATAGAACAGCTTAGGTTGGAAGGGACCTTAAAGCCCATCCAGCCCCAACCCCCTGCCATAGGCAGCGTTACCAAACACCAGCTCAGGCTGCCCAGGGCCCATCCACCCTGGCCTTGAGCACCTCCAGGGATGGGGCATCCACAGCATTCTCAGCAGCTGTGCCAGGGCCTCACTACCCTCTGAGTACAGAATTTCCCCCTAGCATCTAACCTAAATCTCCCTTAGATTAAAACTGTTCCCCCTTGTCCTAGCACTATCTCCTCGTGTAAAATTCTTTTACACTCTTGCTCAGTTTTTCTTATACGAATATGCAGTTTCATATGAAAGGGATTTATTTAAAAATAAATGCCAAATTTTAGCTGTGGAACACAGTTATTTTTTTCTACAAACATTTTTAACTCCTTTCAGTGCTGCTGATCTGTTGTTTCTCTCTGGTAACAGTGGTGAGTCTTTACAGCAAAATAAGAGATATGAACAAGAGACAGTCCTTAATTTTTAAGATGAACCAGCAGCCTGATTTATTTGATTTACAGCAAAACGACAAGAGGATGTCATGAAAGCAGATAATAAGTTATTGCTTTGTGGTTTAGAGGCAACAACTGAGCAAGCATGAATGAGAGACCGAACTGCCAGAACTCAGGCAGGAAAATGATTTAAAAGGTGCCTGACCACTCTGAAAGACTTGGAACCATTCCATAAAGGCTGGAAGAGCAACATGATGTATGCTGCTCATCTACAGCTGCACCCTCTCTGGAGGCTGGAAGCACTCGGCCTTCAGCCTTGCCTTTGTAACAGGCTGGGTTTATTGTCACCCTCACAGCACAGTTCATTCCCCAGTTATTACGTAGCAAAATGTTAAGCATCAGAAATGTAAAAAAATTCAACTTTTACATCAAGTAATTAAGTTTAAAAAAAAAAAAAAAGGACAATCTATATGATAAAAAAGTATATTGGCAAATAGATTCTTGTAGCTAAATTACAGTTGATACGCCCTACTAATAACCATAAAAAACATTTTGGGTTCTCTAAACATTGAAATAATATGACTTTTGATCAATACTGACAAGCAGCTAAAAGCAAGAGAAATAACACAGACTGCTTCAGAGGTGCTGCAGGTGTGCTGACAGACAGGTACGGAACAGGTCAGCATCCACGGGTCCTGCATTCAACCAGGGAAGGGCATTCCAGTAAGGTGTGGGATGTACATAGAGGAATTAGAAGAAATTCTGCTATGTTAGGTGTGTTTAAACCTACAGACAAGTTTAAGCACCTCCCTTACCAACAGAGCCTGCCAAAAATATATATAGCAAGGTTTTGCTAGGGACAGAGGGTTACTGTATTAGAAAAGAATATTTAATAGGGTTATGACAATTTTGCATACTATTAAATCCTGTTGTAATGTACTGGTTTTTACATACGCTGCAGTTTCAAAACAAAACTTGGAGAACTGTTTTTTCAAAACAAAAATGGATAATTGATGTTATTTGGATTTCAACTGGATCTTGCCCATATCTGGGAAGAAACATTGGCAGCTGTCACTTTCTGTGGAAGAGCTGAATTACACTACTTCCTATACATAAAGAAATCAACCTGAGTTTTTACTTACAACCCACGCACTAGTAGTTAAATGAAGGTATGCAGAAGGCTGTGCAATCTAACAAATTCCAGCTGGAAAAAAAAAGTGTAATCTATGGTAACAGACAACATGAATAAGCTTTTCCACTGTGTGGATTTTTGGGGAGGGGCAGGGATGCCCATGTGTGTTGTCAACATTTAGAACAATTTAATACACTGCCATATGTTTATGCCTAAATGTTTGGTCAGCTGTCTCAGACTGCAGTTGCCATGAGCTATCGTAAAGAACCCATTAATGCATTTCTTCAACTTTCTATAGTTTTTCTCACTTGTAGCAATTAAATTATCAGTGCCACACCAAAGGTTCTGTTTATGTCACTGACAAAAATGGTGTTAAAATGGAGTTACGCTGAACTCCAACAAAATGCTGCAGTACTGTAACTGCAATGTGACCAGCACTGTACATCCAGCACTAGAAAAACAAACTGAAGACACAGTGAGATCTGGCGTGCATTTGTTGTAAATATCACTAAAATTCATGCTTTTATTTATTATCAGTGTAGTTCCTAGTCAGACAAATTACACACTAGTCTTTGTAAGGAAGCATGGAAACATTCAGAGGCCTCAGATTACACACCGTTACCTTTTTCTGAAATACATGCTCTCTTTTGGGTTTGCTTCTGTCTCACCCAAGAGCTCATCAAAGGAAGAGCTAAGGCTCTACGAAAAACTCCAGAGTCATCCCCTCTATGTTACTGCTAGGAACTAGTCAGACTAGATCCATACTGACGAGAATGTTGCTTATAAGAACAGAGCTGGACAGAACGGCAAAGGATTTCAGGATTGTACTTGGTTACCCAGAACCACGAATGAGAGGTGTTTGGGTGTCCCTTTTCTGAGGATACAATGTGGCTGCTGTCAGTGAGAGCCTGGAGAACTGTGACCACCTCTGTATCAAAGGGCACACGGAGGAGCAGTCAGCCCTGCAAAGGGGCCATGCGCGTGTTCTGCTGCACTTCCTGAACTCCCCCAGTCTCCCCCTGCCTTCATGTGATTTCTCAGAGGAAATTACTCTCAGATATTGAATGGAAGTGTTGAACATTTTCCAGCACCAGGGACAGAGTGCTCCATAGCTCATTCAGTCCTTTTGCTTCAAGCCAACCAAATCTCAGATTCTTTGATCATCCTGGCAGGATTCAGAGCCATATGTCATTCTGCATGCAGCACACCTTAAATAGCAGGTTTGCATCAGTTATAACTCCTGCTATGGCCACCGCTTAACTCAGAAGGCCATACAGAATATATATTTTCTGATATATCAGAGAACATGAGTGTATGACCAGCAAACACATACTGACACTAATCAGTTAGTAAGCTCCTCTCAGAACACTGCACACAGCCCGTGCAAGGCTTGCAGGCCTCAATGGAGACAGTTTCAAAGGTTTTGCAGGGAAGGAAAGGCCTGGAGCCTAAGCGTTTATCCAAAGAGGCTGACCGCCAGCTCTGCCTTGCAGAGCTGTGTTCTCTTAGCAGCTACAGGACACACTGCCAGCAGGAACCAGACAGTGTCTTTGAAAATTACTGACACCACCACCCTACGTCTAGGGGTTCACGATGGGCAACGCTGCTAGCAGGAATGGGAATATTCACTACTATCTAAAACTGCCCTCTGGATCACACGTGATTTTTAATATATTTATACATTATAAACTTCTGGTATTTTCCATAAATGCTTAATTCCCATACATTTAAACAATGAATACCAGTTTTAGTTCCATGGTTTAGGATTATATGGAAATTAATATATTTGATGGATCCATAAGCATGGTAACACACAACATTATTCCCAGAAGGAAGGATGATGCTGTTAACATAATTCCTGCTACAGAACTGTCCCACAGAAAATGTCACTATATCTGAACAAGCTCTTAAGACATAAACATCTTCCAAAAGCCCTGCCAGAATTCATCCCCTGAAAGGGGAGCAACAGCTCAGATGTTGATTTTTGGCATTTGACATTTGAGTGGTTCAGTTTCTGGGTTTAGCAGAGCAGAGCCCGAGTTAATAACCTGCCTGCAGCCGGCTGCCTGCCGTGGCATCGCGCCCGGCCCCACCGGCCTTCCCAGCTCCGTGCTTGCCGCACCAGAGCAGCTGCTGTGCTTTCTGGGCTGGCTCCAGGCACCACCGAGCCCCGATGGCATGGTGCTCCCTCAGCCTGCACCAGCAGCCACAGCACAGGCTGTCTGCAACGCAGCCTGCTTCTGGAAACTGGGGGTGTGCTGTACACAAGCATCCTAAAGGTCAGGCCAAAAGACTTAAAGGAAAACTTTTAGAGGCAAACACGGATGGTTAACCCGCCCTGGAAACACAACCTGCTCTTTGCTCATGCCCTTTTGTTATCCTTGTTCATGATACGCATGCACACACACACAGTAGGGTGCATTTATTCATCCTTTCCTCAGCTGTGAGCCTCTCTTCCTTACAATAATTCTCTTTATCCACAGCAGTTACAATTGCTTCATGACTACATATGACATTTCCACCAATTCCCCTCATGCACCATTCCTGGCTTAAGCACTTCTCTGGCTATTGAACGTTCAAGGAAAGTCCAAGAATTCCAGAACTGAAGAAGGTCCACGTGGCCAGCCAGAGATGGACCCAATGCTACAATCCCTAACACCAGACACCAAGTTTTTCATTACAGCCCTTCAGTTTTCTATGTCCCAGGAGGGCCTTTTTTCTGTCATTGACAGTATAGCTGTAATACAGAAGAGGGACTGTTGTTCAGCACTAATTCAAGAGGCTGAGATTTCTTCCAGTGATTTGTTCATAAGGCTGCACACCAACATGAAACAACCTTTGCCTGCTGCAGGACAACCTTTTTTGACTCACACAAGCATACACATACCCCTGCTCCTCCAAATTACTCCAGTAATACTCCACCAAAATTCAGTGTACTCTCACAAAATTCAGTAATGCTCCACCAAAATTTCTTGCACTCAGATGTTCAGAAACGTCCAAGTCTCATTTATGTGTGAATGAATTGTAACGACTGATGAAATAGGTAAGCAACAGCAACAATGTACTGGCACACAAAGTGCTCTCATGTACACGTAATTCTCTCTACATCCACACTTTTTATCTGCTTCAAACATCCTCATTTTACTCTCTGGGCAACGGACCTACAGCAGTGTAAAACCTGTGAAAGACAGAGCACTCAACTCCATTCCTCCAGTGGCCAAAATAGAAGCCAGAGTCCCCACACCTGCTACAGCTGGATTCAGCTGTGAAACGCAAAGCGTGCTTCCTGACTTTACAAAATCCTGATACGAATGACATTCTAAGCCCATAATGATTTTCAAACATTTTTTACTCAGCAAACCGGTAGTTCTTTGATTACTAAACACGAATAATCTGAGTGCTGGCTGAACTCCAAAACATAAGCACTTTCTTCTGCTGTCTCAGCTATTCTCCTGATGTCAAAGACACATTAAAATAAATGTGAACCATATGGCTCCTCGGCAGATTGCTAGCACTCTCACATCGAGGAGGGAAAAGCAATTCATTGTCACCATCACAGAAATATCTTCAGCACACGAAAATTTCTAAAGGCTGGGAAAAAACTGCAGGCTTTTGGATTAAAACTCTGCCTTAGACAGGAGGAAATGCTGCTTTTCTTACACTTTACTATCCCATTTGTCTGCTTTTTACATACTCTTAGTGCCACATAAACCACTATGGCAGGAAGGATTAACACCTGGCTCTCCCACGCAGCGCTGCATCACGTCCAAGGACACAGAAAGCAAAGCCTTGCACCCCATGGAAACCCACCCCAGGGCACCATGACAAAAGCCAGTTTGCTCCACAATCTCCCTTGAAAACAAGAACCTGGGAAATGGTCATATTCCAGAAATTGCTTCTACACTCTTCTGCTGCCTCCTCAAAGATATTTTCATATGGACTCCATATACTAAGTCTAAAATGTAACCCCCTTAACAATTAAGTGCTTCCCCTACATAACTGGAAAGCCACATTAAGAGGGAACGCTGCGACGTACTACACCCCCTCCCAAAGGAAAAGGTGGGCTTGAGAGTGGGCAGACATTTTCAGAACAAGGAAAAAAAAAAAATTGAACCTGGAAGTCTGTAAGGGAACTGTGTACTCAGAAAGGAGCAAACTGAGGGCTGGAGATTGGGCACGGCAGGGGCAATGCTGCGGAACAGCAACTCTGACCCCAGCAGTGCTTCCCTGCTCCATCCTCCCAGTGCGTTCCTCTGAGGTAAATCCAAAGCCAAATTCATCTCACAGGAGTGGCAGGATGGGAACACTTGCCTAACACTAGATCTCCATCCCACTGAAAAGGTTGTTGAGAAACACTCGCTCCCAGGCAGGTTTGACACAAATGGGACAGGTTTTTCAACTGAGCTTCAGTTAACATTCCACCTCACTGACAGAATTTTGTTTAAAATCTTACAGAAACGTTAAATTCTTTGCATGCTAAAAGCTGGAAATCTACTGCTAAAAGCACAGTGAAAGCTGTGCATTTCCTTCCTCATCGCCCTCTGTCTGCTGTACGCTTTTCTGTGACACTCACTCCAACAGCCCAGTTCCTGCATTCTGCAAATACAATCAGCCTGAAGGGAGAAGTGGAGATGGCTAACCGCTCTCTGCCCCCCCATTTGCTCTAAATGCCAGCTGCTGTTTCCTGGACGATTATTTCTGACCTTGGCCCCTGCTTCAAGCACTGTGTGGATGCTGCTGCCGGGTACCCTTGCAGGAACACCCATGCATAACAACTGCATTTGCTGAACTCTCCTAAGACTACAGGCAGCCCTTTGTCCCACCTGGCTGTGACGTGCCATCAGCCATTTGATACAAACACAACGCCCCATTTAGCTGTCCATTAACTGGCATTTTCAGGCGTTTTGCATATGTTACGAATGTCTGCAACAAATACAGCGTTTAAAGGAAAAACTGCCCCTCTGTATATTGTGTGAAATGCACTAATTTATAGGAGAGGAATTTTCAAAATTATAGAATTAAACACACAAATCCTTCTAAAAATCAGTAGGAGCCTGCCTCCTAATCCCTCTTTATGCTTTTGACAAACTCCTTGTACAGCAGTCATTACTGCAGATGAGAGGCAGCAGGCAGCATTCTCTCGAGGCAAACCCTGCCCTATCATTTTGTATGAGCTCAGACATTGCACCACACTCCACTGAATTTCTTTGCATTTCTTGGTATTTACTGCCCTGATGTACCCTCTTCTTTTCAAATCAAAGCCAAGACTCTCTCAACCTGTTTGCATTTCCTAATGTGAGTGAACAAATGAGTATGTATTCCTCATTAGCAAGGAAATTCCAAGCCCCGTGGCAGGCAATATAAATAATTGCAAGATGTCATGAGAAAAAGCACGCCTGCATTTAGCAGTACCTTCTACGTGTTCTCCCACAATAAGCCAGCATCACCACGTCTAACTCCTTGAGATTTCTAACATTAACCAGTAATTAAAGAAAAAAACTTTAAGCTCAAGGCTCAGGTAATGCCTTCTGCTATGGACCTCCCACCAAATGAAACTTTATTCTTCACATAAAGGTTATTTATGAGAATGCAGACCTTCCTAGTCATTGCCAAGGATTTGATACCTTCTTCCAAACTGTGTATGGCCACACAGATGAGACAGCCTCAATTTGTTAGGGATCCTAGAATATTCCAAACTACTCTCCAGGGAAGAAGAGCAATGGGGATGTACTTGTATTTTTGCATCCTTCTGGTTATCTGTAATGGTAAAATCAAAGCTGGTGAGCCTAGTACTGTACGTGCACTCTTGGACTGCTACTTGGAGATGAACATCCTTCTCTCTGATATGGAGGAGGGGCTGTGAAAGGGAACAGATAAGCAGGCTGGTGGTTAGCAATATGGTTTGGTATCCGTTAAGGTAAATCTATGGCATGAGTAATGCTCTGCTGTATGGAACTGAAATGACCTCAATAGACTGAGAACAGAAAATAAAAGAGACGGTAAGGTTTATAATTGTCAGTGGGAGTGTAGGTGCTTGATCACCATCTGATAGAGAATTGAAAATGTGAAAATGTATATACACACATACCTGGCCAAAAAAATGCAAAAATTACTTATTTTTTGGTTATGGACATGGTAACAGTTGTCCGTGCTTTATGGAGCACTCTGTATTTTATATAAATATATAGCAGACTCACTCTAAACCAACTCAGCAATGAAAACTCTGAAGCAGAAAGTGGCAATCACTTTGTATAAATATATACTGGGCTCACCCTAAACCAACCTGGCATCGGAAACTCTGAAGCAGAAAGCAGCAACCACTTTATTTAGCAGAAACAGACTGTAATTTCGTGACTCAGAAAGAGATGCCTGTGACTTGGGTTGTTGCTGTCGTGATCTGTTTAAGAGGATAAATTGTTAAAGAAACTATACACTCATCCCTGTGTAGTAGTCACAATAGACAGCACATATGGACATCTCAGTGATACGTTTCCTGCCATCACCCTACAGGGATGGTTGATCAGATTAAAGCTATCTTCTGGTGGTTCTGCCACCCCTCAATGACCCACAGCAGCCGTATGCCTTGTTTAGCTGGGAGGTTAAACTGAACTTAAGGCTAATGGAGCAGGACAGCTGAAATGTTTATCTGAACAGGTAATGTTTTAAGGGTTGCATAAATACTGAGATGCATCGGCTGTTCTGGATAGCTTTATACACAAACTGCCCACTCGCTGATACATCGACAAAGATGTAGCTACAAGGGATTCAAAAATTATCTTTTTGTCAGGTCAATTAGAAGGAAAAACAAGATTTAGAAGGCCACATTAGGACTTTTAAAAGCTGAATTAAAGAGGTAACATACAGACTTTGATGTTGACTACAGTTTGCTGCAACACTCAGAAACCCCACATTTTCAGTCAGAAAAGGATGATGATGGTACTTCAGATTTGCCTACGTGAAAGCCGACTGGAAGGAAGACACTGCCAGCTCATGCCTACAGGTGTATGTTTAAATGTAGTACGTACAATCTGCGTATAAATGTGTGCATGTGCACACAGATAAGCATGCATTTCTCTGGCCACAAGTATCTCAGCTATATTGACCACTGATCATAACAGTCAGAAATGCTATAGCTTCCCTTACAGGTTTTATTCAGAAAACAAGCTATTTATTGTATCAACTATAAACAAAGCTCATCATTATAGACATGTATTACAACTTCTCTGAAGTTTCTCCTCTGAATTGCTGGCTTTCTTTGTGTATTCACAATAAAATTGCTGTCTTCTATGTGGGTGGCAATGACTGAGGAAAAAGGACTGCTTTCAGACAGTGATGAATAACCATGTAAGTCTTTAAATAGATGCTAAAGTTAAAAGATCAGCGTGTAGAGAATATTGCCAAACCGTCTCCTCCTCCTCCTACTAACAAGATCTACTGGGTCACTTATTCCTTTATAGCATTTCAATAATATAAGGTCCCCTACTAATACTGAATCTTAAATATAACACTTCATCAAGACTTTTACACGTAAAAACACTTGAAAAGTTGTACCAGCATAACTCTTTGTAGAGGAGCATTCTGTAATCGAGAAAAGAGGATTGCTCACATCCAAACCCTAGCTCAAACTGCACTGCAGCGTTTGGTAGACAAATTGGTTCTAAGAGCCTTCATATCACACGGTACAAACATGACTTCCAGGCACGAGCTAAACCACGTTGTCACAAGGACCACATGGTACACAGGCAGTGACAAAGCACCTCACTCAGTCCTTGGCCCACAGTTCTAAGAAACAGCCTCATGGTCACTAACTCCAGCAGAGAGATTTATGTACAGCAGAGCTGAAGGATGAAAACCCCAGCTTTTTAAAACATGCAGTTTATCATTAGGACAGTATAACCACCTGCAATAAGTATCATGAACTACAAAAACAAAATGTAAATTCATTCATCATATAGATGTATACACACACACGCTGCCCACCTAACGTACTTAGCTTTGCCAACTGAAGAACAAATGCTTATCTGAACACAAAAGAACTGCTGAGCACAGACATCCTCCCCTTCCTTCACTAAGAACAGAAACTACTGCGATAATGGGTGCCTCTGTGTCTAATACACAATGTTCCTCCATTCAAAAAAAAAAAAAAAGAAAATGCATTAACTTCCTTGAAGATCTCTCACCAATACTCTACTGCAGATAGCTGACAGCTGCATTACACTTGTCCAGGGAAAACAAACAAGCTTACCTACAGTACCTGCTTGAAATACTGTAGGCACAACTCCCAACATTCACTATAAAAAAGCCACATAATTCAAACAGCAAACAGCTAGGGGCTTCCCAGTGCCTTCCAATTTTTACAAAGACAAATTGCTGTATATAGATAACATGAAGGCAAAAGGGTACAGGTCTGCTAAGTCATTCTGAGCAAGTCACAAACTCTGAAAGTCAATTTTATCATCTGTTCAGTTTTAACTCATTGTGCTTATCTAGCTACAATGCTTATTTTATTTTGAAGTACAGAAAGAATTCTTTAGATACACAACGTTAGTACTTACGGGTAAAATGATTAGAAGTGGAAGGATTGACGCTATCACCACTGTCAGCGCTTTCACTGCTGGAAATGTCATCATCTGATTCCCGCACAGAAGAGCAAGGTGAGGAGCCGTCGACTTCTTCAAACTTCCTCTTTAAAATTCCACTCATCGCTGCAATGCTGTCACACGCACCTGGAACAGGAACAGAGGCGATGAAGCACGCAAACATCCAACTGCAGAATACACAGTCGCAGTCATTTTTATTTAGAAAGTCATTTTTATTTAGAAGTACTGAGACGTTGCCACTTCTCATCTTAAATAACCATTTAGTATGTGATTAAATGTAATTAATTAGGAGAGAGTGAAGCCATATGAAAAAAAACCTTCATAAATCATACTCTAACTTACTATCTGTAGAGCTGGCTATGGTGTTAGAATAAAGTGCAGCAGGTTGCTTTCAGGGGCCGTTTTTGCCATTTTCAAGTTAGCCCTTTCCATGAAGAGTACAACAATTTCATTTTCAATACAGACTCTCTCCAGGCCAGGGAGAACTGTGGCAGAGCAGCCTGATGCTGTGCATCAGTTGTGGGCTGCCTAGCACCCCTGGTTTCTATGGACATCAGTGCCACCCTAGGGGATGCTGGGACACTTCAAACAAAGAAAACTTGGAGTTTCTCTTCAAACACCCTCACTTAGAAAGAAGGAACGTTCATGATCAGAGATGAAATTAGTTAAGAACTGAACATCACTGTTCCCACTGCCAAATATATGTGATGTAGTTAGTGCTCACACCACACCTATAAAGAGTTCTAAGTATTCTCTGATCATTCCAATAATACAGACAGATAAAACGCCATGAAGTCACAAAGCCCACGTATCAGTTTAGTGCTCAAGAAACCCTTGGAATCCCCCACTCCAGTCAGAGACACTAATTGCTTCCCAACCTCTCCCCTCCCCACTTCAAGAAATGAGATGCCTAACAGGCTCTGGAGGTTGTGTAGAAGACTATAAGGCTAAGTATCCAAGCAGAAATTTAGCAAAGGTAGAAATTTCACATCAATTGCAGATAATTAGGGAGGAAGCGCACCCCTGACCAGCCGAGGACTGATAAACACTGTGGCAAGCAGTGCTAACACAGCACAGCCAGGTGAAAAGTTTCTCTGAGACTGGTGACATCCAAGAGTCACCAAGTAGGGCACAAAACCTAGGAGATACCACTGGGTGCTGCCAAATCCCACCCAAAGCAAGAGAAAAAGGGAAATTCCACTCCTCACCTGAAACCAAGGTTCAATCCCTGCAGCTACCCTCACGTCTCACTGGCAAAGCTCCTCTGTTCCGGCCCTGCAAGCACCGCACTTCAACAGATCCCCAGGCACCTTCGCTGAACCTCAGGCATGGTCTAGTACCACATAATTTCAACATCTCCTACATGCCCCACAGCTCCCTGCAAGCCCTAACACCGCAGTTTCCCTCTGTGAAAAAGCAAAGACATCACATCAGAGGTTTGCAACCAGCTTTTGGTCCGACGTGAAGCTAGAGCAGGACAAAGGCACCTGTACAAAGCTGACAGCTATGAAAAACATATTGATGGGCTCATCGAGTCACAGGAAATCTGAAAGCCTAATTCAAAACGGTAAGTCAGCAAACACAGGTCTGTCTGCAGGAAACCCTAGGAAGGAGGCTGCAGGCATAGCATGGCTTCACCCCAGTGCAACAGAAAGTTAGCTCTCACTATTTGCTTTGCTTTGCTGACAAAGCATTTTCCACTGTCTGCCGGCTCCTAAGCGCAGCAGGATGGACTTCTGGGAAGTTTAAACTTGCCTTTGTAAGCCAAAATTAGAAATTACACATACATTATACAAAATTTTCATTACGTTGTTTAATTGCAAGGGCTAGAAGTTTTGTAATAAAGGAGATCATTCACCTCTTAGGAAGTAAAGCCGTGAGAAGCACATACATGGCTGCAGCAAGTTTAATATCCTGTCTCCAGCAGCAGTCAGTATTTAATGCTTCAGTGGAAAGCAATGGAATGAGAAATCCAGCCACAACTCACTGCGAGATACATGGCTCTGCTTCCTCATCCTTGCAGTCAATTTCCCCTAAGCATAAGGCTGAAATGTTGCTATAGTACAGCGCACAGCCTCTTAGAAATTCATTTGACTTGTTCTCCCAAGGCAACAAGTTTCATATTAGTTTACTGGGAAAAAAGATCAACAAAACAAATCTCCCGAAACCATAGCCACAGACCATTCAAAATCACAGCAATTTCAGCCTTAAGAGTAATTTTGGACAGCAAGGGTTGGCAGAAATACACCAGTGTCTAGCAGGATGCCATACAAGAGAGAATGCCACCCATACAGGTACTTCCCACAACGCAGACACAGCTGAAGAGGAGTCTCTGAGGTCTTTTTGCATGCTTACAGTGATATTTACGAGTACATTCCAATCCCCAATAGTGACTCTGCTACAACGGAGATGCAGTGCATCCACTGGCGTGTATGGAGTTAGGAAACACCTTTATACCTGGCTGGGGGAGAAGGGGGTTCAGGGAGGGCACAGAGATGGAGACACGTAGAACTGCAACATCAAGTTCCTCAGCCCAAAGCTGAGCCACCACAGCTGCCTGAAATCGTGTTATGCCTACATTTGCAATCTCGTAGCTGCGTAACAATTTGCATTCGCAGCATTGGTGAGAACAACCCTGGAGTGCTGCGTCCAGTTCTGGTCTCCTCAGTGCAAGAGAGATGTGAACACACTGGAAAGAGCCCAGTGAAGGGCCACCAGGATGACCAAGGGGCTGCAGCAGTTCTGCTGTGAGGAGAGGCTGAGAGCAGTTCAGCCTGGAGGAGAGGAGTCTCACGGGGATCTGACCAATCTGTATGAATACCTGAACGAGGATGGAAAGAGGATGGAGCCAAGCTCTTTTCAGTGGTGCCCTCCAACCATAACCATTTGGTGATTTTACCCTTGGGAAACTCCCCAAAGCAGCACAGTCTCCTGTTGATACTATCCTACTTTCAACGTGGTAACTAAAGTGTTCATCAGCCAGAACATGGAAGAGAAAGTGAGCAAAAAATTGCATGGATCTGAAAGCACTTGTACTCTCAGCTACTGTTCAAACAGGTTCTTCACAATTCTGAGTTAATGATTCCCAGAACAAGAAACAGGTTCCCACCAGAAGGCTTCCAGCTCCTCAGGGTAACGCAGGGGGAGCCCTGGGCCCTAATGCAGCCTCTCTGGTTCTGCTCTGCCAACTCGTGCCACATTCCCCAGGGCCAGCAAACAAGAGCGAGGGAGGTTGGTGTGGAACTGCACACACAGTACAGCCTCAGCTAACGGCAGCTGCATGTGCTCATTCTACTCCTTGCAACAGCACAGGGACACTGAAATGGTTGACTGTTGTCTGCAGAAGCAGTGGCTTCCAGCTAAGAAACCTGTAACTTTTAACCCACTCCAACGCCCTGGTCTTCAACTGTCCAGTCCTTAAATCAAAACTCCTTTCCTGAAAGACTCTGCCCATCTGTCACATACTCCTTCAAAGGCATCTAAGCTTTTTTCAGGGTCTCACTTTCTTCACTTTCAAGTTTCCCTAGCATAAAGGCTGCTTCTGCGCACACCCAGAAGCTACAAAGGTTTGAGGCGTCTGCGTAACTCACATGCAGGTCTCCCGGGAGCTCAAAACTTGGTGTTCCTCCAAGCGAGGTGTCTGAGAACAAGAGAAAAGTGGGACACGCTTGTAGCACACGTTGAAAAGGAAAAGGGACAGACAGGTTGGGATGGGCCCAATCCTCCGAGTGATTGCTGACGTACCTGAAGGCTGCTGGGTACAATACACTTGGCAAGCTACCTGCACGCGCTCTGTGGCCCATCAATCTTGGCATTATTCTCTGCAGTGTGCAGCAGTCCCCATCTAGACAGAGGACTGAGTCTCTCCTCTAAGCTATAGCTCAGAGGCAGCAATTCCTGAACAACGCTGTCCTGGGGATCTCTTTAAGTGTTAAACTGCTGGGCAGAAGATGGACACATCTGGCAGCAGATTTTCAAAAGAAAGTTGCTGCAAGAGGAAGAGTGACCTAGGTTCTGTTCTTGAAAGGAAAGGTTAACGTGTCTGCCTTCAGGTCAGGGGTCCGGACTGTGGCTGTGGAGCAGAGGGATCTTAGATAAACAGCTGAGTTGTGGTTCCACGCTGAAGGATAACCACCCCCGAGTATTTCACTAAGGTGACATGACTTAGGGACAAATCATAGAATCCTGAAACCTTACTCAAAAGCAAAAGATCTGTGGTCCTCAAAAATCACAGCCTATCGCTACCACGCAACAGAATGTATTTCTGCCCAAAGTGAGGGCATTTTGCAGCCAGCCCAGCACTACTATGGAACACACGCTGCTCCCTACAGCACGTTACGGGACCCCAATACCAGCAAAGCACCCCTGGCACCGTAACTGAGCCTTGTCTTTACACACGACAGTCTGACAAATTCCAAGTCTTTAAAAGGAAATATTTGAAAAAGAAAGCAGACATATTAAATAATAGGATCTCTTGGGGAAAGATAGCTTGGCCTGTTAATTTTGCAATATTTTTTCTGAACATTGATCCCTCTCCCTTTCAATAAAAGGGAACTGAATTCCATTGATTTGTTTTCTGGATGCCTTAAAATCAGCTCTGCTCTCTTAACAACCTTAAACAGGTATCTAAAACATTAAGTTTACATATCATGGTTATTATATAAGCAAGATTGCAATTTAAACATTTAATCAGGAAATACATTTTTTTTTTTCTCCTATGGCAATGTTCCTCATGTAGGTCGCTCCGAAAGTAATGCCTCCTCCCCCCCCCCCCCCCCCCCCCACCCCCACCANNNNCCCCCCCCCCCCCCCCCGAAACTACAACAGCTACAAAGAGCACAATAACACTGTTTGACAGAGCAAACTCTCAGCTATAAAACACTGCTTTTCAATACAGCCACCACCACTAGCTCTGCATTTTTGCCAGCAATGAACAAAAGCCTGCATGCCATGCTCATAAAAATCTGCACCAGTGGAGGCGACCACTGTCACTGTCACCACTGCTGAAAGGCATCACCCACTGCCTCAGTGTGCTCACAGCCACTGTTTGGTCTCCAGAAATGTTCATCAAGCTGTGAATGTCAGTGGGTGCCATTTTTTCCAGATGGAGGAATTCAGTTGCACTTCCATGTCAGATGCCATGCAACAGATGGCAGCAGAGCGGCAGTCTGACCAAATGGCAACAAAATATGATGAAATATTAGTGGGAAAGTTCAACCTCTACTGCCATACCACCAACATCCACCTCTGACATTGTGGGCCAACATAATAACATAGGAGGCATTACTTTCGAAGCAGACCTTGTAATTGAGAAAGCATGAACGCTCAGATTTAGAGAGTGACAGGGCATTTAGTTGTAGCCTACACACTTCCTTTCAAAAGTGTTTCCAGCCATTGTGATTTCAGATGGGGAGGAAGTGAAGGGGCAACAATGAGACTGCCAAAGGAGATGGTCAAAAGAAATGACTGCAACAACTTAAATGGCTAAGTAAACACGGGCTAAAAGTCAAGTCAAGGGTAAAGATATAAATTCATACTGCCTCTGGCAGGAATCAATTACGCTGGCTATTCTGACCTCTAAATATGTTCTTCTGGAAACAAGAGAAGAAAGAGCTTTCTCTCATTCTCTCAGTTTTTGCCCATTTTCTTTCATCTCCTTTGCACATTTCATACATAGCTTTGTATATGTTTTAACTTGGCAAAAATATTTTAAAAGTGAAAAGGGATAAAGGACAGAAGCGTTTGTGCAAGGAATCCGCTAAATCACACATATGTCATGACATCTATGGTTACTTAGGCTTTCTTATTTTCAGACTTACTTTCGGTTCTTTATTAGTCCAATGACTTCTATGAACAAACTTCAAAAAGTAAACACAATAAAATTCTGCAACAACTGTGGATGGAAGTACTCTCACTCCTTAGAAGGTCGAGGAAAAGACCTGAAATTTTTAGTGGAGACATCTCTCAGACGTCAAATAAGTGTCTAAACATGTGAACCATTTGTCTCAATTAACAAGTTCTTCAGAATGGCAATAAGGACTGAACAGCAGCCCAATGGATGAGGTACAACTGGAGAGAGGAAAAAAAGATGAAGAGTGGAAGGCTTAATCAAAAAATTCCTTTTGTACAGAAATTGGAAGCTAGTCCAAAAATGCCCAGTTTCAAATTTTCTAACCTTTTTAAGAAAAATATAAATCAAATAGCAAAGCCATGCACTGTGATGATCAGCATAGGCCAGTTATAAAGGAGATGGTAAACAAAGCAGATATCAAAAATACGACCATTCCTGAAGTTGACTGTCACCATGCTGCATGTATGCATCCATGCTATGTATTCGGACGTGTGGCTAAGGATGTGCACCAGCTTAGCCCACTTTGAGCAAGCCAGCACACAGAGCAGAAGCAGAGGAGTTGTACCATGACACCCAGCTTCTCAGCAGACCCAACCTGCCAAGCAGAATGCTGCCCTAATACACTCACAGGGCTGCAAAATGTATTCCGAGCTTCAACGTGTGTCCCCAAAGTGTAAATATACACTGTTTTGGATATAAAAACACACAGCAAAGGGTCATTTGAGTGCAAAAATCATGCCATTCCCTAATTATTCATTGCTTAGCTCTGCAAATTCTGTTGCTGTTCTAGCATAGGTTTTCTTTTGCCACAAACTGAAAAAAATTATGTTTACACATTTAATGGAGATGTTCCATATGCCTCACCAGATATTGTATATAAGAATTAGTTGCATAGGTAGCATGGAAAATGGTCTTAGCTTATTCTGCATGAAATCCTGAGATATTAAAGCTGCCTGTGCACAGCCAGCAGCCATTTGTGTTTCAGTGGTGCTGCAGTTTGTTACACAATAGGCATGCTCAGCGCGTTCCTTAATGGGGACTGTTACAACTTTCCTCTCCTTAATTCAGTGCTCAAATTCCAGCCCCACTGACCATTGTGATCGACCCAATGCCTTTGCCTTGCCACAGCCACCTAAGAAAAGGCAAACCCACAGGAATCCTTCCCCTGTGCCCACGAAAGCCCTGATACAGATCTGGGAGCTCCAGCAGCATCCAGGTGTTCTCTGAGGGAGAACACAGAAACTGGTGCAGAGGTTGGTTGGATCATGTCCTTCCAACTTCCCTAACAAGCCATTTAAAACTTGCAGTGTGACCTGTGACCTTGCTATTTTTTTTTTTTGGCATCTGATAACTTAAAAGCAACCAAGNAAAAACAACTTCCAAGTTTATACTCTTAAACAGCTAAATGTAGATATTCAAAAAAAGGAATTTGAACATCCAAATAATAACTGAGCCCAAATTAAACATTTCTTCTGGCAAGAAAAATAGCTAAATACATTTGTTAAACAGTGCAATGCATTGCAATTTTTTGTTTGGTTCTATAGTTATGTCAATATTCATCACTGATTCCATTTTTAGAATGAAACATTCACACTATTTACAATAGAACAGAACAAAACAATCCCAACAGCCATGTTGTCAGAACGGTAAAAAGAAAAAAAAAGAAAAAAAAAAAACCATGCATAACACGTCAAACAGAAAGAACATTATTAATCCGACCCTCTAATATCCTCACAGGAGGACTGTGCACACCTTTCAAACACCACATAAACATTTGTTACAGCTACTAGGAGTAACTTGGTGACAGATCATTGTCCATGGTAGCTAAAGACACTTCTTGAAGAGATTACTCTGTCATCTCTTTCTACCAGTAAACTGAAAAAAAAAAAAAAGCCAGAAACAATAGCTCAACAATACCAAGAAAACAATCATCATTTCCTCTAGCAGAAATATTTGAGGAACAGCATATGAAACAGGTCCCTACAAACAACACTTTTGGTCAGGAGGAGATCATACTCAGCTACCACCAAAGAAACGAATATAGGTCCATGGCATGAGTGTACAGTCATGACTTCGTTCAAGGCTTGGCCAAAATTAGCCAAAGGATGTTTAAGTGCATCTTTTTCTCCAGAGAGTAGAGTCAATAAAACTATTTGTACTGGAAAATATAAATTATTAATACCTACTGGAAGGCTGTGATGCTTTGAAACTATTATCCTCCAAAATAGCTTTATGGCTACAATAACTCAAGCTTTCATGTCTAAATCAAGGACAATGTACAACCAACATACAATGTTACAATCTGCAGGTTTAATGCACACCCAAGACAGTCCAAAGGAGGCATTCAGGCCCACAAAAGCCACAGTTAAAGTAAGTTAATATTTCTTTTATTATTTGTGTTTTGATGTTTCGCTACACATGATGCATCTATTCAATCAGAAAAAAAAAATCAAAACAACAATATATTTATTTAAAAAATCCTGCTGATTTTTAGCAATAATAATAGTATGTCAACAGTAAACACTGAAAGGGAAAATGCACAAAAAAAAAAAGACACAAAGAATTACTGAATGTAGGCTAGACTGAATTAATATAATACTACAACTGCTAAGACTCCTCATGCCACTGAGATATACGTAGACAATTCACCTTCTCTTCTGCGAGTAGCACAAGGTAAAAATAAACTACTCAGTTATCAGCTGTAAAATACCAGTAGAATTTAATTTTTTAAAAAAAAAAGTATTCTGTGAAACGAAGGGAGCGTGATTCTTTCCGGATGTGCATGCTGTGGCTGGACCACCTGAGGCACTGTCGGAGGTTTGGTTCACTGATGCTCTTCCCCAGAGCTGCTGTATTTAACGCATTCTTCTGTGTGGTTACTTTGATAATCAGGCATTTAGTCACAGTGCAAACCTTTTTTCATTGCTGTAAACTAACAGTCTCCCTCTTCTCTATCTCACCACTTATTTGCAGAATACTTGAAGGCCACCTACTACTCCTTCAAACTCAGGTGAAATGAGGTAATGAGTTAAAAAACCAATAAGGAAAATATGATAAACATATGAGGCAATGTGACAGGAAAAGAGAAGGCACAACAGCCTAGGCATATTTCCTTAAGAAGTCAGTCAAAAAGCTCAGCTAAGCAAAGATTTCATATTTCTAATTTGGTGACCACAGCAATGAGATGGTTGATTTTTATGGAGTGCCAAAACGTGTGCAATAAACTAAAACATTTCTCTACGAGCCAGTAGTCTTCTCAGTAATTTCAATGACTGACAGCCTCAAAAGGTAGGATTTTTGAAGTGTATATTCAATTACAGACAATCTTAATAACTTTTTGTCTTTGGCCATCAAAAATTATATGTTGGTCCTTACCTGCAATATTACATTACGCAACAGAACAGCACACGAAGGAAATGCATGGCATTACACAGAACTGTATGGAAAGCTACAGATCACAAAGAGATTGATCTAAAATTAGATCCTAGTTGTATTAAATTTGAATGTTGGCTGTCTCCTCTTTTCTATAATAGCAGGGAAAATCTGGAATCTGTGGCAGTGGTGACTTGGCACCATAATAACCATGTCTAAAAATCCTTTTCAGTTCACGTTATATTTCAAAGCTGAAAACTCTTTCAGAAGGCAGACAGAAGAGCTGCAGGTCTAATAATACATGTGTGTAGCCATCCAGTTCCGAAGACACTTGTCACCACGTTGGTGATGGATAGAAAACGAGCAGTTTTCCCACTGCCACAGCACTGCCTGACTTGTAAGTGCCTTACAACCACCCAATGACATCCCAGCCAGGGGACTCTGCTGGGACAGAATGAACTATCTGCCCCATGCTCTCCCAGAAAGCCCTGTTGTGAAGGCATGTGGCCTACACTTTCAACTCTAATATAATATTTAAAAAAAAAAAATTGATATATTTTATGTTATTTTCTTTTCTAAAATCTCTGACTATTCTGTATTCTCCGCGGAAGCTGACACAAGCACATGAATATTCTGCGATTCCCCCTTTCCCACTTCATTGTTAGAAGATGCTTGCTCAGAAACAGGAGCGGGTGAGGGGGCACAATGGCAGACAACTGAGCAACTCAATGGAAAGCAACAAAGTTGCACCTTGAGATACTCTGAGTGGGAAGGGTTCAGCAAAGCCCCCAGTGCTACAAGAGCCAAAACAAGGGGATCTACAAGCACATTAGGTCCCCCAACAGCTGCAGAGTTTCCCTTCCCACATGACAACTAAATATCTGAAGACAAAAATGTTAGCTCAAGGATGGACTGCTCGGCTGGAATTAAGTAGTGGTATCACTCATTACTCGCACCACAACCAATGAATAAATGAATGTGCCTTTCAGCGTCATCTACCTCCTCACTCTCATTAAAGTGACATTTGCCAAAGACTCCTGTTTCTTAGGAAATGCAGCTGGAAACACCTGCAGCCCAACTCACTTTTTTAACATATTTATGCTATGTTAAAAAAAACGTCGTTTAGTTCTAACAAAGAACAAACACCGACTCCCTGATGAACTCACTGCAGAGCTCAGAATCCTACGCCCACCCAGTGCACCCAACAGTCCCACTCCGGCTGGAGCAGCACTGGTGGCTCCTCATGGGGAGACCCCTGGCACCGGGCAGCCCGGCCGATGGCTGTCCATGAGCAGCCCCAGCACACGGCAGCATGGGTCTGGCAGTGTCCCCTTGCAGCAGCCGCAGAGGCACGGGGCAGTCCCGCTGCTCTGAGTGGGCAGCACGGTTCTGCAGGGTCTGCAGGCCCCAAATAACTCCAGAGTCGCTCGTGGAGGTACAGCCACTGAACAGAGCTCAGCACAGAGCTGCGTATCCCGATTTGTAGCACGGACAAAGAAAATGACTTATTTATAGGCATGAATAAAAATGATTTACCAGTATGAAGTAACACAACTTCCAACCCCTCTTGCTTACCCTCAGATGCTAAATGAAGGGCACCAGTACCACCGAGGCTTATTCACTCTGCAGCCTTACCCTACGTAACAGCAGCATTTGATTGCATTTCCACGTGGAAGTCCAAGCACTACAGGGCAAGAGGAGCTGCAGCTGGTAAGCGATGTTCTGGTTCCTGCCCACATCCCTCAGGAAGACTGCTGAGGGCTGGGCTGCGTAGGGTGCAGCCCCCGTTTCCCCCCCCACACCACTGAGAGGACATAAGCATGCCAATCCCATTGCTTATGATAGAGAAGGTTACTAGCCAGCCCCAAACGGAATCATGAAATCAAGAGAAATATTTCATGAAACAATTTATGTAGCAGTAACTGAAAGCTATTTACCTTTTTCTCAGAAAGCCTAAACAGAAGTGGTCTGATGCATTTCTATGTTAAGTTTTAAAAATATCCTTGCTTTTGGTTTTGCATTTAACCTAAAAACCTCAAGCAGCTCCTCTTCCTTTTTCCTAATTTTGCTTTTAGACAACTTACACATTGAGTCGATTTCCATCAAATCTTTATGCTGATACATATTCCTGTTCCCCTTCCCGGTTTCCCTATTTCACTGTGAAAAGCAGATATGAAGTGATGGAGAACAGAGGTCCAGGAAATACAAACTTTCTTGGTGGGCTGAGGATAAGACTAGAGGAAGGATGGTTGTTGCAGAGAATTATATGTAAAAATGAAATAATAAAATAGAATATTTCAGGTTTTTTTTTTTGTTGTTAGCAATTATTCATAGCTTCCACTTATCACAGGTTTCATTAGAATTTTGTATCCATATTTGTGGAGACATTGAGAAAGTAAAGCCTTACTATTTATCTCAGATCCCTTTACTGAAGGAAACCTTGCTGGTTTGTGCGTGTTTGCAGATGAACCACAGCTGTTCTGCTACATTCAGTCCCTTTCTCAGGGTTAAAAAAGCTACAAAAGAGCAATGAAGCAACAGTGATCAAAACCCACCAGCAGGACTTCCCATGGCACCAACATTCTGAGGATGTGACGGTGTTTGGTGATGTTTTACTGAGAAAATGCCACATTCATAAACTCAGTTTTGCTCAGCATCCTAACTGGTCCAGAGCTGGGGTAAAGATAGATCAGACAGGCTCCATGTAAGTTCATCTTTCCGACAGCTTTAGTGATCTTGCAATGGGTTACACCCACCTTCCTTCAGCATGATTTCCATCTACTTTTTTGGGGGAAAACCCTAAACTTTAGGCATCTTCTAAGAGCAAGTAAGAGTTTCAGAGAACAGAATCATTTGTTGCTATTTTGGAGAAAATTTTAAGCTTCGGAATGAACTTCTGAATACTCTCCATTACGTACCCTATGCCATGATTTATATGTCTCCAATTAATATTAAACCTTAGTATTCCCCTCTTACATCTGCTGAAATTAACACGTTTTCCAGCAAACGGAAAGAGGAACTTACAGCAAACAAGCCGGCTCAAATACCTCAGATGCTGACCAAGAGGAATGCAGCAGCACCCACACAGAACGCCAGCAATGTGTGAGGCCACAGCTCTGCCCGCACAGCGCTGGATGCGAGACGAGTTCTTGGTTCTACTGACGGTGCTTAAAGGAGCTCGACATCCAGCCTCCAAACTGCAGCAAAGTGGTTTTATAAACCATAGTTTTAATGGAGTTCAGACCAGGAAAACAGTGTGTTTCAGAACTACCATAACTTGGCATCAGCACAGAACACTTGCTCACTTCAGGGGCTGTTAGATATTTTTTTGAGTTCTTTAAATAACTCAATCTTGGGAGTGCTTTAGAACACGAGTGCCTGAACCATGACAATTCTGTCCTGTGGGAACGCTGCTTTTGGAGCCTGTGTGCTGGGGCAGGCCCATGGCAGAACAGGCAATTCCTTAGGGCATGAGCAGGCTGCCCCGGTGCTCCTGCGGGCACCAGCACGGCTGTTTGTTTCACCCACACCCGCGCCTGCTGAAAGGGCCTAACAGCCTCCTGAACCTGACCTCGTACCCACTGCACTCGTTAAATGCAAATACAGCAATTACATAACGGCATGGTGATGCATTATCTTTTCCACGGAGCTCAGAGCGGTGCACTGACCGCACGCCCAGGCCCGGCAGACGCCGCGAGGACCCAGCAGCACCCGCACGGGGCCGAGCACCGGGCCCAGCACGGCCCCGCCGCCCGCAGCCGCACCTGCGCCGCCCCGCCCCGCCCGGAATTTGCATGGAGACGGCCCCGCCGCGGGGCACGCCGGGCTCGCTCAGCGGGAGCCTGTCCGCCGCCGCTGTTACCAGGGAGACCCGCGCGGCCGCGGCCCCCACCGCCTCTACCCGGAGAAGCGCGGCCTCCCGCTTTCCTCTTTCTTTAATTAAAGAGGGCCGCCACGCCGGGAGGGAGCGGCGGGCGCAATTGCTGCGCAGCGCCGGCCCGGCCGCAGGCCCAGCCCCGGAACGGCGCCTGCCCGGGGGCCGCTCCTCCACTGGCCCCTCCCGCAGAACGGCTCTGCCCAGGGCCGCGGCGGCACTCCGGGCACGGCCGGAGGAGGGGCACACACGGAGGGAGCGAGGGAGGGATGGAGGTGTCCGTGCTCTGCCACGGGCCCCTGGGAGCCCGGAGCGGTTTTCAGAACATAAAAACCGCCGTACAGGTAACAGTCACTGCGAGAGGAGGACAACTGATGGAAAATGAGGTTCTGCCCGATGGAATACATCCTTGCTGTGTGCGTACAACTGAATGATGGATAACACAAAACACCACTTTCAGAATCACCCGAGAAAAAAAAAACAAAAACAAAAAACAAAAAAGAAACAGCACTCAGATCTGCTCTGCTGTTACAATACCTCAGACCAAACGTAAACAGTACGGATTTCTTACCGAGAAAGGGTTAGTCTTGAACACATAGCAGAATAACAGGCTGTTGTTGTTAAATATTTCATGACATCGGTAAACGATCCATCCAGCATCCATTTAATTCACTTGCCACCCAGTTTTGCATGCATAATTAAAGTTGGAATTGCCCGGGAATGGCACTCACACACGCTCACACCGGAGCGGATCGCGGAACGCACGCCGTCAGCTCCGCGTGGCATCGCCCCGACGTGCATCCTCCCAAAATCCCACCTCGCCAAACACAAAATAAAACCTGGCTTCACTAAAAACAAGGAAATAGCAAACACACCGCTCGGATTTTAAATGCCGAAGGGCGTGAATAACCTGCCAAGAAACTGACCTGTTCGAAGCGCTGCTTTTCCAATCCATGCACCGGTTTCACTAATTAGGAACCAAACCCGACCGACGATCATTTTCCAACGTCTGCCATCGTCCCCGTCCTCGCGGCCCGGCGGCCGCCTCTCCCGGCCCCCAGCCCCGCGGTGCTGNAGGAAGGAATAACAAATTCTAAAGCTTCCCTATCTCATTAAGCAGCAGGCACTACAGAAATCCCCCTCTGCTATTTCTTTATTCTAAATTATTATTATTCCCTTCGTAACAAAGGTTCAAGCAGAGATTCAAAAGAGTTTTTAAAAGTCTTTTTTTTTTTTTTTTTTTGGTGGGCAGCAGCAAAAGCCCTGCATTGTCTGCATCGCTCTGCACACGCCAAAATTAATATTCTAAAGAGGTAATATTTTGCCAACACATTTAATCTGCCACTGTTTCATCTGCCTCTCCTTTATGGAGAGGACGAGCTTCTGAATGAAAAATCGTTCCTAAAAAGCAGCCCCTTGATTTACATTTGTCTCTTCAGGCAAGGGCATTATCCTGTAATCTTTGATCATAAAATTAGTTTTGCTGGTTTCAGTGAGACTATTCAGGTGAATAAGAATTGGCCATTTGAGCAAGGNGGCCCCCAGCCCGGCGGTGCTGCTGGCACCATACGCTTTGTTGTCGGGCGAGCAGAGCTGCGCCCCGCACAAAGCCCCATTACCGACTGCTCGCTGCGCGCCCGCCTCACTGAGGCTGCCTGGGCGATCACATGGGAGCTGCCCGAGGAGGCAGGCACGCCACTCATCTCGCTCTCTATGGATATTTCTTCCCCCCNCAGCAGCAAAAGCCCTGCATTGTCTGCATCGCTCTGCACACGCCAAAATTAATATTCTAAAGAGGTAATATTTTGCCAACACATTTAATCTGCCACTGTTTCATCTGCCTCTCCTTTATGGAGAGGACGAGCTTCTGAATGAAAAATCGTTCCTAAAAAGCAGCCCCTTGATTTACATTTGTCTCTTCAGGCAAGGGCATTATCCTGTAATCTTTGATCATAAAATTAGTTTTGCTGGTTTCAGTGAGACTATTCAGGTGAATAAGAATTGGCCATTTGAGCAAGGATTATTCCCAGACCCAAGTGACAAATTATACAGAGCAATGAAGTCTGATCCCTTCTTGATCATATGTGATGATACTCAGGTTTGGGGTTGGTTTTTTTGGTTCATTGGTTTTGTCTTTTTTTGTTTTGTTTTTACACATACACTAAATGTAAATAATAATTTATATTGGCTCAAAGCTTAATAATTATCTGAGGATTTCATATAAGACTAAGTGAATAAGTACATTCGAAATTACAAAAGCATTTATATGAAAAAATATATATTTTTCACTGATAGTATTATCAACATCAAGGGCCCACGATAAATTTTTTCAAGGCAGCCTAATTCCTGCCTTAGAATTAGCAGAATATTCTAATTTTAAATTCTACCAGAGAGCTAGTGGTGATGCATGAACACCTCCACCCTGACAACTAGTAGTGAGCAAGTAATTAACCCTAATAATAACACCGCGAAGATGCGGCGCTGCTATGAAATTGTGAATTATCTCTGCAACAATTCATGGCATTCTGAAAACATAAGCTGGCAGAAAGAAACTGCTTTCTCATTAACATTCCACAAATGGAATACCGATGACTTCTCTTTAAAACCTCCCTCATTAGAATAAGTGACAGCTTGTTGCTCTTTGTGGGCTTTATTCTGCTCCTATGGAAGTTTTGCCACTGATTTGCATGGAAGAAGGAACAAGCATGACAAACAGATTCACGCGCTTTACTGTCGTCATGCAAATCAACGACAAAACTCTCAAAATTCTTTATTGTTCCCTGCCTCTCGCTCATCATGTATTATTAAGCTTTTCCGTCAGCTGATATGCAGTCTCTGTGATTACACTGAATTATAAAACATGGGTAGCAAAGGACACTGAGCTACCCACAACTCAATCCAGCGATGAATCTCTTCTAGAATCTCACATTCACTTTGTTAAATAAAAAAACCACCATCGTCAAGAACGGGTATACTTTAGAATGCCACCATTTTTATCTACCCAAAGACAACGGCTGAGCAGATGGCTCAGGCTGAGAGCCCTCCACATCTCTTAAGCAGGAAACACTACCACATATACATTAATGAGCAGAAATGAAAGCAGGCGAGACGGGCTGCTAACAAACAGCTGGTTTAGCTGCAGCTATGCATATTTTTTCCCCTGGCGATCTCACTGATGATGTCACGATGCTAGCGAAGGAGGACATAAACAAAAGGCAGGCATTTTGCTGCAGCAGCACTGGGGGGGCAGGGGAGTGGGGGAGAAAAACCAAATGTTTGGCAGATGGGAAGAACAAAAACTGATAAAGAGTACTATTGCCACATTTTCTGAGTGTCATTATATATGCTGTGGAACACTTTTCACATCTTGAAAGAAGGTTAGAGGAAAACATAGTCAAGAAGATGATACTGTTAAACCACTTTGCAGAAATGAGTTGTTCCTGCGGGGAGACAATAGCAGCAAGCAGCCTTCACGCTGTACAAAAGGCAGCCTCGGTGGTGCAGCCCTTCAAGGCTGGGAAAAAAATGCTTCAATCCTTCACAGAATTAGGAAATTCCAAATTCCACTAACTTGACATTGTTAGGAAGTTAAACATATTCCACGCCATACTCTCTTAAGGGTATACTAAACAGAAGCAGGTCTCTATCAGAGCCATCCTCTGGAATTTCATCGCACCATTATGGAAATACCTTTTAATCTCTGAGGGGTAAAGATCACCCAAGAGTTTCACAATGGGAGTAGGAAGAACGCAGACCTCCCTTGCCACTCCACAGAAGGAAGAGCCCCAAACGAGAAATACTTTCTGGTATTCCTCACACAGGGCTTGTCCTATAACAGACAGGACTTTGGAAAACCCAACATCACCTCTCTTTGAAACAACAGTGGAAGTATTATGTGCAAATGCTTAGCAGTCCTCCCTCCCAAAGTCTCCCACGAGATTCAAGGGGTAAGTGAGGGCTCTCTTCTCTAATACATTCCTAATGAATCCAAATGAAAGCAGAATCAGGAATCTGCTGACAAATTGTAAATATAAATTGTAAATTGTCTGCCAGACCCCATGTCTGAATTGGAAGACCAATTCAGAGGGAAGTTCTTATGCTTTCCTATTCCACAAAAGCACAATTCTGTAAAAGGGAATTGTTAAGAAAGTTTGGACACTGAATCATCTCCGTCATTATGAAGGAATAAATGAGGAAAGCCTGTTTCATTCCAGCCTTTACGCCTTTAAACTTTAGTGCTTTTACACAGATGATATGCACTGAAATACAGACCTTATACAGAACTAAAAAAATACCAGCCATTTATCAGAAAACTATAATTTGAACTCGAGACCATTCCCACCTTATACAACTAAACTATTTTGTTAGGTATTGAGCCTAATCTGCTGCTCAGTGTCTCATATCATAGTTGCATGACTCAGATATTAATCAAAACAATTATTGGGACAGCACTGCTTCATTTCTTGAGCCAAAAAAAAAAAAAAAANGCACTCAATGCCTTATATTTCCTAAAGGATACCTTACAATAAAATGCAAGAGCACTGACTTCTCCAGGTATACCAGAAATGCCAGTTTCCACACCAGCTGAGAACAGACGCTTTGTTCATACTCTCTTTCAAAGTCCAATGACAAATAGATCTGAAGCCCAGGATTTATGAAATGGGTCCCATAGACCACACATGCTCTGCTCCAGCTCTCAGAAGCATGGTTTGGGTGTCATGGCTTGCATTCTATGGGCTACAGCACCAACAGCTCCAAATGCCTCACAGTTGACTTTCAGGTTTGGGAGTCGATAATTTGTGATCATTCCTTCAGTAAGATCTATAGATCTTGTCTATGCAAAGTCCTCTCATTTGAGCTCACGATGAGGTATAGCTGCAAATTTCCCATGGAACAATGCTATTTCAGTGGTTCTCCAGAACTAGTTTCTTTGAGAGAAAATGGCGAAATATTAAAGCTCTTCATCTGAAGCTACTGTCAATACCACTGGGGTAGGATAAAATTAAATATAAATTCCACATATTTCTTTCCAGACCAAATACAGTTTAATCAGAAACACTTTCTCCGGCCCCCACGTCTTGCTTTCTCTGGACACATCACAGCCAAACCTGAACTCTCAAGTAGTTCCATATCCACTACTCAATTCAAAACACTGGGGCTTGTAGGATTTCAATAGCCTGTCGGAAAGAACATACTTGGGATTCTTGAATTACATAAATATGACAACTTACTCATTTCTAAATGACATTTTCTACAGAGAAGTACAACCATATTTTGAAATAAGAATCTAGTCAGAGAAATTTAGGAAAATCGACAAAATCTATTTGAAAGGTAAGAAGACATCCTCAGCTCAACAGATGAGGGAAAAAATGATTACGGTTGAAGTGCAGGCCTCAGAAGCTGTTCTGATTTCTGGCGCCTTAGCAATCTCATCTTCAGACTGCAAACAGGAACTCCTGCAGCATGCCAACGTACGGCTGCCAGCACCAGCCTTCCCTCTGACTTCTGGCACATCTGCCATGCCCTGTCAGTTTGAAGGGCAGTGTGTGCAGTTTCATTACTTCTGACTTCTGAAGTTTCTCCTCAATCAGAAGCAACTTCCAAAACTACGTGGTGCAAAGCAGCCACAGGAGCAGTGAATGCTCTTTCTGTATTTTATGAGATATACAGCACCAACCAATTTCCAACTGATTGTCTTGAAAGCAACCTCCTTTTTAATGATGCATTGTTGCTACATCTTACAATACTTGGATCTTTCTAAGATAGAATAAGTCTTAACAACCGTAACAACAAGAGCAATTGTGCTAAAACAAAAATAATTCCATATAATAAATAGAGGGTTTCTTTTTCCTTTTGCAAACTTTCTGATAACTGCTAGTTAACTACCAAAACAAAACAAGAACGTATTAACTCTGTGGCAAGCAAACTGATGTACTGAGAGGTGTACAGCAAGCAGCAAAAGAATCTCCTGACTGCTGTTACATGAGATTATGTGCATAATCAAAGCAATTAATTTAAGTGTGGCTGTAATGCTTGATACAGCCAATGTTATGGACCTTATGCAATGTTTAGACCTTACGCAAGGTCCTAAACGCCAGCAGAAAGTACACTTTCTCAAATAAAACATAAAATAAGCTCTATTTTAAAAAGCAAACTGCTTGTTATCCCATTAAAAAGATGATTAAAAAAACAAGTCATAGAAAAAGCCAGATACTTTAAGAACAGAGACTGCCTGTGCTGTCTTGTATGCGCCTCATAAGCCAGCTTTGCTCCAGCTGGTTTCCATGACAGCTCAGACATAGCAACATGATCTGTGCTGGAGAGTAATTCAGAACTACACAGCTATGCTTGGTGCCATAAGAAACTGCAAGACACACAGAAGAATCAAAGGTGGTTTCTCGTTTTTCATTAACTGACATACTCTCTATTCCCTTTGCTTTTCTCTTGCTTGGTTACTAAGCACACCTTTTACTCACAGTATAATTTTCCAGCTTACAAGCTTCCCTTGGCTGATGACCAGCAGAAAGCTTAAAAATATATACAAAATATCTGAAAAAAGAAATGTCTGAAGCAAGTATGGTAGCTAATATTTTCTCTTTTTCTTTTCCTCCAGCTGTTTGGTTTTTCTGGCCTCCCTGATACAAGAGCAGCTGGGAGGAGTGGCTGACACACCAGAAGCTGTGCTGCCATTGAGTGAGACCTGGACAGGCTGGAGAGCTGGGTGCAGAGGAACCTTACGAGGTTCAGCAAGGGCAAGTATAGAGTTCTACACCTGGGGATGAATAACTGCATGCATCAGTACAGGTTAGGGAGTGACCTGCTAGAAAAGAGCTCTGCAGAGAAAGACCTGGCTGTGCTGGTGGACAACAGGGGGACCATGAGCCAGCACTGTGCCCTGGAGGCCAAGAAGGCCAATGGGATCCTGGGGTGCATTAAAAAGTGTGGCCAGCAGGGCGAGGGAGGTGATCCTCCCCCTCTGTTCTGCCCTGGTGAGGGCACATCTGCAGCACTGTGTCCAGTTCTGGGCTCCTCAGTTCAAGAGAGGCAGGGAACTGCTAGAGAAAGTTCAGCAGAGGGCTACAAAGATGATGAGGGGTCTGGAGCATCTCCCTGCTGAGGAAAGGCTGAGTGACCTGGGACTGTTCAGTCTGGAGGAGACTGAGGAGGGGATCTTATCAACACTTATACATTTATATCTAAAGGGCAGCTGTCGAGGGGATGGGGCCAGGCTCTTTTCAGTGATGTTCAGAGACAGGGCAAGGGGCAATGGGCACAAACTGGAACACAGGATGCTGGCTGCTCAGAGAAGTTGTGGAGTCTCCTTCTCTGAAGATATTCAAAACCCACCTAGACACCTTCCTGTGCAACCTACTGTCGGGAACTGCTTTAGCAGGGGGTTGGACTAGGTGATCTCCAGAGGTCGCTTCCAAACCCTATGATTCTGTGATTCTCTGTAACAGTACTGAGACACTGGAGTTCAAACAGGAATAAAATCCAGACAGGAGGAAGCAGACCATCTTTCTGTTCTTACTGTCTGTAGAACTTTCTAAAGCACCACTATAACCAGCAACATTGTCTCATCCCTCCCTTTCATGACTTCCACAGTGGAGCAGACAAGGTCTTCAGTTTCTATGAACAGCTAAGGATTCCTTCCTCTGGAAGATGAATCTTTCACTGTTACAGTCTTTGAATTTGTTCCTGTCTACCATAAATATATGAATTTCAATTTAAGCAGAGATGACGATAAAATATAATAGATGAAGCACAATGTAAACAATCCTTTATGTTTTTTCACAGCTAGGCAGTAACTCATACAGCATCACAACTTACAACACATTTTCACTTACAGATGAATGTCAATGGGACTTTTATAGACCAGAAGACTAAATTCTAAAATAAGGTGTCTGCACTGAATTGCTAAACATCAGTTTAGAATCTCATTCTAGATGAAGTGAATTTGCTGCAAGACTTCTTCCTGCCTTTGTACATCCCATATACAACTCCACATATCATTTAAGGTTTAAAATAAGACTGAATTCTAGACTGTATGCAAACTCTACGTTGTTTCAAGAAACCTTTGAAGTCTAGAAACTGATTCTCCTGGGATAGTTCTTTCCATTTCTATTAGGCCAGCACTGATTTCTTTCCCTTACGTGTATCCAGAAGAGCTTGAAAATATTTTTTCTTTACTTCTTTGTGTACCTGCATCACTGATAACATCAGCATTGCAGTGGGAATTTTATTGCATGTTTTCTCTACCAGAAGAGCACAATATATTTTCCTCCTGTAACTTCCATGACAGCAGACTACATGAAAAAAGTAAATCTATTTTGCAGGAGATTCCCCTTCTTATTCCCTCAAGACATGGTAACGCTGTGGCTTTCTCCAAAATCCATGTTAAAGAAATTCAATGAAAAATCCAAGCATATATTTAACTTCCAAAATAAATTTCATAGCATATATACCAGATTTTAATCAAGTTAAAACTTGAACCACTATGTTCTTTCAGGAAACATTTTACAATTTCTTTATATCTTGTGGATTGCAGCTTTTACATTGAACTGCTCAATACTGAAATAAAACATAAGAAAGCGAGTCCCTCCAAATCAGAAGCATGCTTTCCAAGAAAGAATGATTGCCATTTCTTTCATAAAGGACAGAGATTGATTAACAAGATTTAAATGAGCACAGTGATATTACCAAATCAGTGGGCAGTTCTAGGATGTGCTGGTATAAATCCATGACTTCAATGAACAAGCAAAATGGGCTGTATCGTTGATCTGACTTCCCAACAGCACAAAGAATAACTGCAGTTTTCACACGATCTGGAACTGTACAAGGATCAACATTTCAGCAACGTGCTGAAATCTGGAAGTTCTTTTGTAGACTGGCAATAGATAGTTTTTACCTCAGAGTTCTATCTAAAAGGCATCAAGACTGAATAAAGACTTGTATTTGAGTATTTTTATAGGCTGAATATTTTTCAAGAGTTCAGCACTTCAGCAATCTGCATGAATTTTTAAAACTAAACCGCTTGATACCTGCTAGTTGCAGGGTTTAACGTTCCAGTTAGGCTTCTGTTCAATACTAAGAGGCAGAAGACATGCTTGTCACCCAGGCTGAAGCACAGCTGCCAGGGTTTGGCTATGTCAGGCTGCAATCTCCAAACGCTGCATTTTTTTCAGCCTTTTATGTGGTGCGTTTTTAGTTGAGGAAAGTCTTTTCTTGAAATCATTATTTGTCATCTTTTCCAATAAATAGATTTGATAAACAACCAGACAAGACTTTCTACAAGGTTTATAGTCAAATATGTAGGTCGCTCCAAAAGTAATGCCTCCTATTTCCATGGAAACTACAGTGGATACAAAGAGCACAATAACACTATTTGATACAGCAAATTCTCAGCTATAAAATACAATTTTTCAACACAGTCATCACCATTAGCTCTGCATTTTTACCAGCGTTGAACAAGGGCCTGCATGCCATGCTCATAACAGTCTGCACCAGCAGAGGTGACCACTGCTGCTGTAACCACTGCTGAAATGCACCACCCACCCCTCCCTGTGCTCACAGCCAGTGTTTGGCATCCAGAAACGTTCAGCAAGCATTGATGAATGTCAATGGGTGCCATTTTTTCTGCATGGAGGAATTCAGTGCCACACCTTTGCTTCATACACACTTCCATGTCAGACACCATTTGGTCAGAGTGCCCCTCTGCTGCCATCTGTCATATGGCAACAAAATGTGATGGAATATTGGTGGGAAGGTTCAACCTCTGCTGCCATACCACCAACATCTACTTCTGATGTCGTGGGCCAACATAATAACATAGGATGCATTACGTTTGGAGCAGCCGTTGTACTTTGAGTAGGCTCATCAATTTCTGACACAGACAGCACTTATGCTGTGGGGACCACTGCCGTTACCTGATAGGAAAGTGCATCATTTAGCAGTTTCCAACATTGCAGAAAAGCACTGATTACTACTTCAGTGTCATTTTTGGCATCCCTGCAATGACTGCGGTTTCTCCACCAACCAACCCCTTGGCCAGGCATCTTTAAGCACTAAGGATATTATCACAATATTTTCCTTTCTAGCAGCATATGGACACTGTTTATTTCTGCTATAATAGATCAAGATAATACTAGTGTTGTCAAATATTTAGAGAGCCTCATAGCCTTGTCTGTTTTGACCTTCTAGGTTACAGCAAAGGTGCAGGCTGACAGCACCAGCTGTCATTTGCTGTTAACAGACTTCTTCCAGCCCAACAGCTCCAAGCTTGTCGAGGAACTCACCAGATTTGTGACTGAAAAGTATGAAGTCAAGGTCCTTGCCTGTCTCATTCCATCTCTTCAGGTGGGTGGATTTCAGTGACTCTGCCTCAGTTCTGGTGGTGTCTGAGTACTGTTTTCATTGTCGTAACTCTGCTGTCAGTGATGCTCACATACCACCTTTTCGGATTTCAAGAAGTCTAAGTGTTTGCCAGGGCCAACAGCTCTACTCTTCGGAGCAAAAGACATTCCCATTGCCCTGGATGTATTGGACTGAGATGCAGCAGTCCAATACATTTGCATTCAGGAAACACATTTCCTATGATTTACATTGGCAATGAATTTGCCTATGTGCATTGTGCATCCTGTAGTTTTATTATCTCCAGTACCTAAACAATTCCCAAGTGGTCATATTTAGCTTGTAAAAGACTTAAAACAGCAAGCTGGTACATACTCTGTGCTGATCTTACCGTTCTTTTGCTGCAGTTGCAAACAATGTCAAAATCTACACTCGTGGTCATACTGCATCAGCCCTGCATCAACAAGTGCTAGCCCTTCCATGACATGCAGTGTGACAAGCCATGATATAGCCAGATTTTGCAGAGAAAAGCAGTGTCTTTAAGTAGACAAGCTGAGATGAGTAGGAAAACTGAACCCTCTAAGAACATGAGAAAGGGGTCACACACACACACAAGCCTGCCTGTTTTTCTGACTGTAGAAGTTTTACTGTCTCTGCAAATCTGGTGGTTATCTTTAGATTCTCATACCACAGTAACAATAGCAGTAACAGACACTAAAGTGGTCTCTGCCTTAAAAACTACATATTTTAAATGTCAAACAGGAGACAAGGGTACATTCACAGTGCTGGGAGTGCAGAGCAAACAGGGAGATGTCACTTGTCATCTCCGAACAGTTACTTCTACATGCCAGCTGGAAATTTCGTAGACCAAATGACAAAGGTTTTACAAAAGAATTTAAAAACCAATAGAATACCTTTGCAGACTTCAGGAACTGCTCCAAAACATTAGAAACAGAATGAGAGTTGAAGATTTCAAAACTTACCAATATTAATGAATGCTGATAGGTAAGTGGAGAGGAAAAGACTAAGAAGAACTTGCTTCCCTATCAAGAAGCAGAAGCAAACAATATACATTTAGGGCAGTTAAAAAAAAAAAAAAAAAGCCTGCTGCTGAAGGGGATACAAAGAGATGCATCAGCAGGTCAAGGGGACAATACCTTCAAAGCAGCACTGATATACATGAGAACACAAGAAGAAAACATTTGCTAAGACTAGGATTTTGTGATTCTTGAGATGGGAAATACTAAAAAGTTTAATTCACAGCTGAGTTCAGTTAATTATCTTTAAGGATATATGAGACAATGCAAAAGGAAAAATGATTTTGGAGTAAACATCTGAGAGAGAGACACCTCTCAGATTAAGGCACATGGGTCCTAAAGTAACTGAAGGACAAAGTGAATGAAATAAGAATACCAAAAACACTGCACCGTGACAATGACTGCCGAAGTTTGCTAGGAACATATTTCTAACTTTCATAAAAAATAATAGCAATAAAAAAACCCAATTCATTTGCATCCCAAACCTCCAGCAGATAGAGACAAAATTCACAAAGTGAAATGCATGCTGCGCAAGAAGTGGAAGATAGGAAAGATAACACTTGGGTACATCAAATCAGAGAATTTTGTGGAAAAGGACCAATGACTACAGACCATTGTGAAGGGGGTGGAGGGTGTTTAAAAAGAAACAAACAAACAGACCCCAAGATACTAGACAGGCTGACAGCTGAGTCAAATCTAGCCTGAACACGAGCTGGAGTGAAAATTCCTGCCTCTCCACACATCTGGTGTTCTGCTCAATGTAAGCACACAAACAAGGCACCCAGGTAACCCCACAGGTGGTAGCACCAGAACCCTCTGTCCAACACCCAGTCTGCAGGCAAAGCTTCAGACAACAAAACCAAAAATTCACAGGCTCAGGTATACTTAAATGTCAAATACAACATAGGGTAACTTTTACTAGGAGTGAGAATTCTGAAGCCAAGGCCTGATACCATCTAATTCAGCAATACGTATGAAAAAATGCAACAAATAGCACATATTCTTAAAAGAGAGCAATCACAAAGAAATGACCAAGCACTCACTAATTGCTATGCAACTGTTATCTGCCTTATACAGGTGTTACTAATATTAATGCTGAATTTGAAAAGTTTTCTTTGGATTGTAAAAGGAAGAATTGCCAGCATGGCGCTGGCAGCAAAGACCTGAGATCAGTTTCCAAAAATAGTTTTAACTCTGAAAGCTTTTTCCAGTAAGTAACTTTGTGAGACCTTGAGCAATTTAATTATCCCATGCCTCGCTTCTCCATAGGAAAAAATTCAAAATGTCTTATTGTTACTTATCCCGCAGTTGTACTTTTACTAATTAAAAGTACAAGGTATGCTGCAAGAACACCAGCCAGAGAGAACGTCTCACTGAATTATTTTGCAACATTGTTAATAACAAAAAAAAAGGGAAGATATAATGGCAAATGAAAATTATGAAAATGTAAGCCTCGTATGAACTTCACAATTCTATTTATGTCTAAGTGACAGCAGTAGGTGGATGGGAAAGTACTGTTTCTTCTGATACAGGGTGATATCCTACCACTTGAATTTACAAAAAAAATCCTTCAGATATGAAAAATTCAAACAAGTTAGCATTATTTTAGTATACACAAAGCAGTTAAAAGCCATTTTTTCCTCTTCTCAAAGATAATCCCAGCTAATTGCTCTAGTCATGGAAATGCATTCTGTGGGAAAGGATAATGAAGAATACTTGTCAAATTGGTAATGTCATTATTCACTGCACAATCCAAACAGCATAATCTGCCCCATTCCCAGCATGCTGACTATCAGCCTACAGAAAAGGACCCATGCATAAGCCATTCTGACCTTTCTTGCTAGTTTCTTCTGACCCTTCTGACCTCATTAGACTGCTGTGTTGGAAAGCCTAAATAAAGAAATAAAGGAGCTGTTGGGTACTCTTGATGGATTAGAAATAACAAGAATGCGTCTAGGACTTTAGTACTAAACCAGACCACTGAATTTTAATGTTCTTCAAGCAATCAAAATGACAGCATGGATGCCGATGAAGAAATAGAGGTAGGGAGAAACAGACTGTTAAAATATTTAAGGATGAATAATACATATTTTTTAATTTCTTCATCAGTATCCTTAACCGTTTATTCCGCTGTAATTTTTAGGTCACTGGATTTCTAAGGCTCTATTTGAGTGAGAACAGATATTAGAAAACAATGGTCCCAGCACAGCTATTCTCATTAAGTAAGAATGTCACTCCAGCACCACGCTGACAGAGGGCCTTAGTCTCTTCTGGACGGATCTATTTAATGGATCGTTCAAATTCCCAAAGCAGGGAAGCTCTAGAGCCTAAACTACAGGTCTCTGAAATCTCCGCATCGCATTCCAACCACTACATCCCATCGTCAACAAAACGTGTATCCTGACAGACAGGAGGGCACAGATGCTGTGGCAGTGCTTATTCATTAAATAACACACACTTCCTCCAGTGGAACTACTCAGGATTTTTACACTGGTTCCCAGTCCTGAAGTAGAAAATTAATGCGTATTTACAACTTACATAATAGGAATATCAAATACATAAATTATTTTTCCTCTCTAAATACGAGTTTTGCCATCTTGAGTATTTTTTTTTTTTTTTAGCTAATATTACTATTTGAGCATAGCTCTCAGAAAGGAAGCCACAGCTCACAGCAGAAGACCCTCGTACTGGGAGGGAACTCCTGCAGTAGCTGTTCTCTAAGTTGGAACATGGGACATGTGCCTTTTAATCTTTTTTTTTATCTCTTATTTCTAACTTCTAGGGAGAGAAGTACTGCGAGAGAATTTACAGTCAGATAAATCTTTCAAGTTCCCTTTTAATTTAATTTCTGATTAAAAAGTATCTTGTACCAAAGCACGCTGGAAGATTTTTAGTAGAAGAGTTTTTCTTTATATGCTTAACTACTCCTAAAACCAAGACACAGTAGATAGGCTGACCTCAGTCAAGGGGTCCAGGCTTTATCATGCTATGCATTAAAATACAGCCACTGCCATAAGAAATTAAATTATGTCTGTTTTAAAGAAAAAAACTAGCCCACTAGTTCCTCAAGTATCGGCTAGGAGACATCTGCTCAGTTGTCCTCCAGTTTTATACACCCTGGCAGGAGAAAACTGTTACATTTGTGATGGCAGGGATCATCCCCTTCAGCAGTTGATAGCATTTGGTAAAGCTCTGTGTGTCAGAGGTCTCTGCTGGGCTAATCAAGTGCACCTGCTAGCAGCAAGCCAGCACCTCAGGAGAGAACACTTGCGCACTAATTCTCATGGGCATTTTCCCCACCGGAAAATGCCCTAAAAGCAGTATCTGGATCCAGATACGGTGATACAGCACACACTGCTGTTAGGTGACACAGGCATTGAAAACAACTGAGTCAGGTTTCAGCTACAGATTGTGCAGCTGCTGTATCTGGGCAGCTGTTCCAGCACCATTACATCAGTGACTTATGCTGTCTCTCTGCACCCCCCGGCCCCTAGTTAAGACCGTGTACCCTATGCACACCTTTCATCCCCTTCATTACTCAGCCCTTGCTGAGTTATTTCAGAAGCCATGGGTGGACTGGGGTCATTTAACTCCTTTGCAGTTAGCCAAAGGTCGTGGTGTGGAGACGGCGGACGGGAATCTTGTATTTGGACACACACACACACAAAAATAAGTCAAAAGCACAACTGTTACCAACTATCATTTCCTCCTTCCTGTGTACAGTAGAGACAAAGCCTGTTTCATCAAAATTTGTCATCTTGTAGGTATGTGGAAATTTCTATCAATTGTCCGTTCTGTAACTGAGAGAAATTCAAATCTGGTAATGTACGGAGTGAGGAAATCACTCCAGAAAGGGACAAAGGGCTTCACTTGATGCATCAAGGTGTGCACTTTTAATTTACTTGCTCTTTTCAGGCTGTGATGACCATCAACAATTCTGGGGAGGGCTGTGACACGGAATGGGAAGGCGGGTGTAGAGGGGGAACCTATGGAGTGTGGGAAAGAGAGGCTGCAGCCTGAGGAGGGTGGCACAGAAGGGACAGATGTGGGAACGGAGGGCTGCAGTACGCTGTGAAACAACTGCACAGTCAGCACTTCCAAAGCTACCTTGAATTAACTGGTTAACACAAAAGCCTTTGCCTAACTTTTCATCAGTATTTCTGTGCAGATTTGCCTCTAAGGTTAAATTATGATTCTTCTCAGCTTTTCCTTGTCTTGAATTTGTTTATTTCTGTGAATTAGCTACAGAAAGCTAAACTACCATTTAAAAAACACATAGAACGAACTTCCCTTCCACAAAAGGAAGGACAAAGAGAAATAGTCCAAACGAAGAGCAGAAAATACACCTAAACATGGATGGGGGCAGCTGAAAGTCCTGTTCTTTATCCACAGGTTTGACAGTGAGTGAAAGGCTCTCCTGGATTTTAGCTGCACAACAGCAGATAAAAATCCTCCTTCTCTGTAAATGTTTTGCAGGTGACTCCTGAAGTTTGACTGTGGGATGTTATTTTCCATGCAAAATGGAAGCACTGGGCCTACTTATCACCTGCAACTGCATTCCACAAACATTTCCACTGTCTGCATTTCGTCTAGATTGCTTTGCAGGATGTTTTTTTTTTCATTTTCAACAAAACAAATACTAAAATGTGACAAGCAAGATCAGGTCAGAACTGAAATTACCTACAGGTTAGGGCAAGTACTTGAAGTAAACTGAGGTCAGACCGGTTCCTTAACAGCAACTTTACATTGTCTTTGAGCTCAAAAATAATACTCTTACTAAGAGGACATTAAACAATAAGACACAATGTTATTTTATAGAAATACTGATCAACAAGCCTTCATTCCATTAAGAAGTATTAAGGCTTAGATTCCTACATTACATACTTCTAGGAAATCCTAATACTTTTTTTCCTTTGAAATAAATATTAAAAATTTGAATTAAAAGCAATTTTAATACAGAGTTATGTTACAATTTCTTGACAGAAGGTCAGTTTATCCACGAGAAAGATGGAAAAGTTTAGAAGGTCCTCCTTTTCACCGCAGTTCTATTAGAATACCAATATTCAACTAGATGTTCAGCTATCTGACATGGTTACCTAAAGCATTTTAATACAGCGTGAGATATAGAAAATAGGAATCAACGTGATAGCACTCAGAGCCCTGGGTTTGGTGATCTCTGATGTTGCGCTCTGAAGGAACCATTCCCATTTGCAAATCTATTAATTGTCAGACTTCTTCACAGATTTGTTATTGCTAATGAGTCCTAGCTAAGGCTCCTCTGATCTCTAAAACCCATTAAGAGTTAATGAAGTCAAGAAAGAATTCACCAGAACCCTGAAAAGAAAGTTACATGTGTATAGCATTACCATGTAGATACTAAGCCTCAAAAGTTTTTCTTCAAAGGTTCTTGCATAATTAAGCCTTATGTTGCAAGGTTTACTGATACACCAGAATTCAAACAAAATTTAAGTTGTTATTATACTGCAACACAAACATACTACTCTTCTGAAGATTTTCCCAATTTTTTTTTTACATATATATCCCATCTGTCTAGAGAAGGGCATATATTAATAGTGCCCTTACTCAGTTTGTTGTGAAAATTACTTGAAAATTCCCCACAAACACCCTCTCTGATGCAGCCAACAAAGGAATATTGGTCTATTTACTTTTCTAAATCACATTTTTAATTGCACCCATCAGTGGAACGATGGTAACACTAACGATCATTTGGAAAGTTTTCCTGCAGCGTTTACCAACTTACTGACTTAATGGAGCACCCCTTAAGTCAACAGGACTGTTGTCTGTTGCATTTGCTTGGTTTTTTAATTATAGCTCCACCTTCCTGCATGCTAAGCACACAGATGAGAGAAGCACTGTTCTTTACACAAGATGAGTATAGCAAAAGGAAAATATTTCAATATCAAAACTGTTATCTTTTCTTAAATGAGTATTATGACACAATCCTGATACACTCATGCACTACAGATGAGGAAAGCTGGGCCAAGCGAGCCTTCATTAAACAGTACGTGTCTTCTTCACTGTAGAAACGCAGCAGATAGTCAAAAAGCAGATAACATAATTTAAGGCTCTAACTACTGAAAGAGTCAAGTCCCAGCTGCCTTCAGTAGTGTGTGATAAGGACAATCTAGGTAAGGTAAGAAGAAATCAAAAATGTTCATTCCACTCAGTCTATGAAAACAACCAACAGGAAAAAGCAACGAGTAAGTGTGGTTGTGGAACACTGTCCATGTGCAGATGCCCACATGATACAGAGCCGTACATAAGCAGAATACTGCATCATTTGGAACCAGAGTCATTCATGGAAAGCCTGTTCTAGTGTCTGCATTCATGTTATGGTCTCAGACCTTTCAGGATAAGAGTTAACTACGCTCAACCCTTTCCAGTTTTTCCTGCATCAATACGTGTAACATTTAAAAACAGCATTCTAACAACAAACACCTGAAAGATATAATAAAAACTGTACACATTTTCTAGTATCTGAGCAAAACTTAACTGCAAATTATGAACATGTTATCTAAGAGATAGCATTTTGTTCCTCTCTATTTATCAAGCATTTAAAATTATTTTGTGGCAAAGTTCTTATTACACTGTACTGATTGCACACAGTTCCTTGAACACATTTACTGCTTTAGATACGTTGGCTAGCTCTTTGTGCTTGAATAAACCATACCCATTGCTCCAGTCTTTGGAAAAAATAAACTGCATCATGATGTTACAAATCAAAACACAAGCTTTGGAAGCACCTCTTCAGACAAGTCAGTGTTTTCCAGAATATTAAACAGCTTATACTTTTGTAAGCAAGTAAAGATGCACATATGCAACAATTAATTCATTTGCAAACACAGGCGAGAAGTTAGGAACATTTCTCCTGTAAAATCTAATTACATTGGAAGCTGTTGATGTATAATAATCCAAAAGCTTTTAGCATGAATTTTAAGCAATTTTAAACAAAGCTGCAGCTGGAAATTGGACTGTTTTCGCTAACGCTGCTCTAAAATTGCTGATAAAAATCTCTGCAGAGATGTAAAACATAACATCATGTTTTGTACCATCAAATGGTACAAAATTCAAATTGGGTCTGCATAATTGTATAGATAGATGCACACGAACAACTGCTACTGGGCTACTGACCTTGTGATCTCAAAGAACGGCAGTTTCTCTCAGGAGATTTTTAGACCTCTGAAATCATGTTTTCAGTCTGTAGACATTTCCTTAATCTGTCCTTAAAAAAATGAAATTCATGTCTCATTACTGTTAAAATGATAGCAACAAACATTTAGAATGTCTATCAAAGTATTAGTGATGTCTTTACAAACTCACAGAATAAAAAGCAAATTCAGTTTGGTTGTAACAAAACCAGTTAACAAGAGGAAAAAGATTTCAGAAGAGCATGCTAGCCACATGTATAAGTAAGCCACACAAGTTACTTTACCAAAATATTTAATTTAAGATTGATCTAAATGATTGACCGTCTTCTATAATATATTTCAGAAGGAGCAGACCTGACTTGCTATTTTAAATGAACATGCAGCCTTTGAGCACGCAGCCAGCAGGCACGTTGGGGTTCTGGTACATCCTAGCCACTTCTGCTCTGACACAACAGGAAGTCTGAACACCTTAGAGTCTTTCACTGAACAGAACAAAATTCAGTAACAGCAAGGACAATTAAGCATTAATGTTGCAGGTGACAGACTTGCCATCTGTTGAAGTACTTAAAGCAAGGCTTCTAATCTTTCTAAAATACATATTTGGATGTAAGTCTTGGAAAAAAACACCCCACCTGATCCATATTGCACAAGTGTGCACAAGGGAGAAGACACGAACAGGGGCACAGGCCAGTGACAGTTCTGGCTTTGCAATTACAGATACCAATTTGCACTTTCCATTTTGCCCCATAACAAGCGTGATCCTGCTTGAAAATAACTTGATAATCATATCTTGGGTCAGTGTTTCAGCTCAAATGAGGATCAGACAGGAACACTCATTTCAACATTTCCAAATGCAGAACCTGGTTACTGTTGTTTGACTGATCATTTCTCACCTTCTTCTGTGGCACTGAAAGCTGAGCACAGTGGGAAACAGGCTCATGGCCAGAAGTAGCAGAGAGGCACTTCAAATGTGCCTGGAAGGTATTTTGTGCTCATAGCTGGTTGGTAGCAGCGTGATTATCAAGAAGCTATGTCCAGACAGACACCTGGTGATTTCCATCTCCTCCCTCAGTGGAGGTCATGCTCTGCTAGCTGCGACTCTCTTTGGGCATTCAGTTCCTACATGTTATATTTACCATGACCTCAAGACTCAGTGGTGCAACAACTGATAAATACTATCTCCGGTTTAAGGCATGCTTTAGATTTTTTTTTAAGATCAAAATAATTTGGAAAAGAAGTTTTTGATCATGGTAGAAGTAGTTCAGGTGATAATTAAAGTCTACGTCACAAAGGCAAACAAGATCAGCCCCCCAGAGCACCAAGAACTGTCCTACACAAAGTAACTGACATTTCTTGCCTATACAGTTGCTGTCTTTGTGTATCACAGCGTAGGGAAACGGACACAGTGCATGCAACTCAAGCTTTTTTGAGCAAGGAAGAAGTTAGCAGACCAAAAGTGTTTTATTTTATGAGGTGTGCAAACAAATGAGTCAGTAGCTCACCCAATAGTACATGGGTGAAGCGAGAGAGAGCAGGAAGCCAAGCAGCATGGATCACACTGAGCAGGTTCTATGAACTTCATACAGTAGCTTAGTGACTTGCACTGTTAGATAAATTCACAAGAACGAGCTGTTTCATTGCAAGCCATTACAGAGCACAGACTAGTAGCTACAAAAATACATTATTATAAAGCACACTGTAACACAATTTCATTAATTGCAGTTTTCACATAGTTAGACATGACAACAAAGGTGACAATTTCTACTAATTTTAAATAGGGGTGTAAAAACGAAATGGTATCTCTGCTCCAAGATTTGCATGTCCTTCCATACTAAACACACAAAACTAATAATACTCCATGAGTAAAACAAAGATGAAAAACAGTGTAAGTCAATGGGTGTGCTTCATTTAAAAAAAATAATAATAATCACAGAAACTTTCTCACTTTTTTTGGTAAAATGTAGGTCACCTACAGTTTCCATAGCAACCACTGCTGCTCTACAGCTCTCCAGATGACCCCTGCCTATGGCTGCTTTCTTTGCTAGCAGGTGATGTACAAATACAGCTATGCCTCAGTTAGAATGAGAAAGAGCTAAAAGCAGTGCTTGGAATTGCCCTTAATTTACTTACACACATAACTCTTGCTTTAACATTTTCAAAAGTATTTCCTAATATCCTTCAGCTGATAAACTACTCTGCAAGCCAGCTGGAAACACATGAAAACTCATTTAAACTAAAGCTCCTTTCTGTCTGCACCAAACCTGGACTCTCAAAAACGCAGACAACTCACTTTACAAGTTTACAAAAAGTATTTATACAGAGCAATACACTGAACATCAGAAATACAGAACGTTCAAAACGGACTCACGCCAGCTGGAGCCGTCTTTGATACGCACACAGCAAATTCCGTGCTGGGGTATTCAGCACGTATTGCAAGTAGGAGTTAATGGGCTGGCAAATGATAATCTTGCACACAATCATGCAGCAAAACCCAGTAATGTAACAGGAATGGAACCATGGATAAGAAAAGTTGAGGCCTCACTTGGGAGAACGTGGTGCAGTTTTCAGTCAAGCTGATGGTGAAAACCCCCTTCTCACCACTGTTACTCCAGGGCATGCAGAGCTGACAATGAATTCATTAAAATACAAAGACTCCATGTTAAAAAAGACACTAATTGGCTCTGATAGTGAATTGGGAAATAACAGGACAAGTCAATGTCCTTGACTAACCATAAGCTGTTTTCCCCTTTAGAACAGACTCCTTTCACTATTATGAGAGCTCAGACTGAACCAGCTACTTATCATCATCACCATTTGTTAAAGCTTTAATGAAAACCCCCAGACAAGCTTCAAGGTCTGGATGCCATCCACACACAAATACATTGTGGTGGGACAGTATCAGTAGTCTTATATGCAGTCAGAACACCAAAAATGTTCAGTCAACAGACAAATGACAACCAGTAGTGTTCAGTGGCATTGAGGAGACTGTTTCTGGTATTTTGCCAGTCTCAGATCTTAATTGCTTAAATACCACAGTTAATAGAATTATGTGATCTAAGATGAACAGAATAGCATCTTGGCACGTGTCAACTTTATCAGTTTAGCTAGCAAAAAAGATAACCTCTTTAGTGGCCATTGCTAGAAGTGCAAAGCGCTGACTTGCAGGAGGTGCCCTTGAAAGCCAGCACTGCTAATGAAGAGCCATGTCCTAAATGGTTCTTTGCAGTTCTGACAGACCGCAACTAAGAACAGTAGTCTTACTTTCCTGTTTTTTAATCTCTCTATTCAAACAAAATACACTTGAGAAAGGTAAGAATCTTCTGCAAGTTTATATGAGGCAGGCATCGTTCTGACAGATCTGCCTTGCAGCTTGTTCCTCTCATTGGATAACTGGCATATTTTCCTTCTCAATATATTGGACTTCCTTATACCTGCTTCTGATCAGTCAAAAAGCTCTCCTCTAGCAAAATGTTCAAACTGAAAACAAAGAATCAACTCCCATGGCTCAGGAGGTGCTCAGCATCCTAGCACTTTATCCACATTTCCTGGCTTAAATAATGTATTCCACACACAAACAGTATAATTTGTTAAAAGCACTAATTCTGACTATCTTCGAAGACTGGTATTAAAAGCTGTAAACCAGTATAAAATGCAGACTGTGTATTAAATGTACAAAATGAAAAATAGCACTGAAAAAAAAGGGGATATTATAACAGTCTTTTTGTAAAAGCACAAAAAAAATCCAAGGGAAGCGGCTGAAGGGCCATTGGGACTCTCAGAAGGAATAAAAGCTAGTATTAGGACAGAGCAGCCTTGAGAAAGAAAGCATAAAGAAAATTTTTCAGACAAAAAATGAAGCTTTTAGAAGTTATAAACTTAGCAGAAAAATCCATTTTCCTTCTTTTATGATTTGCGTCATCAATGATTTCCCTACAGAATCTAATGTAATGGTATCAGACCACCCATAGCTTTCACTAGTCTACAAATGTCATAATGTTTCCTCATGTCAGAGAAGCAGGACAGCTACTGCTGGCACTCAAGATATCTAAGTCTCTACCCCTAGGAACTACATTCTAAAATTCTGGTATTATTTGTCAGAGACCATGGAGAAAATCTGCACTAAAAGTAAAGCCCACCTACATGCTAACCTTATGGTTTCTCCAGAAAAGAATCCTGGGTGAAACTAGTTCAAATTCAAACTTAAAATTAGCTGAAAGGAAGAGCCAACTTTAGAGACTGTGGGTTTAGGTACATTCCTCTTTCTCAAGAAATTCATAGTCATTATGATTTCATGGTTTTAGAATTGTGTATACGTGACACAGGTGAGAGAAGAAAAACTTCACATTCTATGTCTATAAATTATTTTCATATGCATTTGTAAAATTACTGAAGTAATTTGCCACATTAGAATAGCATCTGAAGACATCCACTACTATAAAAAGTCTAAACTAGTGGTGTGGATTGGATCTGATGTACTACTGCAATTATTAATATAAATTTTATTTTGCATCACAAATCAAAGACAGAAATCAAACCATCAAGTTTAACGTTTAGCATATTTCATACATTGCATCACCACCATTCTGAACAAGAGATGCCAGTCAGCCCATACTCCTGAGCGTGGACCAGGATTTATACATCTGCCAGGTGCTTTTCTCTAACAAATACAGAACGGAACTGCAAGTGCTACAGAATCCCAGTCAACATTTTCCAGTAATTTTCTAATGTGTTCACGAAATATGTTCTTTACATCAGTGTAATGAAAGAGGATGAGTCACTTTTACTAAGAATTTACAAACTGTTGGAGCATTACATTCCTTTGATCTTGATAAAACTGGCTCATTCTCATTTTGTTCATTAGCCCTCCCTCCTTTCCCAGTTATGAGCCAGCCAATCTGTGGCCCTTTCTGCAAGCTGACATATTTGCCAAGGAAAATCTGTTACTAGCACTTTCTTGCTCTTACTCAAAAACACCCTGTTGCTTGTCAAACTCCTCCTGCCTCAGGGAGCCTCTTCCTCTCTTCATTCATACGTGGTACGATCAACAAGCTGTCTTTCCTTACCAATAGCTCTCTATTAGCTCCTCTCTGTATTTCCACTAATTGTTCACATGTGGATTCTGAGCACTCTTTCTGTTCTCTTGTCATCCAGAAAAAGTAATTTTCCTCTTTTTCTCTCCTCACATCTTTTTTTTTTCGACTCCCACCTGATGAAATTCCATCAGTCACCAAGTGCCATTTTGCTGATGATTTCCAAAAAGTGCCAAAGAATCTCAGAAAGCAACCTGCTGCATTGCTTTGAGCCATGTCAAGTTCATTCCTTTAAGTACTAACATGGTACCATAAATATCCATGTGATTTGAAAAATAAGAACGTCTTAAATTATAAATTATCCATAATTTTCCAGAAAGTTACTTGGCAACTGTAGTAGGGTTATTTTCTCAACTGTTCTATCTGAAAAATTACTGCATGGGGAGTCTGCCACAAGCAGGTATCCCTATTTAGACAGCAATTCAATTACAGCACTGTTCAGTGAAAAACATCTTGATGTGTTCACTCTGCTCTGTTGACGGAAAAATACCGCACAGTCCAAAAACTATTTCAGCACTTCACTCTTATTCTTTACCAATCAAAAATCGCAGTTGTCATAGAAACTGTAAAAACTGAAGTCAGTCATGACATAACAATGGGAGAATGGAAAATGTCTGCTGGCTCAGGCTTTTGTGTTGAAAATGCCTCAGTGGATTTAACTGGGAAGTCAAGTAGTTCCTTACATCTAACACAATCTTCTAACAATGGGTGTGATTATTGCTTTTAATAATCTGGTCAGAGTCTGGAAAGCTATAGTGTTAGCCCTGCTTTACACAGTGGTTATATTAAATGCAGGAAGACTCTTCCTACACCATTCAGCATCGGCCTCCAGGTTAAGGGGACTGAATTTCTTCTGATTCAGAGTCCAAGATATTCTAAAGGGGCTTCTGGCCACTGTTCTCAACAGTGATCTGTTGAGATCTCATTTTTGGCTTTTGAAACTGAGGCAAATCAAACATTGTTTTCGAAATACACATTGCCATTAGTTTCTGTCTCTTACATACTCTATTCAGAAAAAGAATAAGCTGCAAGCCTCTGTCCCAGCCCAAGATGGTCCAGTTCCATGCAAACCATTGTTAGGCTCTTTGCATACGCACAGAAGTCAGTAAAATAAAACTCTGTTCTCGACTAACAAAGGCCACAAGAGCTATTTACTCTCTACATTCTGAGTCAAATCACAGACCAAAACCCCCACACAAGAGATCTTTCAGCCATTTACTGGAACCAGGTGACACCCGGTAATTACTGAATGACAGGTGTGGCTTACAGCAACCATTTGCCCCTCAAGAAGATCCTACCCTGCTGAAAAGAATCATAATACACAAGGAACATTGCTAGGCTGGCCCCATTACAGGTGGCCAAATTAAATAGTTTAACCATAAATACTTTGAAAAGTAGCAGTGTAAATGTGGAAGTATTCAGATGTTTAAAAAAAAAAAAAAAAGAAAATCTTGAAAGCCTTGTATTGAGCTTTATGGATAAATCTGAGGAGCTTTCTTTTTTTCCCTGTTTTTCAGATAGTTTCCTTAAAACACCTTAATTTTGTATCTTCATTTTATTCTTTCAAATAACAAAGTCTACATATTCTGAATAGAGATTCTGGTATTGGTTTTCCCTATGCTTTCCTAAAGCTATCTTAAATATTTTTGATATTACTACAGGAAAAACATCTAAAAGTCATTCCCTGTGCTCCCTGAGCCTGCACGTGTGTGCATGAACACACAGAGGTAGAAGGAGTGCGCTGGGGAAGAAGAGTGTTCAGCTCTGTTTCATCATGATTGCACTGAGTGCTGTCTGGACCTGCATCTTTAACACTTCAGTGACCTTCTTTGCTTAGGGATTAGAGTTAGTGGAAAGGGTATAGTTTGCAACATGCTTCATCAGTGTACAGAAGGTTACCTGACAATAAGCAGATAAACTTTCCCAGCTGCACTTGAGATTAAATTTGGGCCAACACAAATCCACCTGTCAACTTCTCTAACCACGAGTTTAGAGGAAAGTTCTGATTTAAAAGTGAAATCTTGCTGCCCAAAAATGAAGAGCAAACGATTCATGAGTGAAAGAGTAAACTTGCGTCAAGGGTCTAAGAAACAAACACCACACACCCTTCCCTTTAGAAGAATGGCACAAATTCATTTGTTTCCTGCATACACAACACAGTCATCAGAAAAGATCTACCTGATTCATATTCAGCTGCTTGTACATATATATCTACACAAATACACGTACGCTTTTTCAAACCACATATACATTTATACACATACACCCTTATGCTTTTTGGATACTGCAAATAGATACAAACATGTATACACAGACGTACATCTTTATTTACTGAAAAAGGCACTTTCACTTCCATGGATGCTGCTGGGGCCATGAAAACCAATGAAATGCTGCTGTAATCATTTAAATGCTTTGGATATGCCCAACGTTTATGTCTGATTAAAATATTTTACCACAGGAAAAGAAATAAAGAGATTAATGTAAAATGTTGAGTATTAATTATTAACAGCAGTCTTAATTTATATTTAGCGTATGAAATACTGTTATATTATTACATTCCACTGTCACAAAGAATTGCTGCGTACTGACAGGGGTTACTGGAGCTTATGGCATAACAGAGGATTTTTTAGATTGCAGTTGTGCGTCTCAGTAGTCCCTTGGAGTAGCAATGAATCTGCATATGTACTGATAAAGAAGAGTGAGAAGAATTTATATGAATCTTTTGAGATTTTTCTGAACAGCACGGTGGCTTTGGGCACACAGGAGGAGCCCAGACTTTGGGGAACATGTGCACAGAATAAACACACCACTGCAAAGTGGGCTGAGGAGGAAAGAATCCGACCGATCTCAGATGAGGTTAGAGCAAATATGTTTTACATATTCTAAAAGCCTACTGTTATGCATATAGGATGTGCTACTGAGGATGTGGCTGTGTACAGCAGCAAGCCATGTTTTCATGCTTTGCCCTGCGTTCAAATGTTACACAACACAATTCTGAAGTTTATCACACAATTTTTATTTGTAAATATTATTTCAAATTCTGCATGTAGAGATCTTAGACTGTTAAGAAATTTTAACATCTGGGTTTTACAGAAGCTGACTAGTAGAAAATAACAGGAATCTGAAAGCAACTACTACCAGTATTTGGTTGAAAATAAATGTTCTGATACAAAATATGCAATTCCAGATCCTTCTGTAAGGAAAAGCTTATGCAAGTAGTAATTTGTAATCACTCCAATAAACCCATTCTCCCCAGAAAATACAGAAGTATACTTCCAAAAATAATGGTTGTTAGGAAAATTGGGAAAATAAAACTGTTTTTATAGAATATCATAAAGTTTTCTTTGAGGAAACAAACAAGAAGTAACCACAAGTACTTCAGCTAATTTACATTAACTTGCTTGGACTACAGATCTGATTCTCCATCACTTGATAAAAACACCGCTGTAAAAAGAAGTATATGTAGCTTCCATTTTGAGTCCATTATTTTGTTCAAGATTTAGCTACAAAGAACCATGCTCCTTAAATTCAAACTTTGCTGTTTATTTCTACTTTATAAAAAAACACTCAAAATGGTTTATTTTGTGATTTATAAAGTCTGCTGTTGTAGCAGTCATGGATTTTTTCTTTCTTTGTTTTTTGTGTTTGTTTTTTCCCTAACAAAAATCTTACCAAATAGTTACCCAGAATGAGTTGCATTAAAGTACTGCCATTGCCTATAGAAACCACAAGCAAATTGGTTGTGGCTTTGTCAAGAATGAAACAATGAAAATGAAAAACAACAAAAACCACATCAAAATGGAAAACCAACAAAAGCTAAGCAAAATAAATGTATCTGCATCATGCCTTGAAGCCTATTTGCTAGACTAAAGCACTGGCAGGCTGCCAAGTAGAAGGAATTCCAGACTGAAAACCATATTGCTAAGCTTAGAGAGTTCAAGAGCCAACAGCAAGAGCCTCAAACACAATCAGAGCTGGGTAATGAGCTGAGGGTGGGGGAGGGGAAGGGAGCCGACATCTCTTATCTCCCTGTGTCTCAGATCATCCCAGTCTTTGTTCTCACTGCCATTCCAATTTCAGTGAGAAGCCTAGAGAAAACCTGGGCTTCTCAAAACCACTCCACTAGCTGCTGTCTGCACTCCGTTCATCAAGTGCCTCACAGAGACATCAGGTATGACTACAAAATCTTCTCACAGAAAATTACATGTTTTTCTCTCTGTTTGCTCCTGAAGGAGCAGAAGACCGAGAGCTGTTTGGTTGCATTGGCTAAGGTGGCAGAGTGAGCAACCATAGGGATCAGCTGTTTTGCCATGGATAGTGCAAGTTACTCTCAACACTGAAGTGACAGGATCAAGCAAAAGCACTGGCCTTATAGCTCAGTTACTGCTGATTCTCCCTCTTTCTCAAAATCATCACCCAAAATAGATGTTCTGGCACATACTTAAACATTTCACGCTCTCTTGATATAAATGAAATAGTACAGAAGTGAAGTTATTCACTCTGACAACAACTAATTGTACCAAAAAACTACCAAAACTACTAACAGAGAGAAAAGTTGTTTTTAAACAAGAAATATTTCCTCAGTGTCAACACTGAAATGCAGTAAAACAGAAAAAAAATCAAAATAAATGCAGGTAGCCTACACTGCATATCTTCAAAGTAAGATGAACCTCTCTTAGCTAGTATAAAAAGAAGGGTCATGCCTTACACAACACTTTGGTACTTACGGGCAAAATGATTAGAAGCTGGTGGGTGGACATTGCTTCCACTGTCAGCGCTTTCACTGCTGGAAATGTCATCATCTGATTCCCACACACAGGAGCAAGGTGAGGAGCCATCGACTTCTTCAAACTTCCTCTTTAAAATTCCACTCATTGCTGCAATGCTGTCACATGCACCTGGAACAGGAACAGAGGCGATGAAGCATCGAAACACCTGCTTGCTGCCCAGGTCTTTAGTTCATTTCTCATGAAGGCATTTATACATCATTCTGATAGTACTACCTTCAGTTACATGGCTCCTTAAAAAGAGTTTTTAACCAACTTTTACAGGGAGGAGTCCAAAAGACATTCTGACTTCCCTACAGTCTTTTCTTCTTAAGACAGAAAGTAAATGCTATCTGTCTTCTACCAGCACAGTCAATGTCCTGCAACTAATTTCAGGCATAAAATAATAAATATTTCAGCTATGGTGTAAGCTTTGGTCAAGCATGAAGTACACATAATCCAGCATAATTCAGTAGAAATGCATCCTTATACGACACTTAAGTTGGCACCAAGAAACATTAAATGACAAAAATCAGCATTCACTACCAAACACAGTTCAGAAAGAAATGCTCAGCACTATTAAATGCCCACATCTTTCATTAGATTTTAGAGCATGAGATACTTGCTACGTTGTCAGGCCAGGCCCTGCAAGCACAGTTCTGAGTCATTTTGCAATTTTAATTTGTGCAAAAGTTTCTTGCAGAGCATTTACAAAGTTCAGATATTCAGCCTAGTGGCACATGTGTAGAGCATTTCCATTCACACAAGTGAAGCGTCAAGGGACTGATTCTATCCTTATGAACTTTGCTTTCTCACAATACTGCTCAATACAATCAGTTATGTTTACCATTCCTTGTTGCTTCCATTTGTAACAGCTGACCTTCTTATCTCTATTTATGGGATACCAAGTAAAAAAAAAGATCAAAATAATATTAAAGCAATTCCTAGATCATTTTTATGCATCTGAGAGGCTAAACCAGTTTTTTCTACATCTTCAATTAAAAAAAATCTTGAAGTTTACTGTCGGCATCATTACTGATTACATCCTTGTGAAGACCAAAAATTAATTCTGAGATCTTAATTTAAAAGTTGTAGATAATATCTGCTCTCTGACTATGCTAATCAGTAGAAAGTTGCTGTAAATAGCTGGGAAAATAAAAAAATAAATAAACGAAGCTGCTGTTCGATGCTTTCAAGCACACAGTAGCATAAATTCTCATTCTTCTGAATGTCGCTTGCCTTCAGCTTCTATAAGCTGCCAATTCAATTTATTTTATAATGAAGTTGTTTTCCTCTGCTAAATTTTGTTCTACCTTTATGGATGTGTCTAATTGAGAGAAAGGATTTCAATATAGATGTGGAATGCTAAGATAATGCAACATAATGATAAGAACAGATGCTGCACAAGATGATCTTCAGCATTGAACTTGTTTGTCTGCAGAGCTCACTGAAAATTAAATAAGGAATATATTAGCTTCTAACACTGTCAGTCACACAGTTTTAAATGCATATGCCCGTCATGATCTTCTCAGCTTGTTTTACTACTACAAAAAATTGTTTTCCTGAAAGGGATTTCTTCAGGCTAAAGACATCACAAACAACACATGTTTAGGTCTCAACCTTTGCCCTTTTCTCCAAAAATGAGTTTGTAGAGAAAGTATTATATTTTTATCCTGAGGAGCATTCTGCATCACTTTACACTTTACAGTAACATTTGCAAAGAAAAAAAAATACCTTAAGTTACTAAGAATCAACTGTTAATAAAAACAAGCTTACCAAAAAATAAAAAAATAAAATAAAAAAAGATGAACAAAACACACATACACTGAAATCCTAGAAAAATGACAAAATGGAGAGAGGGCAGAAAACTGCCAAGGATAGAGTCAGAAATAACTGCTCTGAGCTGCCCTCTCTGTCCACACTGTATCTCTTGCCAACCACCTTTCCCCCTGCCTCCTGCAGAGCTTACAGCACCGAATTTGTGAAATCACAATTATTTCCATGGCAACAGCCTGCAATATCAAAACCAAAGGATTATAGCCTGACTGCAGAACTGGGTAAAGAAGCAGCTGGAGTGTGAGAAAGAAAATGCTTACACTCAAACATCTCAGTAAAGAGGCAGAAGAGTAAGAAAAGGGCTGACAGAGTTTACAGTGCAATCAAAACCTAGGTCACATCCATGTCTAAGTACATTGAAATTGTGGCTACAGGAGTCTTAAGGCTCCAAGTCCAAGGAAGCTCTGTCATAACTGCACTGCAAGGCAAACCTAATAGCTGTAATCATCACTGCTGTGCAGACTGTCAGAGAGCTGATTTCATAGCCTTAAATGATTTCCAGACAAAAGCCTTTTTGCCAGACATTGTCTACAGCAAGCATACCACACCGTGCCAGATGACTAACATGCAGCTTGCCCCTCAGTAAAGCTGTCAGAGAGGGTGAGACTCTCAGTAACCATCACTGTTTACAGCTAGAAGCAGAAACAGATGTTTTTCACAACAAAAGGTTTAAAATTTCCTTGCATTTAGCATAGCCTTCATTTGCATCAGGTGTCATGACCTGGTAGCAGTAAAGCTGTTTCATCAAGAAGATTTCTGTAGTGACCCCTAACAAATGTTTCCCAGGATCTCTGGAACTGACATAAAGGTTAGTTCTACACCCAGCTAGCTGATCCAGATAAACCAGAATATATGGGAACACTGCAGAAGCTGAATACCAGCATGACACGTAAAGAAGGCATAACTATCCATTTAGAAATGTATGTATTATTAGTATCATCGATGCCCAATTTTTATTCTGAATCTCTCTTCCAGGAAGATTATCTTATCAAGAAAGTTGACTGACAAAGTAGTTACACTAAAATTTAGGTGTTGCCACTTGTTTGGCATCGGCCCATTTGTGTCTCTGGTAGCAAGTCTCTGCAGGAAAACATCGGATAGGAGAAAGGAAAGATATTTCCATTATTCAGGAGCTTGGATATCATGCAGATAGATTAAAGAGCATCTAAAACGTACCAGCGGGAGATCCCTTCAGAATCACATCTGTATAAACAGCTGCCATTCCGTAAGCCAATACTCTTCAGAAAGAAGCACATGTGCACAGGAGTGAGGCATGTTCAATCTGATACATTTAACCCATGCCTCACTTACACAGACATCATGCAACACCTGTGTCACACCCACATCTCCAGGAACAATAAGCAGGGCAGTAAATAACCCAGTACTGTTTATCCAAGTGTTATTTTGTACGCTGTTGATCACAGGATGCATCCCAGTAGAAAACAGAAAAAAGCAGCAGAGCAACTTCTGACAGCAATGAAGCCACAAAGCTTGTGATGACTATGAAGGTTCCCAAAGCCCAGAATCAGGGAACGAGGACAGGGAACTCTAGCTGAATTATCATTCTTTTTCCTGCATCACAGCTACAACTAAATCAGTAATTTCAGATTTTTGGGAATCAAATCGAAGCAGCAGTCACAAAGAAATCCAAATCCTCTTTGGATTTGGTTTTGGAGACGAGACACCAAAGACTTACTAAAGCCACGTTTTCAATACATGAATGGAAAGTAAAAGTTTAAGTATCTGATAACAGGAGTCACAAGGATAATATAATTGCACAATGGCACAATTTTGCTGAAATAGAAGTTACAGCATGCAAGACAGTACGTCACAGAGAGCAGGAACCATCTCACACACACAGAAGTGCTATAGCAGCATGTATATTCTGAAGAAAAGCGAGGACAGCTGCACATTTCTGCATGGAATCCAGTACACAAAAGTACATGACTCTATAGGAAACAATGCCACGTGACTAAGAAAACCAGATGTGCAGAGCAGATTAAAATTTGAATTAAAAAAGTAGTAAGTCACTACACTTGGGCTCCTGGTAAGATACCAGTGAGCTCCAGAGATAAATGCTGAGACAACCAGCAGCTACAGTAAGAGATCTACTGCCAGTTTAGATGAAAAAGGGAAGAGTTCAATTAAAACCAGACATTTGTGGATAATTATTAAAGAGCTGTCTAACAGCTAAGATGGACCTGGGCCTGCATGCTGCTGTCTCACACAACTGAGTGACAAGCAGGCACTGGAAGCACTCCTGTCTGTTGGTGTACGCTTTGCTACAAAGTCCTCTGCAGCGACGTGATGCAGCATTCTCTGCCATGCTCCTCACCATGCTAACAGGGCACTAATCTGCACCATGGCACAGCAAAGCTGAGACAGAAAGTATGAGAATAAGGAAAATCAGCTGCACGAGCAGTGTCGTGAGCTGCGGGTCAAACACCAAATGCCTGACGCAGACAAGGATTCTTGGAGAAAATGGGACCTTGCCACAGCAGAAGCATGATGCATGCCTGCTGGGGGAACCTCTGTCTTAAATGCCCCATCCATGTTTCCTCCTTCTCCTCAGTGAAGAGAGCACTGCTACAAAGAACCCTTAGCCAGGCCTGGGGCGGCAGGCAGCCGGCCTGCAAAGCAAGGCCTCACCGCGCCATGGCAACAGGTCAGCCCCGCGCGCCCAGCCATGTGTGAGGAGATTGGAGCCAACGCGTTATTGCTGGGAGAGAAAAATCCCACCTGAGTGCAGGTGTATTTAAATCGGTCACAACGCTACCTGTAACCTACAGAGTAAAATAATGCAAAAGCCTGGCTACGTTGACTCCCTCTTGTGCCTGAAAGGGCTGGAAATTTTAGAAAATTGTGGTAACAGTCTCACTGCAGGAGTCCTGTGGAAAGCAGGTATCTCCAGATGCCAGTGAAAAGCCCCAAGAGAGCTGGGTTAGAATTGCAGGTGAGTGGAAGGGAGGGTGGCAGTGCACTGTGACCTTAAAAAACAATCCCCAAACCAAAAAGCACCGCTAGCAGGTTGGGTAGGCAGCGTGCGGAAAGAACTTGCGCTTCTGCTACTGCTTTGAAACGTGCTCAAAGGTACTAAGAAAACAGACAACAAGCTGCAAGGTGGAAATAGGGAATTCCGGGAATCTTTGCTTAATGACAAAGAGACACTCCTCCTTGTCACAATCTCCAAAGAAATGACTGTGTTGCAGTATTCAACACTGGATATACAGCGAGCTTGTATATCATCATGTGGGTAATTGAAAAAGCATGGAACATGCCTGTGAAGACACAAACATCAAGTACGTACCACACACAGTAACCATAACATAAAATAGAAGAGATAAAAGATAACGAAATAGGTCCCTGCCTCAGATTATGTATCTTCATGCTCTGTAAAAAATTCTGTGTATTCCTGCTCACTACAGGAAACAGTTACAGCCTAAAGCTCCGGAAAAAAAGAAAGCAAGAGAAAAAGCCCAAGAACACAAAGGCATTTTGGTTAAAAGAAAAATTCAATTAATTGCTTCTTTCATTCCCTTATGAAACCCCATTTTGAACTAATTCCTTCTTGAGAGCTGATCACATACCATGATAAAATCTACCTGCATACAAATTCCTATCTGAAAATAAAAATAAAAGGCAGGCATCAAGCAAAGACTTATTTTATGAGTCACGTAGCATCTTGCCTTATCTCAAATGTATCAACTGGAAGCATGGAAAAAATTAGACAAGGTCTGGAATAACGATACAGATTTGCTTCTGAAAAAAAAAAAAATTCTATGTAAATGACTGCAAACAGAACAGGAGGATGCAGAAAACAGATGTTACGCATGAAACATTACTGCACAGTACTCATCACAAACAACTCCCACCCACTGGCCAGTCAGCGTGTGCTATAAGATGCTACGGAGACTTGGCAAATAATTTCCACAGTTAAATCATGAATATTGATGCCCACCGGCAGAGACGTTTGGATTATTTGTTGTGATTAATATTCTTTTTGCATTCAGGTTTATTCCTTAGCTCGCAAACAGAACTTGATATATTTTTAAGATATTTGTCTTACCTGCTGAAGAACATCAGTAACAGAGTTGGTCATGAACTAATCAAGGTGTTTGCTTGGTTACACATATCACACTTTATTATTATTTTGCTCTTTGTGTAACTGGCAGTTTTAAACAGGGGAATAAAAGTCAAAACTGAAAGCATCTACAGTGGCAACATCACTCACACAAAGAATACCATTTGCTTGTGAAAATGACTATTCATGTAAAGGACTGCATTAATGCAGACACAAATCTATTTGCATGAATGCTTGCAAACAGTGAACAACAGAGGTACAAGAACATGAATCAAACAGCTGTTCAGAATTCAAATTTATGTTTGCAATACATGTTTCAGTGTATTTGGCAGCTCTAATCACAAGCACCAGTTGTCAGAGGTAGGCTCTGATAATTTCACAAGTACAATCTGTAAAAATTAAAAACACACAGCAGGATAATTCCACTTAGAAACTACTGCACAGGCACAGGGTATTCCATTAGTATAAGCTTATTCATAAATTTGTGCTTACAGCAGCAGTCAGCGACACAGACATAAACTAGGAAAAGTCTTTGCTTGCTTCCTTCAGTCTAGCTAAACCCACAGCACTAAGTAAATCCTATAGGAATAAGGCTGTGCAATTCAACCTAGGGAATCTGTTCCAGCACTGCAAGCCAAATCCTGCTAAGTCTGCTCTTTGCAGGGTTTCTATGCCATTGCTTTAGAGCCCTCCTGATTTCACACTTGAGTACCAACCCACGAATCTTCCAGACTGCCTACACACTGTTGCATGCTCCACTGTACACGCCCGCTAGCTCCACAGGCAATGAACTTAGAATGCCAAAGGGATGCTGGCATATGCTCACCTCCTCTCTACACGCTGTTTGGATGTAGCAGCGTGTGGTAGATCTGTCCCTTACTCCTCCAGCATCTCCTGAGGTCCTACACACACCAAGTGTGCAAATATTCCTCCCTCCACCACCCAAATACAAAATGTTCATATACAGCGGCATCAAAACAGCCTTCTGATGTCCGAGTTCAACAGCTACAGGAAACTCACACAATTCTGCAAACAGAGGAAAATTTTAGGCTAGCTCTCCTGGGTCTTCTATCAGCGTGCTCCCTGAAGAGCAAAGAGAGATGAGTGAAAGGCAGTGATAATTCAACCAGACATCCAGGAACTTCGCATTCAGCCCCAGGGTGCAACCTGGCAGAAGATGATTCAGCGGCATTCAACATGAGAGGAAGCTTTCCTGTGCAGATGAGAAGACTTGCCCATAAAAGCTGTACAGCTTGACGCTGTGCTTCATTCATAACAGTCCTCTAAGTCTGTTGCATCAAAAACTGTTTCCAAAGGAGCAAAAGATGCATAAATGGTGCAGAGTCCTACAGGCAAACAGGAGAGTCAGGAGACAGTCACGCTGCAGCTGGGTCACAAATTCAGGCTCATGATGCCTAACCATCATCTAAGTCATCTAAGAGACCTTTAGCTGGGTCTGTCATGAAGTCTCCATCAAAGTTTCCAGGTAATGCCACCAAAGACCTAGTGCTGACCAGTTCTCTTCTGTAAGATGTTAAGCTTTGATGATGAAATCACACTAAATAAGATCTTTTCATCAAAAAGCATTGGGGAAGATTTTCTCGTGTTCGAAGAAACAAACAAACAAACCCAATGTATTTGGTCTCCACTACTGAAGTATCTGTATCCCAGAAGAAACTTTTGAATTCATATGGGGGCTCCCCAAAGCCTTTTTAGACTGTGCTGCTGAAGGACAGTGTGTGGCAGAGCTCTGGCCAGGAAGCGTCAACTGTCCATAAAATCGAAACATGGGAGAAGGAGTGAGACACTGCTGTAAGTCCCACTGAATTCTGCACATGCACAGCCTCACAAAGAAGAAGCGACACGGAGATGATGGGAGGAACTGGTCTGCCTGCTATATGAGACGCAGCACACCAGCAGCACACCCCTCCTGCACCTCTTTGCAAATGGACAGTATCTGGTTTGCTTAGCCTCTCCCTAGCATTCCCTGACTGGAACAAGATTGTGAGCCCAGCAGCAGTGCTTTTAGCAGGGTTTTGACACAGTGGCTTTGCATTAAGCTGCTCCCAGCTACAGGAACAGCTGCAGGGTCCAGCTCTGTAGTGGAGACTGGACATGCCAACAGCTTACAGAGTGCTGGAAATGAGTGTTCAATTTAAATTTTGTCCACATTAGAGCAGGCAGTAACATTACTAAGCACGCTGCTACCCATTCTCGTGCTATTTCAGTAATGATTTTCCACGCTGTTCTTTTGTGAACATCAATCTTGTACGCTGCCTGCTGAGAAACTGCACAAGAAGGTAGGACACCTTGTATAGCTCAGTATGCTCCTGCCAAGGCACGCTATGGACACAACCAGTAAATGCCAAAAAGGGCCTTCAGAGCCCTCCAGCCAGCACGCAGCAGGGAGCAGAGCAGCATGGCTCTAAGCACACAGCCTGGCTGCTCACCACCATCACCAAAGCTGGCAGAGACCGCGTGAGTTCAGCAGCTCTTCCCTTCTGCCCTATGATCCCTGCACTGTGGTAGTGCTTCTTCTCAAATCTGTACCTGTTTAACAGAGTTTGAAAAAACAAACAAACAGAACATCTGAACTCCAAAAAATACCCCAAACAATGTAAGTAACTCTGAGCCATGTTTTTCTCTTTTACCCAGAAAGACACGAGCGAACTCTTCCAGCTTAATGGTTTATGGATGGATGGGGGCATGCATGTGTATGTGTGTATGCACAAATTTTAAATAACAAAGGATCAAATCCTTCTCACCTTGCTCTTGCAATAATTATTGACAGTAACGGTGCTACCTATAGCTGAGAGGATAAAAATGTCTAAGAGATGCAAGGTTAGGAACAAGAGAAATGGATGGCTTGACATCTTTTTTTGCAGGCAGAAAGTAACAAACGTAGCAACATAGCCTGTCTTCATCTTTGCGGTCTGATGCCAGCCTCTCAGCACAGAGCAATTCATTTTTCTCTTTTTTTTTTTTCCAGACACAGACAAATAATGAAGAAAATAAAACTGACCTGGCAGAAACCTCAACTCATCTGTTTACAACCTGCTGTTAAGAAGGAAAATAAAAAAGCAGTATTCTCTCCATGTTACCATCACCATCTTCCACAAATTAGGCACAGTGACATGCAACGCGCGACAAACTTTCTCATTACTGTTCTCAGCAGCTGAGAAGTTCTGCTTCTGTATCCAGGAATCAAAGGACTCACAACACATTGGCACAACTCAGCTGGAGAACACACTTCTACTTCCAGTTACTTCCAGCAACTTATCACATCTTCCTTAAATAAAGTTCAGATTTACTTATTATCTCCATGGAATCTTGAATTTCATACTACAGGAAAGTGGTCTTTAAAATAAAAGTGACCAGGCTTTGCTCATCTTGAGACAAAAAAAAACAACCCTATTCTCGACATGAAGGTCTGCTATGATTAATTTTTATTGTCCTCATAGAAATTTGTCTATAATCCATTTAATAATCTGCCTTATTAATATGCTAATACTCTCTTATAGAATGAAAGATACCAGATCCTTTCCACTTACTCATTTCAATTAATAAAACCAAGTATTCAGCTTTCACTTTAAATGACCTTTGGTACTTGTGTTGTCAGCTAAAAATGGATTTTAGTATTAATTTGCAGAGAATTAATTATTTATCCGTGTAACAATACCCTGTAAGATTTTAATGTTGCCTTTGAGACACTGCAGAACAGGAAAAATGCCTCATTTAATGCTGAAAAATTAAGCAGTGATTTTGATCTATGCCGCAACAAAGTACACATGCACTAAATAAAAAAGAGGCACATTTCGCCCACCATGCAGCACTCAGAAAACATTTGTCATTTGTGCTGTTGTCTTGGCACAATCAGGAAGCCATCCAATGGAAAAGAAGCAGCAGTGAATGGTATTTTCCAGATATACTTTAATATCAGCTAACCACAAAAGAAGTCGTGATATGTACAGGGAACCAACAAGGAAGAATGGGATCAAAACAGTTGTGTAATTAATTCTTCAAAGAATGAAGTTTCTTAGCAATTAGTTATGTAATGTTATTTCTTGCTTACAACAAGTAAGTGATTTTAGTGATTTACTTTTTGGCTTGTGTTTAAGGCAATTGAATATTTGACTTACAATCATTTGTGTGATACTCATATCACATACTCATGAGGAGGTCTTCACTACAGATTTTGTAATAAATTAAAGAAAAAAACCCTTTTACTTGCACAGAGTTAACTTAGAAATGCAAGGCTTAAACACACCCTTCCTACCACTGACTGCACTGGGGTTAAACCTGTAATGTCAAATACTGCACAGGGCATACTCACACCCCGCTATGAACTGTTTTTCCAACTTGCTGCCTGCTTTCAAGTTCTTCAGCTCTGCCACCTCCCACTCATGTGCTCCCTTCTCAGGTCTGCAAGCGCAGCTAATGAGTTGATCTCATTTCCACCCCGCTGGTGAGTTCCGGCAGCAGCTGATTGCCAATATTGGATAGAACATGCAAATCTGTGGTTCACGTCGAACACACGAATCATTAGGGAACTTCAAATCTAGTGACTGCACACAGTAGTTGTGCCCAGCACCTTTCACGTTGTCATTATTAAGTAGGTATTTTTAGCCAGCACAAGCCAAATCCATCTGCAGCAGTGGCGTTTCCAAGGAGACGGAATCATTTAAATACATGTGGAACTAGATCTTTGTTTTCATCAACTCCTCTCTGCTACTGGAGCTGGTTTGAGTCAAATTTCTCATTTCAGGAAAAAAAAAAAAGGGTGAGGGGTGACTAGAATAAATAAATTTGAGATTGTAATTCAGCACTTTCCTTATGGATTCAGATATATAGCCACTGCTTACAATAAAAAACAACAGTATGCAGCTCATCTATTTTTCAGCCAATATTATTTACCAGTGTTCACACTGCAGTATATATAGAAATAGTTTCTCAGCTCTTTAGAATAAGTTTGTAAATCACCACGTCTCATTGATTTTTTGGTTGTTTATTTAGCAAGCTTACATCAGGCTCCGTTCCCTGAGGACATGCCTAGAAGATGCTTGCAGCTGGTCAGGTCTATAAATAAGTGGGCAAAGGACAGAGCTTCTTCCAGTCCTCTTTAGCACCCAGAAAGAATTTTATTGGCTTTCTCCAGCTTTTCTTTAATAAAATCACTTCTTAAGAATTTTGGGTCTTCTCTAAGTGAATAGAACAAAGCTGGATACATGCATTTACTGATTTTAATCTCTGAAATCCAGTAAAGCTAAATTCCAACAGTTTAGCAGAATCTAGCGTTATAAATATATAACCACAGATAGTCTCAAACCAATAAGAAGGCTTCTAATCCTGCCCTTTATTGCAGCACTGTATAAACAGACTGTGACAACTCAATAATGCCCTGCCCATATTTTCAGTGGGGTGGCAAGATGAACAAATAGCCAATTAAAAACTAGTTGTTCATGAAAGAACACTCCCAGTTCTTCTGTCAAGGGGTTAATTTAGAATACAGTATTGAAAGACACAGACAAATGTCACAAAAATTAACAACTGCTTAAGGAACAATCACTGTATTATTTAAAAAGGAACCCCTTCCATAGAAGAGAAAATATCAAAAATTGCCTAGAAATTAGACATTTCTCAGTATATTATAATTAACTTCAAGAAATTTCAGAAGGAAGGTCACATTAGAAATATATAGTGGTTAACTGAATAACTGCAGTAGCTCCTTTAAGATAATTATGAGATTAAATACAACAAAAGTCTGGTTATCTACAACAAATGAATTCCCACCAGAGTGCTATCTCCATCACTAATGTGAAATAATGTAAATAATGATTGCTTAAACAAAAAAGCTATACATTGGTAACAATTTATAATCACAATCCATTTATTTCAGTGAAGATTTCTACTTCAAAACAGCATAATGAGGTCTTGTGGTACCATAGCTATTTTCTACATGTAAAACATGCAGAAATAAGCCAGCAGAGAGCTGACAAATTGAAATCCTCATCCCAGTAAGGAAAACACTGGTGTGTCCACATTTTTCAGTGGGACCAGGACTTCTTTCTGTAATTCTGTACCCTCAGACAATGTATCTCAATAAACAATGCTGTTTTCAGTACCAAGGTATTTACTGTTCACAAATTTCTGTTTCAGTATTTCACTATTTCAAATTTCTATGAACTAAAAGCTGCTGATAACGTGTAAACTCTGTAGAATAGGTTTCATACAGTTATTAAATTTGGCATGTAGCTGTGAGAGCTGTTACATGATCTATCTATTCTGTATGCGTAATTTAATTACATGCATTTTTATAACATAATTTTATGATTGAATTATAAACCACATAAATTCCGAACGTAAAAATAATGCTAAAATCCACAAAAGAACCTTCACTCTTTAAGAGCAGTTTTGAGGGTCTACTCTTTCTATATGTTCAATACTAAATAAAAATACATACAGTTCTAGAAGCAATTCATCTGTAAGTCCTTTTCCTACCCAAACTCAAAGAAAACATTTTTAGATCTACCTGCACTGTTTCACTGCTGGTAGCACACACTGTATTTCCAACAGCAGCTCCGTCACACAAAAGATCTCTCATCCTATAGCCTCATGAACAACTTCAGCATCAATGATGCAATGCCTGTACTGTCACATGAGGAAGTTATCAGACAGCATCAGGGATGCCTAGGATTTCCCTATGGATCTTATGTAAGCTGAAATCTCCTAGAACGGAGAAGCAATGAACTGAGAAGCTGCTTCAAAGTCATTAATGAGGAACAAAGAAAGATTCTTGCACATGCATTTTTGTTAGCCAAGAAATATTGTGGCAAGGGTCAAGAACAGCTATTCAATACAAGATTTTTTCTCCTCCCTTACCTGTAAACTGGTTTTCTGTGTTTCAGCTCTATCAGCGCAGACTGAAAGGTTTACTCCTCCTTTTTCCCATCCATCAGACAGCAGTCATCCAATAACTGAAGTCATCCTGGCATCCTCTGGAACATGCTCTCTCCAATCTCCCCCTATTTCCTACTCCCCACCCCCATCTGCATGCTAGCAAAACGGGAAAACGGCAAGAAAACAAAACAAAACAAAAGCATATCTGACAACCAGCTCTAGTAAGCTACTTAGTAATCAGTGAGGATGTTCTGTACTGCAAGGTAATGACAAAATTTAAAGACAAGAAAAAGAAAGAAATCTCTATTAATAACCTTCAGCTCCACTAGTGAACGGCAATTCTCCCCTTCAGCTCCTTTCTCTAAGAAAAAGCAAGCAGGCAGCTGCAGGAATAGTTCCTGCCCATATCCATTCGTTGATACTGACTCAGCTCTCTGGACTGTCAGTGAAGAGCACTGCTGTGCATTTAAGAAATGTTGAGATTATCAAAGTAACAATGGTGCGTTTACACAAAGCAAGATTCTGAAACCTCAACGCGAATTACAATTCAGAGATTGATGACAGTAATTTCCTACTACCCTCCAACGCTGCAAAGGAACACCAATTGTAAAGACTAAAAATAACAGTGAGGTATTGAGATATGCAACATCAGAAGTTCCGAGGCCAAAATAACAGAGGGAAGGTTAGAACACAGATTTTCTGTGGCTCTGATTTCTATCAAATTGTAACAGTACTTCAGCCATTTTAGTACCCCTAAGCATCAGCTAAATACATTTTCTTTCTGCTTGAAACAGTATTAATAAAATATCTGAAAGAGAACAATTGCTAGTAACATTTACCTTGAAGCTTTACCCACATAAAGCTCAACCAAAGTAAGCGGTGCTTATGCATCTTTATTACTTTCTTCATAGAATCATAAAAAACCCTGACTTGGAAGAGACCCACAAGGATCACTGAGTCCAACCCCAGCAGCCAAAATCCACTGCCAAAAACCTACACTCTAGCTGAACTTTACCCACACAAAACTTTCTGCTTAAATAGGAATCCAAATGCAAAGAATGAGTGGGCGAACAATTTTCAATTTGTGTGCCTCAATTCTATTACAAGTCTGTATGTAGCCTCTTAAATCACGATGAAAAATTGTTTTCCAAGACAAATTCTGAAGAGAATTTTGATTTTCTACATATCCATATCAGTCAGGTATCAGCTCAGTGGAAGACACGAACATAAAATTTATTTCATGAGAGTTTAAAATCAAAATCAGACATGAGTCTGCCACATCAAAGTACTTGTACTCTAGGATTTCCTTTTGAAAAGAAAATGTTTAGTACAAGTTGGCAAATACCTTTGCGTTTACAAATTTCTATTTTCAGCCATGGTTTTCCATTAAAATTAAGCATGAATTCCTTTAAATAAGAGCATCTATCTTCTTCACTGAATTATTGATCTTTAACCATAGTCAGACCATATGAATTAGTGCAGTCCCACTACAAAGTAATAGCTGTTTAAGCTTCTGAAAAAATTAGCTGTCAGTCTTACCATAATGAACTGCCAGTGGATCCTGTGCAGAACATTCAGATTCTGTAAGACATCTACAAGCAAAGTAGGTCTCTTTTTAACCAATTTACCTCAACTTCACATAAAACTTCTCCCTCAATTCCTAGAAAAATGGGGATTCATTCCTGCAAGTGTTCAAAAACTACAATAATTATTAGATGTCAAATACGGACAACACATAGGATTTTTTTTAAGTGTTAAACAAATTTCAGGAACACTGAGGGAAGTCTAAACAGACATTTTGCATAAGGAGTGACTGGCTGGAAGACATCTCCAACTTTACTTTGTTTGTTATCTGCACAAAGAAGTTTTGAGTTGAGCACCAAGGCTTCACCTCTCCACTGGCTTGCCTGCTGAGGGAGATGCAAGGAGATAGAGAATTGTAGTCTCATCACTGCTTTCAACAAAAATCTTTTCAATACAGATGCAAAGTGCAATGTTGTTCCAGTCCTGAAGCACTACTAGAATAATTGCTCAGGGAGAAATTGGCAGCATGTGCAGACAGGACAGAATTTCTTGCAAATACCTGCTACCAGATTAGGAAGTTGCTAACAAAAACAAACAAGCAAAAACCAGCCCCTAAAACTGTCCCAGACTGAAGCAACTATTGAAGACAGTCAGCCTTCTAGAAGAAGCTGTAAAGTAGCCTTGCTCCCAAAAAAATGGTTACCATTATGTAGGCTGGTGTTTCCCCCACACTTTACAAGACGTGTACAAGCAAACCTCCCTGGCACTGGCATTTGTGCAATCTTTCTAGCCTGCACTTGGCAGTTTCTTCAAATTTCTGGATAATGTTCAGACAGCCCTTGTAAAATTTGCCATGTTTTGCACAGGAAAAATTAACTCATTTGCATGATAAATATATTTTAGATATGCAAAATGCAATTCTACTGGTATGTCTGGGCCTTGAGCACAATCTCCTGTCCTGGGGGTTTGGCTGGGCACACGGACAAGTTATAGACACTGCAAGTGGTGGCCTTAAAAGAAAAAGCACAAAGTGGCCCCGCCGTGGGCCTGCCCATCCTTTGCTACGAAGCTGCTTTTAAATTAAGCTTCTTGCCCTTGGCCGTGCCCAAGCTGTGCTACAACCATGCAGTATTGGCCATGTGCCCCACACATCAGGCACAGACACGTCCTCCTCGGGGAGACCTCAGGCCCGCTGGGTGGCCATGGGCCCTTTGGCCTCGCCAGGCCGCTGTGGCTCCGGGCGCCTGCTGGGCCCTGCCCGCTGCCCCTCAGCGCTGCCTCCCAGCCCCACTGGAGCTGCCGCTGCCCCGCCGCTCCCTGGCATGGCGGCTGAACCAGGCCGCCCGCTCCCACTGCCAGCATCGTCAAAGCCTTAACAACCCTTTCCAGCTCGGAAGAGCTATTATTGGACTAGTTAGTCACATATATGCAGAGATGGAGAAACGGAAAGTGTGTCCTTTTTGAATCCATGCTTGTACCCAGTCCCTGCTGCGACTCAAGTGATTACTGAGTGGGCTTATAATCATTTGGCTATTTCAGCTTTTTTTGAACTTCTCTGCTTTTCATCTTCTTAAAATACACATTTTTTTCCCCAGAACCACTACATTGGACAAAAGAAAGACTCCTGCAAAGACTTTCTTCACTTCTCCTTTTCCTCACCAAGCCTGTCACTACTAAAATATTTGCTTCCATTTTCTTTGGCTCTACAAAGACTAAAGCTTCTTTTAGCAATCCCTTTACGGAAGGGTGACATGTTGAAGGATCACCTCCATCACGAGGAAGGAAAAAAAGCTTCAGAGAAAAGATTTTGAAAGTATCTATAAATTACATCTCAGTAATCTCCTCTGCTTTACCATATAATGGTAGTGACAAAGTAAATTAAAAGAGATGCTGGGAAAAAAAAAACAAAAACAAAAACAAAACAAATCACACAAATGACAGCCATGTGTATCTTAATGCTTTAGACAGCCCAGATTGTAAAGGTGAACTGACACAGCTTAGTGAGTAATGAGAACTTCAAACAAATCTCTTGTATTTCATAACATCCACTTCTAAAACTAAACATGATCCTTCCCAGAATATCCTTCTTCAGCCTCTTCCTTTAGCAGAGATAATTGTTCTGCTCCCCTTCCTCCAAAGACTCTATCAGTAATCCCATTTTCCTTCTCTTTAGGCCTTATGCTTCTCTTTATTAAAAAAGATTTTCAGCTGTTCCATTTCATCTAATAATACAGATTTTTTTTCCTCTCCCCACTTTATCCTATCCTGTACCAGGTCCAGGCCTCCTTAGTGCACATACCAGTTTCCTTCCTAGAGTCACGAAGGATTTACTTATCTAAAGACAGAGTAGTTAAAATTCTTTAAAGATAAATTAACAGTGAAAACCACAACAGTGTTTGACATCAAAGAAGATCACTGCTTTGTTAAGTTCTGCTTCCAGTTTTCCATTAGTGGCCCTTACTTCACATTTTGGGGAAAAAAAGCACATGGGGAGATGGGGTGACAGCTTAGCAGTAACTGCAGTTCATTATGGTTCACACGTACGTTCAAAGCAAGGCCAGACCACGTTTTCATTCTGCACTTCTTTCTTTCTTTCTGGTACAGGATGTGCCGTGTCTCACCTGCTCTCACATTTAATATGCTGAGCAGAACATTCTGCACCTGTTTGGTTCCTGCTGAAATGCAAACCTTTTGCACTTAGGAGAGAAAGAAAGGAAAAAGATGGCCAGGGGAAAAAGGTACATCAGAGAACTCTGATTACTGGTAGGTGCCCTCTCTTTTTATCTCCACACAGGCACTCATATAGCGGGTGGCTGCCGGCAGCTACCTCAGGTTATGTAACTCTTTGACAGTTGATCACACAGTCCTTTAGAAACTAATTACTGTAGATCTCTTCTGTAAAGTATGAGAGCAGCTCAGGCACACTGCTTAATGAAGACACAGATGGAGGCTGATATTTGGAGAAAGCCACAGGCAGACATTTGAGACTCAGCAACTTGTTCATCAGACTACTGACCACAGGACGAGGCACTTGCAAGAAAGATGCAAGAAAATGCAAGAAAAATGGTGGCTGCTGCCTGTTCAGGAGCAGAAGAGTCATCACCTCACCTATAAATGCAGGAAGCAGTCACATCTCCAACAGCATAACAGCTGTCCTGAAAGATTGTTACAATGACATCAGACCAAATTTCACACACGTGGTCTAAAAATAAAAATCTTATTCACCATTCTTTCTGCATGTACTCCAGATATCCATGGATTCCCAGGCACTCATGTGCAGGCTCTATTTTTCTGGAGGTATTTGTGTTTTTTTTTGGAGTCAAACCACTAAAAACAAACAAACAAAATAACCTTCTCCCCCCACCTCAAAAAAAAAAAAAAGAAAAAAAAAGAAAAAAAAAGAAATCAGAACACACCACTCCAGGAAAAACGCATCTGTTGCTATGAACTGATAGTAGCAGGGTTAGGAGAGGCTCCTGAAAACACTGCATGTGTGCTGCCACACTGGGAGATGCTGTCAAGTAATTCGAACAACAGTGCTGAAAGATCTGTCAGCAGAATAACAAAGGGCAGCACGTCTAGAGGAAGCTAAGAAAGCCCAGCACACAGCATTCCTTCGGTGTCAGAGACCAGGCAGCCTAGGACAGACAGCTGCTGTCAGTGCCTGGTTGGGAGATCAGGTGTGGAACCAAAGTCCAAAACGACCAAGAACCTGCCTAGAGTGAAAATGGCTCCCAGGGCAAGGAGCCGGGAGTTGCACCAATGGCTTACATGGTTTGTGAGAGGAAAAGGCCCAACGGCTCAAAACATTTTGTCTCAAAGATGGCGGAAAGAAAAACCAACAACAAACATGCACAAAGTTCTGCTCTCTTTTTCAACTCCATTATGCAACCAGCTTACACCAGATTTGAGAGAGGGGAAAACAGATATAGTCGTCACCATCCATCTGATAAAGATCAAAGATCTGAGAGGCTGTGGAGGTGGAAATGAAGCTGGAAAGATTTGGAACCTGCATTTCCTCTCACTTACAGACTGCCATCAGCTGTTGCTGAACCCGTATTATTACTACACGAAACCTCATCCACCATCCAGGATGCATCACAAAACAACTAATTTCCTTCCTACCAGGAAAAATATTTGCCAGTAACACCTCTGAATTAGAAATTTTGGATTCCAAGGTTTTACTTCCTTAAATCCAGAACAGATGGCCAACTTCTCTTTCTTTTTGCAAAAAAAAAAAAAAAAAACCATTGTAAAAAAGCAGCTAGTATGATGAGCACGAGGTGCTTCTGTAGCTCCCAAGAACATCTGAAACTGAAGCAGACACTTGTGGACAGAACCCTGAAGAGAGATGGACTAAGCACTGCTTGGCAGCTACAGGACTACCTGAATATCACAGCCACTGTCAGTTCCATGCAGCACATCAGGATCCAGTGTCACTGAGCAGTATCCCAGTACGGTCCCAAACAGAGTGAACCCTGATATAAGAAAAACAAGAAAGCAAAGAGTGAACTACGTATGATGCATTGGTGTGCACTCAGGGCTGCTGCCTGGAAAAATCCAGCATGGTCAAAAGAACTGGAGCCCACTGATGTTCTACTATAAAACCCAGGCCAAGCTTGCTCACATTTCCTTAACTTAAAGCTGTCTCCATTGTGAGGAAATTACTTGTGATTTATCATCGACAGCAAATGGAGAGTTGAGGTGGACAGATGCCATCACCTCCTAGCCTCAGAAATCTCTCAAGGCAGATAGGATTTCAGCAATCCAAGTTTTAAGCAGTGAGAGGTGACCACACAGAACACGTGCAAGTCTCTGAACAAACCAGAACTCTGAAATCAGAAAGTGCAGCAGACATACAAGTTATACTGGCTTCAGTGCCCTACTGACTGCACTTACTGAAGCCTGAAGGGATGGCAGCTCGGGTTGGAGAAGCAGCTGGCTAACTACCGGCAATGCCCAGCAAAAACACTTCACCCTATAGTTCAAGGATCTGAACTGCTTCAAGAAAAAACAGGATTATTTTACGTTCAGGCAATTTTGCTTGTTAATAGATCCGAGAAGACCATGCCATCCCTGAAGCAGCTCTGCCTAACAGTATCTGTTCCAGTTTAAAAAAGAAACTAAGCCTGTTTTATACAGCACGTGAGAATGCTAAAGAGTGGCCATACAGGTCAGTGATCTGATGCTTAATAACATGTTATTTTAGGTGGAATTTTCAAGGGGTTGTAAAAACTATTCTAAGATGGTGAGAACAAAAAAAAAAAAAATTCTCCTTTCCTTTTAAAAAAAGAAAATACAGCTTGTGTAAAAACACCAGAAAGCTCTGTGAAAATACTGCCAGGTGGGAACAAAACTCAGGGCAAAACTGAGGAACACATTCCAGGCAGACTCATTTTCACCTCTTAGAAATGCAAGATGCATAAATTTCAACTCCTCAGACTCCCACCCACTTACCAACATCTATCTATATTCCTTCCACCAAGTTAAGAGTACAGGAATCTGCCTTCAGAGTGGAACAGAAAGTGGTACAGAAAAACAAGACAAAAGAGAAGCAAAGAACTTCACAAGAAGATACGTAGATTCCTATTAATTCACCTGTGACTATCTTACAAAGCAGCTTTCTAGCATGGAAATTATTTCCAATTCCAATTATTTACATACCGACAACTAAGTCAGATAGTTCTTCCCAAATTCAGAAATCTACTCCTCAAAACAGTAAACGAGCCTGAAACATTAGATTTTAAAAACAAGTTTCTTTTGAACCATCATCTAAACCTCATGACTGGAAGATAAAACTTAAGCACACCTGAACTAGTTTGGTTTTTGTTTGTTTGTTTTAAACTAACCTACTTTTACTGCTGGAAAAAAAAGTTGGCTTTCAGCTGTATCGGCTCCACAGAGGAGCACACTGCTGTCAGAGCGTGGCAAGAAAAAAGATGAGGCCCTATCCCTTTTGCAACTACAAAAGGTCATTATTTACCTTTTTGTTGTGTCACAGCTAAGGTGGAATTCAAAAAGTCTGTGCATAGCTTTGGTGGTAAATTAAAATGTACGTGGTCCCTGAGGGACACGAACTTCAGCCACAGCAGTTTGTGCAGCAAGCAATCCCCTTGCACCTCCACATGCTGGTTTGCAAAAGAGTTCCGGAGGAGAATGCTCATTTAGGACAAAACAGGAGTCTAGTCCACGTTACCAAAATGTATCCAATACAGAAACAACCCTGTGAACAAGAAAGCACGCCCAGATATCCCTTTGTGCAGCAAAAGGACTCAGTAATTAGGTTTGAGTGTTATATCCCTTTTTGTCCAGTTTCACCCAGGAGACAGACTCCGGCTCAGCACTATCTCCCTCAAATTATTTTGTAGCTTGACAATTATGGCACACTTCCGGAAGATGTAGAAGCATAGAATCATAGAATCCTTAGAGTTAGAAGTGACCTTCAAAGGTCATCTAGTCCAACTCCCCTGCAATGTACAGGGACATCTACAGCTCGATCTGGTTGCTCACAGCTTGGTCCAGTCTGACCGTGAATGCCTCTAGGGTTGGGGCTTCCACCACCTCTTTGGACAACCTGTTCCAGTGCTTCACCACCCTTAACTGTAAAAAACTTTTTCCTTAAATCTAACCTAAATCTCCTCTCTTTCAGTTTAAAGCCATTCCCCCTTGTCCTATGCCCCCAGACCCTGCTAAAGAGTCTGTCCCCCTCTTTCTTGTAGCTCCCCTTTAGATATTGAAAGGCAGCTATCAGGTCACCTTGGAGCCTTCTCCAGGCTGAACAGCCCCAGCTCTCTCAGCCTGAAGGTATGGATCTGCGGGTGTAGATCTAAACGTTTTCATACTGAGGAAGGAACAGTACCCATGTCTCGCTTAGGAAGTGTTCTCACCTACAATGAACAAGTACACATCTGCCATTTGTAAAAGAGAAAATCCCATTACATTGAGTCCACCCACAGAAGATGGATCAATGCTGTGGATTCTCAGTGTCCACAGCTGCCCATACTCAAGAAGAGATCAGAAATTCAGACCTATTGCTTTGCTAAGGCATCCATTTTAGCCATGTAGAAGCCACTGCGAAACGCAGGAAGACTGAGCTTTTCAGTGTTACTTTAAAGGTCAGAGCAGTAGAGAACCATCACACCAATTTCCTGAGCTGCAGGTGCCTCATTAACCACCCCCAGGGCAGTACTAGGCCTTCCAAAAAGGTTTCCCTGAATCATGAACTTCACAGGAAACATACCAACAAAACGTCATCGTTGGCAAGGAAAAGCCGCACAGCAGAAAGCAAGCATCGGGAGTTATTTTAACCAAATTCCTCAAGATATGTCAAACAAGGGATAATAAAATTTTGTCACTGAGCACACAGATCTGTTTTCAGACAGATGAGCTTCTGAAGAGGCCCTGGAAGAATACCAAAGTTGTCATTAGAAACAAATGAACAAAATATCGGTGTTTCTTATGCAAAAATTCTCAAGCCTTAGTTAGAAGTAATTTTTAAGACAGGGACAAAATCTGCTCTACTCCGCATCCTGGTGAATTGCTAATAATTCTGGTGAAGTTAATGAGCAATTGAAGCTGGAGAATGGGCTTTTGTTCAGCGTTCAGAGACACAAAGTCAGAGAATCACATGCAGTGACAAGTCACTCAAAGTCTCCTATATTTAGAACTTCTACACATCTATATTCAGTGTGTCTGTGTAAGGGAGAAGTGTATGTTAGACAAAGGTCTATTTTAATCTCTACAAACTTACCAGTGTACCTCTTTTGGAACTTCTGGTGCAAGCCAAACCAGAGTTTGTCTTAAAAACCTGCCGAGGTAGGGGGGTAGCTGTGCCCCATGGTGCAGGATGCAGGGCTTAAGGCTCATTATCCAACGTAGCCAGAGGGCAGCTGGGGTGGAAAAATATGCCTCTGTGTGTGATGATCAGACAGAAAGTATCTGACAGGGAAGTGCCACGCTGTCACTGCTGCAACAAAGATGACACCACTGATATTTCTCTTTCACAGCTACAACAGCAGGGAAACTACTGAAGGTCAGCCATCAAACAGTCACTGATGTTACGTGCTGAATACTGAGCAAGATGGGATTGAGCACAATGAAAAGCATATGTTTATAAACAAACTGGGAGTTTGTTTATACATGGCAGCTTCCTTAGGGTACCAGAGAGCAGTGCTAGAAGAAGGCCTCACCTGCACACAGATGCCATGGAATGCAGAGGGCAACATGTTGCTACCACTAAGAGCTAGGGATTAAAATTTAATAGAATTTGAGTAGCAACTGGGAGATACAGGGAAGTCATTTCAAATTTCTGTCAAATGAATATTTATGATGTTTTAACCTACTAATGTACAGTTCTCACTGAATACTTCCACATGCAAGAAATAAAATATTTTGTAACAAGTTTTAGAGCAATGAGCATTCATCTATGTAGATTTTTAAAAAAATTCTCTGATCATCTGTCATTAAAACTAGGCTAAAGCAAGGTTAAATATTCCAAATTTAAATCTGTTTAAAAAGTAAATAATCTAATACAGAGGTGCAAGTAATACAATAATTAAAAGGTATTTTAATGAATGTGGTATTTCACTCTAGTAATAGGATATGGCAAGAGAATGAGCTCATTTTCTTACAGAAACCCAAGCAATTCTAGCTCTTGTCATGGTGGTTTTCTTCCACCTCTGCTGACATTTATAGGCTTGATCTTTTATAGCCCTTTAGGAAAACAGGAGTTTTGAAAATAATTAAGTTGATAATAATTAAGTGAATGTGTTTGTGCTGCAGCTCATGCATCATTATGAAAGCTGTGATGTTCCCTCATCCGAGTGGGGACTTCAGTCACCCCCAGGAGCAGCAGCAGCACCAAGCAGAGTGTTCCAGCAGTAACGTACCCGGTACTGGCAAGCACAGCAGGTGATGATCAGTCAGCACATGGGCTACTGAAAGGCTTTACATTACCTTTATTTAGCACAAAGTATGATTTTTTTTAAATAAGCATTTTTATCAGCCTGCTCCTAAAAGAAGATTGAATTACTTCCTTTTCACGTGTAGTTGTTAAAATTCAAGCCACGCTGCATTCTGAAGACACAAGGAGGAACCCTCTTTAAAAGCACTGCTGATAAGGGAGCTCCCATCCTTATCTGGTCTCTCCCGGTGCCACCAGCGGCCTGGAGCGATCGCGCACTGACCCCTAGTGAATGCCGGCGTCAGGAAACGCTGCTGCTTGTCTAAGTGCCCACGCAGGACAAATGTCACCAATATATTTATGCTGACAAGATGTTTCACATACAGACTCCGTTTTCCTTCTAACTGGAGAGGCATTACGATGCGTAGCATCTTAACAAAGCCAACCAGCCCGCGCTCTCGGGGATGACAGACGTTCCTGCAAACCTCCCTCACTGCTCAGATGCTATCGGGCACCATGCAGCTCTGCATGCCCGTGGCCAAAATTCCTGTATTCACATCCTGGTGTTCCTGAATTCCCAAACGTGAGGATGCCCAGAAGCCACACAAAGCACCCTGACTGATACACTCCTGCCGGCTACCAGCTGTCACTCAACATCAGTGCTCAGCTGATTTTAGCGCTGTTCTTCCTGATAAAAAAGACGCAGAGGGCCAAGCCGCATCCCTCTACCTTGATTAATTCTATCTCTGAGAAAGGAAAGAGAAGAAGAATTCAGAACTTTCAGGTAGGTCAAGCTTCACTTGAAAAACCTGATACCATCTCACACTTCAGTGCATCCCGTGTATTCGTGTAGTGCTGGTGCGAGGCCTTTACAGATGGGTGTTGGGATGAAGGTGGTGTTGGGATGCAGGTATCCTAAACACGAGGTTGCCGTACTCTCGTCCAACACCACGTAAGAACTGCACGTTTGGATGAGCAGCTTCAGCTGCAGAGCTCAGTGTGGCACTGCTCCATAATGTACATAATTATGTTCCATAATGCCCTGTGTGTGTGGGGATGCAGGCAAGCGGAGGCAGAGGTCTCCCAGCCCACGCCACGTGGAAGCCAGCAGGCCATGGGGAGCAGGCTTTGTTGCCCAGGGTGGTGGTAATGCACCTCTGGCTTGCCTTGCCGATGTCACGGGGATGTCTTTCTTACCTGTAGCATTCAGAGGCTTTTACAGCACAGACAACTGCCTAGTTTACACATGCTGCCTCCTTCAGTAACCGCATCACTCCCATTTTCTTTTCCAACAGTTATCAAAAGATTTAAGAAAAAAAAAAAAAGAGAGAGAAAAGAAACCCCAGGAGATGTGTGGGGAACTCAACAAGTTGGAACTGGCTTCCTTTTTGGAACAAGTCCTCAAAAAGAAAAAAACAAACAAACAAAAAACCCCAGCAACATCTATCTACCAACAAAAGCTGTGCGGTCACTAGAGGAGCAGCAGCCATGGAGGAAGGCACGGTGCCCACCCTCCATCCCCACACCGGCACTGCTGGAGGGGCAGCTCCATGGCACGGGATGAACTCGGGAAGTGTCAACGCTCTGGTCACAACCCTGGGCTCCCCCCGGTCCTCATCAACTATTTTGGGCAAAGCCATTGATACATTCATCTGAAAAGGTGTGGGGTAAGCACGCACAAAAAACCATACACAATTTTATTGCAACTGTTCACAGATTTTGGTATGTGGACTATGTACAGTATTTTGTGATTCTTCTGTTAAAGTGTGTAAGCCCATTTATAAAGTAGTTACTTTATCAATGCATCTTGGAAACAATGTCTGCAAGCCAAAGAAGATACTAGCAGGAGCCCCTGCAACTCTTACTCTGTCCTTTCCTACCCCTAGATCCCACGTTTACAGATGTGGTCCCATCTGCCCACCTGGAAGGCGGCAGGTTCAGCGTGCCGTAATTACAATGAGCCTTAACAAATTTTCCAGCATCTCTTACACTATGTCAAGAATTAAAATCAGTAACCTTGTTCCCATCAAAGAGGAATTCACATTTCCATACAATCTTACAGACAAAACACGGAGTATTAAAAGGGGGGCTGGGGTGGGGACAGGACTCCAGGGAGCCTGCCCAGCTCCTTTCATGGATCAAAATTGCTTCTGTAATAAGGGAAATGTATAGCCCCTCAAACCATACACAGGGTTCTGTTTTGCAGATCAAAAATCCTTGTTGCCATGGGAACTGCAGGAAGAGTCAGTCATGACATAGCAAGGCTGGAACAGGAACACGTCTGCCGGGCAATTACCACCGCTCCTTATCAGCAGCACTCGGAACATTGAGCCTGAAAGCAAAATGCTCCCTCAAACCTCACTTGCAAACTCTCCTTCCACAAATTTGCAGTAGAAGTGACATCACACATATATGTGGTTTGTACTGAGTAAGGTAAGCAAAGCAGTGTAGATAGATAGCACATAGATGCACTATGTGCTACATTAAAAAAAAAACTAAAGCACTTGATGCACCAAAAAAGAGCATTGCATAAGGCAGATTACATAAAGCAAGGTTTAAAATGCAGCTGTTCAGCACCGTACTGCAGGGTGTGCTGTGCATGCCGCCTGTCCTCGCGCCCGTGCTCTCACCAGGGAACGCGGCTCTCGGCCGGGGGCTGGCACAGGGGCCCTCCCAGGAGGCGGCTGCCACTTCACAGCACGGCGAGGGACAGCGTCAGAGCCAGCCGTGCAGCTCCCACCTGAACGCAAACAGCACCCAGAGGTGTGAAGAGCAAACAGCAACCCAGTAAACACTGATCAAAGGATCCATGCAGGCACACGGAACCCACGCCACCATCGAGCACCCCTTCCAGCACCGCTAAAACCCCAACGAGATGCTAGAGCCACCTTCCTGTCTAACACATGTCACGATATAAAACATCTTGAGAACACTGCACAAAGAACACTGCCCTGAAATGCTGATGGAATTATCCGACCTCTGTGCTGCGTGCTGATTTGCAAAGCAACAAAGGCATTGGGAAGAACTCTGGAGAACTGAGTTTTGTGCAGAGCATGTGCAGAAATTGCTTCTGCGTGGAGAGGTGGTGTCAGTATGTATTTAAAAAACACATTTTACTTCGAACGTGGTAATTACTTAACAGATTATGACAAACTCCTTTAAAAAGAAACCTGGGAAATGAAGTGCATGTGTAACCTGGAGATCAGCCACGGTTTAAGATGGCTCTGCAGAACTGTTCAGTAGGAAACGTTCTCTGGGGATGCGGTGGGACCGCTTTGCTGGTCAGCAAGATGGGGGGGTGGCACCCCTGCCACCACTGTGGTTAGCAAAAATTGCTAATATATTTGAACTGAGCTCAAGAGCTCAAGGCATTCACATCAATGTGCAACGCTTCTAATGGTGATGTTTTATAACTGTAGCAGTGTGTTCACTTGATAAGTTTTCAGAATTAGCAAAAATCAAAGTGTTTCTTCCCCAGGGGTGAGGGATGAGGGCGTGCAGTAGGACAGCAGCTCCTGTAGTACCACAAAGTGTGCTACAAACTGTAACAAACAAAATAAAACCAAAGCAGGAAAATATTTACTCTTCCAGATCAGCTCATCTGCATCTATCAGCCCTTCCCTTCAAGCTGCATCTGAGGAGCCATTACCTCTCAGATCCATGTAAGTGCCAGCAGACAGCTCTGCTGCTCCGGCCATCCGCTCCCTCCTCTCTGCTCACTGGCCCTCTAATTCAGCCACTATCTGTAAAGATTCTCTTATTCACGTTTCACTATTAAAAAAGAGAGAAAAAGGGAAGCAAGAGCCCAAGCCAGAGCACAGCCACACTCTGTCCCTTTCCACCTGGAGCCAATGGAGCCATGCACGGCATCACTGTGGGGACTGCGGGGATCCTCTGTGTGCGGGAAGGGCACTGCAGAACCGTGGGGGGCACTGGTGCCACCCGGCCACGCTCTGCCCTGTGGGGCTCCCTGAGCTGGAGTTACAGAGGTCTGCAGTGTGTGTTATAACAACACCGCTACGATCTCCCACAGCTGTGGTTACTCATTTCCCCCCCCAGCCACTGCTATGCAATGAGAAAGGTGGGAAATAATTTGGAATTGCTGTGAGAAGGGCCTGCCAGAGCCCAAACTCCACACAGGGAAGCGGAGGATGAGGACACATTCACAGCAGTGAGTGCTCCTGGTGCTGTGGGTGCGGGTTCCTGGGGGCAGCCCCTGCCCTGGCACTGTGCTCCAGGGGGGCCCCAAGGCCTGGGCCTCCCCAGCCCCAACCGTGCACAGAGCCCCCTGGTTCCCCACAACTCGCACTGCTCTGGGGCGAAAGCTGCGCTGCTTTCGGGATGGAGCAGAGTGGGCGCGAGGAGCCGCGCTGAAGATCCCCACCAACACGCTCCAATCACGGATGTTTGGTCACACAGCAGCCATCTCCGCAGGCTCTCCATTTTTCCCTCTTTGCGGTGCATTCCCTACACTGAACAGGTAACAGCGGAAATTTTTGGTGACCTCTTCTCCGGTACCGAGCTGTGCTGCCGGGCAGCCCGACCCACGGCCCGACCCACTACCGACTGGAGCGGAGCCGCCCGGGGCGGGCGCAGGGGCCGCTCCCCGGGGCCGCTGTAGCGCAGCGCGTGCCGCAGCGCCGCCCTCTGCCGGGGCCCAGCGCGGTGCCCGGCCCTCGGGCGCCTCCGCTCCTCCGCAGTTACTTATCTCAGCGCTTCCCAGCGCGATACCAACAACACGCACACGCTCCGCAGCTCTGTCTTCCCCACACGCACAGTTTTAAAACCCCGCTCCCCGATGCGTGCACCGACACAATACAGCCGCAGACCCGCACCTGGCGGCCATTTGCAGCAGACACCGCTCCGCCGCCCCCGCACCGCGGCCGCAGAGCAGCGCAGCGCCGCGAGGGAACGCGGAGCCGGCGGCCCCGCGCCGCCCGGCCCTCCCCACGCGCAGTACCGCTGCCCTCAGCGCGGCTCGGGATCTCCCTGCGGGGCCGCCTCAGCCCCGCCACCATCCCCTGCGCCCTCCTCACCTGCCCGGGGCCGCAGACGCCGCGAGGCACCCGATGGAGCGAGCTGCCGCCGCCGCTCCGCGCTCCGCGGAGGGTGTGGCGGCGCGGCCGAGGCGCTGCGCGCGGAGCGGCCGCGGGGCGGCGCTGTGATGCCTCGGGGCGCAGCGCGCGGAGCGTCGGTGCCTGTCGGGGTCCTCAGCGCTGAGGTGTGCAGGCACGGGAGGGGGCCTCCGGCAAAGCGAACCCGCTGTGCTTTTTCAATTATTTGTGCTAAGCCCGAATCACGGCGAGAAGCCTCGGTTATTGCTTTGCACGGTGCAGTGATACAGATGTATACATGTGCCTTTTTGCGCTACCCCTCCCACTGCAGAGCCGAGTGGCTCTGCCAGGACTTTAGCACTTGAGCTGTGGCGTTTCAGACGTTCTCCTTTCCTCCATTCTCACACCCTGACTGATATTTTCCAGGCCAGGGTAAACAACTGCAGCACTGCACCCTTATGGCTCACTACATGAGTATGGGAGCACTGATGTTTGGAGTAGTCCATCCCAAAGGCCCATCAGGAGCTGAAAACTCCTGAGAGGGGATGAAGGAAGGAAGCCACCCACTGCCCGCTTGGGGCAAAGCCATTGGGAAGCTTTTGCCCTAATCTGGGACCCACACCCCGGGTCAGATGCATCCTGTCCACAGCCAGGTGCAGCTGCTGGGTCAGGGTGTGCACGGGGTCGTCAGGCCTCATCCTTCATACCCACAGGAGCAACAGGGTACCTGAGATTTGCCTGTTTTTTTCCTAGCTTTTCGCTTGTTCAAGGCAGCACTTGAAATTTACAAGAGAATTTTTTTTCTTTCGGAATAGCACTCAAATGTGCTCGAATGTGTGATTGTTACCTAAAACTTTGGCTCTCCCACTTCTGCTGTTGCAAATGCCACTTTTTTCAGAGCCACAGATGACTTTGCAAGGATGTAAATGAACTCTCACTCATGTTGATGCGTTGAGAGGATAGCTGTTCCTGGTAATCAAAAGAAAGCCTCACAGGAATCTTGTCATTCCATTTTACAGAAAACTGCTTTGTTTCTGTGTAAGAAGCATAGAAAGCGCTGTTAGGGGAGAAAAAATGCTTTGATCCAAGGCGTTTTCCCAACATACAGCCAAGCACCTCATATTGAAAACAAAGTTAGGAAATGGGGGTGAGAAGACTGACACGGTCAATGCTTATTTCCCCACAGATGCAGTTTGTTTCTCAGTTCCATTCCCTCCCCATGTGGAATGCCTGTTCGATGCCCACCGTCTGCATCCTGCTACAGCTCTGCCACGGGCACAGGCACAGGCACATGTGGTGTTTATGCCAGCTCCTGGACAGTGGAAAGCACTGTGCGTAAATTCACTGCAGCAGAAATTTAATATTACAGTACTTTTATACGTTATACTTGCATACAGCACCCTAAGATTTAAAAAAAGTTACAAATCTGATGATTTACCAAAAGTTCCAGCAAAGCTTCTGCTGACTTCCACTCCCTTATGACTTAGTGTAATAATAAATTACGAATATTTCCCAAATTATGTAGAAAACTAAATTTTCCTTATAACACAAAGATAATCATTGACTTCAAATGTAAAATATCACTGAGCTGATACATACTGTTCTGTAGCCTCGGCAGCTAGTTTCATTAGCATCTGTTTTCCTAGTTGTCTCAGGACACCTGACATAAAAAGGAGTTTCAAGTATCCCGCGTATAAATGCCATCCTGAGTGTCACGTCCATGAACGTTATCCTATCCAATGACAATATTTTGGAAGGATTAATAACCTGATGAGTCCAAGTGCAAAGCATGTTAGAGATCTTTCCGAAAGCATACAGCTTCAACTTTTTACTTTTCACAATATCATTATTAAAATGAGGTTTAATATCCGTTCCTTACCTCTAACACTTTTATACATTCATATGTTGTTGTCGTAACACCCCTTGATGGCCAATAGCTTTTAGTGATGAAAACAAAGACAGAACAATTGAATACAATAAAAAATGAAGTCTTTATTCTTTTGGCTCAACTGTAATGTGGTTTACTGGTCTTTATGGTAATAGCATTTTCCTGCATGCAGTTCACCGACACACAAGTCAATATTTTTTTGTAAAAGGAGGAGTCAACATCGAATTTTTGCTTGTGTAAGAAACACAAAATGTCCTGATGTGATCAGTTATACAAGTTTGCTATTTAATTCCTGTGGAAAAAAAAACCAAACATTGTGGATCCCATATTATATTTAGAACAGTTCTAGTGCAGCATGAATCAACGAGAATAAGAATAGTCTATGTAAACAAACACCGGTAAAGATTTCATGAATAAAAAGACTATCTTGAAACTTCTGATGCAGGCAGTGCTAGAATTTTAAACAAATCTTCCCCACCACATTTCAATTACAAGTTATATCTATTTGGAAGCAAGTGCATTTTGGACTCAGTTTGAAACTTATTTCACATTAAAATGTGTGCAAAAATACAGTACTAATAAAAAAGCAGAAACCTAACGCTACCCCATTCTCTCCTTTGTTTCTTATTTTGTGAAGTTCTTGAATTAAAAAGTGCTATGGATAGAAAGTAACAAAAGTGACGGTGACATCAACCTGAAGATAATTATCATTTCTTATTTTATGTACAAAACGCTGAAAAATAAAATAAAATGATATTTTTACAATATTTATATTTTCTTAGAAAATTCTATCCATGTATTTTCAACAGATTCAGCAGTTTGCAACAAATCCTGTACAGTCTGACTATACACCGTACAGTGTTCACTTAAAATTTTAGAATGCAAAGCAAGAAGCTCTTAAGTAGCTGCAAACTATTGCTTGATGTCATGAAAGAACGATGACTGATTGAACAATCTGTTTCACTTAACCACTGAGATATGGCTTCCCATATTAGACTTTTAACAGTGGAAGGAGTAAAATTACAGCAGCAAAGGCAAGATAAACATGCATCAGTGATAGCTTCCAAACTATCTATAATGGTACAGAATATTTCATCGTAGCTGTTGAGAGCTTGCAAACTACACTTATTGTGGTACATATTTGATGCAATAAATATTGTGCACAGGTCATTATTTGTTTGCTCAAACATGCACCACAGGATAAAAGAACTATTTACACAGACGGTACTTTTTTAATCAACACATACAATGTCAACCTTGCTGAGAGCAGAAGATGGCTAAACGATACTGCAGGGTGAGGCAGAACAACTTCATAATCCTTAAGTTTTGCGGTTTTTGGTAAATTCAATTTCCCAAGTTCAGGTAAGATGTTTTCTACAGAAGAATACTTAAAAATGGACTTCAAGTCCCTCGCTAAACTTTTTTATGCAGAGTTCATTCAACTACAGTTAAATGACTTATGAAAAAATAAACCATCTGTTCTATTATTGTAGACTCTATGGGAATTTACAGGCACATTAAGATTGGTCTGGATGAGATACTAAACGGATACTGTTATTAAGCACCTCAAAATATAGAGCCACCCTGAAACATGGAAGTAGTCAGACTGCTGCTTTGTGCGACGTCATGTTTTTCATGCATGAACTACAAGTGCAGCATGCCTTCATGCAGATCACTTCTGTCTGTACATTATAGAGAATCCGAGAGTAGAACACCTGGTTCTCATACCCCCTTCCCCAACATAAAACCCATTTACAAAAATAGTCACATATAATAGTAAACAACCTGTGAATTAAAAAATGATAAGTTCACCAACACTGAGTTTTGTAAAAATATGGCAAATGTGGCTGTTGAAATGCAAACAGTGGATACAATTTTTGTACTGAGTGTTTTATGTCAAACACAGAGATTCCTAGGTTCGCACCTTCTTTTAAACCGGTCCCTACAGTCTGATTGGCCATTTTATCTTCTCTTCAGCAGTGTCAGCTGGTAATAAAAACAACAACCTCCTGTCAAGATGTTACCCTGTTTTACAGAGTTGCAGTTTGATGACGAGGGGTCACTGTCTCGTTATAGGCACTGACCTTTTATATATATATATAATTATATATATATTTATATATGTAAAAACTGTCAGTTTGGCATGTACCTCCTACAGGAGTCCTGTTGACACAAATACATATTTTCTCAGGCTGTAAACAGTTTATTACAAACAGAATTCTGTGTTACTTTTTACTTTCCCTGCTGTCTTTACCTTTATCTTCTTTTTCTGATTTGTCTTTTTCATATTTATCCTTGTCTGGCTTTGTTACACTATCATACGATGGTGGGGAGGTTGTGGATGGGGTCATATCTGTTTTCTCTGGAGTGGAGTTCTCATTTAGTTTATCCATAATCATATCTTCTTTCATGGGCAGATCATCCTCATCTTTACCTTTATCCTGATTAAATATACATGAAACTTTTTTGACTTTCTGCCTTAAAAGATGACGCCTGAAAGCACGCTGAATAACAACAGCAGATACTTCCTCCTGTTTTCGNAGTCGCCTTTAACAGAGCTCCCGGGATGATCTTTATGAGGGTCACAGTCTGGCTCCCCGCTGTTAAGAATTGGGGCTAACAAACCATCCCAGCCAGCAGACGTGGTGATTTGAAATAGGCAGATCATGCTGTTGCCAAACGTTTCAAAGTTGAACATGTCATCAATCCCAACTTCCCTCTTGACGTAGGCAAAGTTGGACATGCCGAATATCGCATAGATAAACATGACCAGGAACAGCAGCAGGCCAATGTTGAACAAAGCAGGAAGAGACATCATCAGAGCAAAAAGCAGAGTGCGGATTCCCTTAGCGCCTTTGATGAGACGCAGGATGCGACCAATCCTGGCAAGTCGGATGACTCGGAATAACGTGGGGGACACAAAATATTTCTCAATCATCTCAGCTAAGAACATACCTGTTGAAAAACAAGTTAGATTAGGAAATTATATTATTACATTTCAGTTTCCCCAGAAATAGCCATTTCATGAATATGAGTTGTTCTTACCTACTATGGAGAGAATGACAACAACAAAATCAAAAATATTCCAGCCTATAGTGAAGTAGTAATGGCGAAGTGAAATCAATTTCAGGACAAATTCTCCAGTGAAAAGTACGATAAACACCAGGTTAATCCAATATAAAATATTTTCCATGTCTTCACTCTGGTCATCTGTTTCTACCATCATTGTGACCATGTTAAGGCAGATAAGTATCATGATACTGATATCAAATGCTTGCTTTGTTACAAAATCAAAGACCATGCCTTGGAATTTGTTCTGGGGAAAAAAACAAACAATATATTATGATATGCATTGGGTAAAATTTCTTTTTTTCCAAATTGCTACAAATTAACTAAAACTAGTATGAAAAGTATTTCATGTTTTCCAGGAGGTCCTTCATTTTTATGAATTTTCCAATATGTACATGTAAACACAAATCAAATAGAAATGCAAGTGCCATGTATATAAGCATTAAGGGGAAGATTTCAAAATATGCATTGTGCATTTTTTTAAAGTTGCAAAGGCAAATTTGCCATCTCAGACCAGTTCACTGTAAGATTTTGTGACACAGACTACTAAATGAGTATTTAACGTGGCAAAAGTTGGGGAAAAAAATAAAACAAAGGAGGGGTATGACAAAGAGGCTGAGAGTTAGTAGCACTTCCTTTGTCAGCAAACTTCTGGAAACTTAGAAAGTTTTCAAGCCCAGAGTTCAGTGCTTTTCATGTCACCAAAATAACCTTTACATCATCTTGCATTTTTAAGCTATAGAGAATTTACTTTTGGCTGAGTGAGCCACTCAGCAGGTTCCACAGTCCAAAGTAGAACAGCAGAGCTGGAATCACTGCCTCATCCAAACCTTGCTCGGAAGTGCCAGGGAGAGCAGGAGGACAAACCATTGTATGGATTGTGCAGTAGGAATGAATGTGAGGGGCAAAAGGACTTTTTTTTCAGGTAATGATGTTGTAACTTGCCCTCAGGATCTTCCTTGATGACTGAAAAAGCCTGTGCCCTAAAGCTTTCACGTTTTGACAAATACATCGTCACAGCTGATGGTTTTAGTCTAAGCAGTGCTTTGAAACTATGCCACATAAAATGCCATTGCCATCAGTAGAGAGAAAATGAGGGGGAGTGCGAAGGAAAGGGAAGAGTCCTTCAAGTTTAGACTACAAAAGACAAAATATTCTGGATTTCAGATGAGTAAGTCTTTTCTTATATCACTTTTTTTGGTTGTTGTTAGCTTACAATTTAATTTAGCCTAGGGCATAACTGAAACAATTTTTAAATAGATGTAAAAAGAAAAGATTTTTAATCTTACTGCTGGCCGTGGTATAGGCTTTTGTGGTTTCTTTGAACCCAACTTTTTCATCGCATTGTAGTATTTTTTCTGTTCTTCTGTCATAAAAATATCTTGACCTCCAAAGTAAAGCAAAGAGACAAAAACTGGTTATAATCACATATTTCTATTGATTACTTATAAACAGAAATACATAATAGTAATAATCACTCTTATTGGCATTTTCATCTGTGGGAAAAATTAGAGTAGACATTAAAATCCCCTTTTATCTTGATTATTCGTATATGAATAACAAAACAATTGCTTTACAAATGTCACTTTCAATGTTCAGGATATTTTTTTTAAAGGCTCTTGAACTTCAAATGTTTGTGCTAGGTTTTCATTTGGGAGGTAAAGAGGATGAGGGTCTTCAGGAAGGAGAGGTGCTTTTTCTTTCTTCAACTAAGGTTATTATGGAGACACAAACGAATAAAACATTCCAATCCCCTTCTTTTGTTTTTCCTCTCAATTAAATTTTGGCAATTTTCAGAATTGTTATCTATGATACCAAAGGAGACTGAGAAGTTAGCTGTACTATCACATCTCACAACTTTTATTTTCCAGCCACTGATGCAGGACTTGAAGCAGGAGATCCTGGAACTACTACATGGAATTAGTAGGAAAAAAAGCCAACTTGTCTCCATCTCAACCAATTTCAACACATGCATCCAACAGCACTTCCACCAGTCCAGTAACATTTTGTCTTGCCAGATACTTTAGTTAAGTTCTGTTGCTGAAACACTGATACCTTTTGAGGCAGCGTTGACAAAATACAAAGACTAAAGAGAGTACAAATTAATATATTAAAGTATTTGTTATTAGGGCTCAGAAATCTATGCTGCTGAGCTCTGAGGTTTGACAGTAACATAGCTAAGAGTTTTTACAGCTACGTTTAGCTATTTCAATGGTTAGCCTTTTTATGATAATGTTAAAGACTCCAGCCCCAAATCCACACCTTTACACTTATGGCTGTCAAACATTCATCGAGACAAATTGTACTGCTTTAATAAATTAATGTATTTAATATGTCAAGGAGATTAATTTATCATAAAATAGGAAAGGAAAATAAAGTTTTTGCGTGTGGACCAAAAAGATGCATTTTTAGCTTTCTTTTCTGAGTAATGATGGAGTACTTATCTTCTTTTTCTGCTGGTTGAAATTGTCTATGATGACACCAATGAAAAGGTTCAAGGTAAAGAATGATCCAAAGATGATAAAGATGACAAAGTAAAGATACATGTACAGGTTATCTTCATACTTAGGCTGATCCAAAACCTGCAGAAAGGCACAGACACTAAGCCTTAGTTTAACCGTGGATGCAGAACCGAATAGCTGCTGAATATTTATGAAGTAATATTCCTGACATAGGACTTTGATATTGAATTTCATTTTTTAAAAATGTCACTCACCTATATGAGTTTAGAATAAATATTGAGGGCACAATTGTTGTAAACTAGGATAGTACCATCTGTCTGAACCTACAGACAATCAGAAACACCAGCTTTTAAAGCCGTGAGCATTTCAGTGTACCTTGTGGGAAGCTACCAATGTAGACTTTTAGAGCCTTCACTGCTACAGGCACTTAGCAACTGCCCTGGATTTTAGCATTTGTAACATGAGCTGTCGTTTTTGTACAACTTCTTCCCGTATTGTTTTACATCTCACTGCTTTGTCACTTTCCCTGCAGTCTACCTTTGTTTTAACCTGAGTTTTAGCTCAAAGGATGCATTGGTCAGGTTACAGCACATGTTCTTTGAAGCTTAAAGGGCCTAGGCAGGCTAAAGAAAGGTATCTGAACAATGCTTACAGTAAGCATATTTTCTTGTTACAACTATTCACATTTATTATACTACAACAAGCCTCCTGCTGTGACTGTAGCTTAGAAAATACTTGGGGCTTTACTAGTATAGTTGTCTACTTAGAGCTAGAGCACAACTTTCACCAAGGAAGCATGGGGAAGGCAAAAGAATATGAAAATTCACAGGCCAGGTTAAGAATAGGAACTGTGCCCTGAAGAAAAGAGTCAGGCTGCCTGCAGAGCATAGTGAAAATCTCAACTTTAAAAAAAAGATCCATGGTACAAACCACCATCTCTAAGCTGTGTATTGGTGCCTTTCCCCAAATTTAATGACATAAGTCAATGTACATAATGAGAGGAGGAAAAGGCATTTCATGGCAATAGTTCACTCTCCTGCAGAACAGAGGAATCTTGGTTCAACTGCACCACAGAGAACTTGGATCATTTAGGACTGCTCCTCTGCTTTTGTATTTTTCCTATGGTTTCAATTTTGTCGAACTATAAAACTGTAATAGCTCCTTGTTCTCTCATTTTTGCCGTTATTTATGATGTTAAAAGATGATAAAATTTTGTTCTTAAATCTCAGAGCTCATGCAGACAAAGCAGATGGAATCAAGGGAGCATACTTACATTACGAGAATCCACAGCTGCATACATGATATCCATCCATCCTTTAAATGTAGCCTATAAACAGAACACTGGTGTTTATCTTATGCTTTTCCTGGAAAATGGCTTGTCAGAAACATTTCAGAGCTAAGGATTAAGTGTCTTTAGGGCTCATCATAAACAGCAGCTCAGTGTAATATTAGTAGGCAACTCTTGGTTTACACTGTATGCTTTATTCATATATGAGAATCACAACCAAATCCTAATATCTGACTACAAAGGACACAACCTCTATTAAATTAACAACTTTTATGTATTGTGAGTAATGTCTGATATAAAAGTTATTTTCAGTGTATGAGCAAAGGAGGTGCACTTCATATAGAATCAGCACAACAAAGGTGAATGAGATTTGAATTGCTTGGGATTTTTAATGACAGTCAGTACAGCCTCTACACTTTGTATTACTTAAGGGGTGTCATAGATTTATCCACACTTAGAGCTACCCCCAGCTCTTGGCTCTAATGGATGATCCTTTACAACAGTTGAGGTGATATTTCAGGGATTTTGAGCAAGAGTTCAAATTTATTTACCTTTATACCTCACATAAATTAATAGCACTCTGGATCAGGTAATTCCTGATATTCCTGATGTGCTATTTTTCCTGTGCATATGACAGCAAATTTGTCATAGTTATCTGACACTAATTATAAATGATACATACATGAAGAACTAGCTTATCATTTATGAGGAAGTACCTCCCTAAAATGTATAGCCTTGTAGAAATTAGCGCAGGTGATCCGAAATCTAAAGGCCATATTACAGCCCTAAAAATCAGACAGATAAGGGAAATGTCTTCAGTTTAGAATGTATGAATTCACAGGATTCTTAGAATTGCTAACAAAGAAAGAAAAAGCATCTTGCATATGGGAAGTATGTTTTCACGTAGTAGTTTTAAGTCAGTCTTGTAAAATATATTAAGAATTTGAATTATATGTAAGTTAAATTTTAGAGAAGTTTTGTAAACAGAGACATAAATACCAATAAAAACATAGAGTTTCCCAAAGTTAAAGATTTTATCTCAGCTGTGGGAATTCTGAAAGCATCAAACCTTCCCATGTGTTCCTGCAAGTTCAGCTCTTTTGAACCCAAGCCTGACTTTCAACAAGTAGAAGCATAGTGTATATAACGTTGAGCTGAGATGCAAGGCTGATGAATATTTGAAGAAAGGTTCAAAGATACATCTTATTTTAAGCATAAGATCCATTAAACATTCGTTTCTGCTTACATGTTTCATACAGAGTCATGTACACACACACGTATATGTATGTTTTTAAAACACATACTCCACAGTTTACTTAGGGATTTTCATAAGTGTAATGCCAAACAAAGAAGTGAGGATAAAGATTTCTAAATGAAAGAAACAGATATAGAAATAACTTTGCCTGTTACAAGTAAACAATAAAGATATAAAAAGAGAAATAGAAATTAAGGAGTGGTGACTTACCACTTGAAGCAGAGAAAGATAACCAAGGCCTACATTATCAAAGTTAACTTTCACATTCTTCCACCTGGCAGTTTCATTGTTTTTTATGAGCTCCTCACATTGGCTGTAATTGTTGATTTGGCTGATATCAAATCTCTCATCAGTTGTAGTGTTAACACAGTAGTAAAATTTTCCAGCAAATAGGTTTACTCCCATGATACTGAAGATCAGCCAGAATATAAGGCAAACAAGAAGCACATTCATAATGGATGGAATTGCTCCTAAGAGGGCATTCACAACCACCTGGTGTAGGAATGAAACCAGATACAGTGTAAGAACACAAGCACCACTATCTTCATCAGACTTACATGTAACAATCTGCTTTAATTCTGTATTAATCTGTATTATGTGTTTTGGATTGTAACAAGGAAAGAGGTCAGAAGAAAGATAAAATGTCAATATAATCAGAAGGAAAAACATACAAACAGTAGCAAATGGGAAAAAAAAAACAGATAACATGAATTCTAACCAAAAAAGCATTAATTATTTAAAAATATTTACTTCATACATGTCTGCAAAACAGTATCTGAGATATTTCTAATGACTGATTGCATCAAGCACAAAAAACTATCTATTACATGTTTACTGGGTAAACAGTCCAAGTCAATATTATTGAGCACATTTTTAATTGAAAGCAGTTTCAAGACTTCCTTTAAATAAAAGAAAACAGGGAAGTATCCATGTTCATCTGGATGGCTACATATAAAAGCAGAAAAGCGGCCATATTCAAACCAGGAAACTAGCAGATTATCTGAACACAGAAATGCTGGGAGTCATGCAAGCAGCAGATAAGATTTGAAGGAGACTTGATTTATTTAATGCTGAAATTGATGAACTCCTAAGTTAGGGAACTCCTCTTTAAGTCTGTTTGTCAGTAAGTAATAACTATGGAACACCTCTGCCCATTTTTCCAAAATAACTGAAGCAGCTCCATAGAACCGAATACAGATTTTGTTTGAAAAAACGCAGGACATTAAGTCTTACATAGATGTGATTATTTATAACTCCCTTGGTTTATGTGATACGGGTACTACAACAGAACTTCTTGTACACTGGGCTATCTAATTGTAAAAAATGTTGGCATTATGTTTATATTTCATGGGTTCCATAGAATTCATTGTTTGTAAAATTTGTCATCTAAGAAGATCAGCTTTCATTCACTGCTGTTTTACATGACTGAAAATAAATCCTTCGATGTTATAGTAGGTGATGATCTACCATCCTGTATACCATACAGTAGACTTGGGCTGAAGGAAAGGAAAAATACATCCTCCACTTTCAGAGCTCCATTCCTGCCAAAATAATACCTCTCTGAGTTGATCCACACTTTGGACAATGTTAGAAATCCCATATGACTTCAACGAAAATTTTGTTATGTTAAATTTAGAAGCTGGAACAAATTAGGTCTGATATAAATTATCCTGACTGTAAGTTCATAGAATGGACAGACTCTCCCATGCTTCTTGCAGATCTGTTTTTTTGCCACCTACTTTAAATCATATATTGTAATAAACATCTATCACAGGGAAATTTAAAAAATCAAAATTGTTAAACATAACAAAATATCCTTGGCAATATCTATTATAAATCAATAAGCAAAAACAATGCAGCATTTTATCACCCATCAGCAGGGCAGAGAGTATTCCCTGATTAACAATAAACCTATTCTCACTATTTGAGCAGGGATCTCTTATGTTGACTTGTATCCTCCGCTTTGTCAATGATGTGTCTGTGCAAGAGGGTATGAAAAGTAGTCTGACCTAAAGAAACTAGTTTAGTTTAATAACAATGTCAAATTGATTTGAATTGGAAATCTGTGAAGCCGTTGATTTTAATGGGAAGTCTGATTGGAATAAGAAATATCTATAGATTTTTTTCCCCCAATTCTGGAATATTTTCCAAAAATCTCTTAGTTAAGAAAATATTATATTTACTTAAAGTTATCTCAATTCTTCCACTTAAGAATATAACTATAATCCTTAGCTGTAATAATATTATTCATCAGGAATAAATATTGAGATATAAAGAGATAATGAAGATCTTTGTCTTCTAGTTTTCAGTCTCCTTACACCCGAGAATTCTGTTCCTTTTTCTGCTACAGCTGTAGGTCCAGTCATGTTATTCTTTCTGTAATTGCTGAATTTCTACAGCTGACCTACTTTCTCTGGTTTGAGTCTGAGTCCTGAAGCTATAGCAGAACCAGCTTGAAATATGAATCAATGAAGACATTCAAAACATAATGTTGAGCATCATGAAAAACACTGAGCTAGACACCTCCAGGCTTCCGCTGGTAGTAGGAGTACAAGAAAAGAGAGCAAGTGAAAGGGAAAGCAACACAAAGAACTTAAACAGTGTCCTTTACTTGTTAAAAAAATAAAAAGACAAGACACATTCCAGGCAGCCATGCAGAATTTTATGAGCATGGCATGCAGGCTCTTGTTCATTGCTGGCAAAAATACATAGCTAATGGTGGTGGCTATGTTGAAAGTGTTTTGTAGCTAAAGATTTGCTCTATCAAGTAGTGGTATTGTGTTCTTGGTTGTAGTTTGCATGGAACTAAATAGGAGGCATTACTTTTGGAGTGACCTCCATATATGTTGCCACTTAGAACCTAGGCATTCTAACTTGTTCAAAAATGCTGTAAGAAAAAAGGTGTTATTTTGAGGAAACTATGAGAATTCATATTCTGATGAAGGGCTCTCTCAAAGATGGTAAAGTGTTGTGCAGACTGATTTTCAGATAGAAGAAGTGTAAGAAAAATGAAGTTTAGTTACTGAGCTGGGTAGAAATCTATATTTGCTAAGAATAAGACAACATGCTTTTCTGAGCAACACAAAGATTTTGTGTGAAAAATATATTTATGCAATTTTAACAGACCTTTCCTGTAACTTATCACTCCAGACTTTTTAAGAACAGGTGTGGTGGTATACCACAGAAAATGCAGAGTGGCGAGACAGCCCACCAAGAGAGGACCTGTGAGATTCAGCAGTTTGTTGGAGGCAACTGCATGGTATTGTCTATTTGAATCGATAATCTTTCATCAAAGCCTATTTCCTTTTTGGGTGAAGTCCTTCAATTTCCACATATATATAGCACCCCATTTTCTCCAGAAGATCACCAAACTGTAATTGACTTATAAATTTACTAATTAGCTTGTAACCTGGGGTCTTAAAGATCAATGATTGCAGTAGGGAGCTCACACAAGGATCCGTTTTAATTACAGCAATGAGTTTTCAGCTCAGGTGCATTTGCTGATTAGACTTATGGCAGTATGTCCCAGCTGGACAGATGGACCCTGAAGGTATAAGTCAGACATGTTGTGGCTGGAGCTAGAAATGTCTTCTGTCCCCAGTTGTTGATTACTGCCTCTAAGAGAAACATTTCTAGAACTTTCATGTCGTAGCAGAATATGTAAGGTCTTCGTCCATCTCAGTGCACTAAAGAAGTGACTTAAACTAATCAATCTGACTTTACACTAAAATTGAGAGAGCCCATCTGGACAAATCAGGGTCTCAGCTGTGGTAACTGATACAGTGATAACAGCTGTGAACAGTAACTTCTGAAATGTATCCTGCTCTGTCAGCAAAAATGTCTTCTCATATGTTTTCAGGCTTAGTGCTCTGTAGATTACAATCAACATTTTAAAAGTCAGTAGAGAAAGCAGCAAGCAACCACTTTAAGCCAGAAATCATAAAACAAAACACCAGCTCTATCTTTGGTACATTAGAAATGCTGTCTGAAATGGAATGCAACAGTCATCTAATCTGAAGAACATTTGATCACTGCCAATTTTCTTATTAACATGAATTCATAACAAAGCTTTTAATTTGTAACAGAAATTGCCAATTAATATTTATATAATAGTATGTTAAAAGGTTTTTGATGTGCTATGGATGGCATGCTATACTTGTATGAAATGTAGGTATGCATATATGTGTGTGTAGATGCGCACACACTTTTATGAGTTTTTTTAAACTGTTTTGACTGTAACAGAATTTAATCATATGAGATAAATTCAGTCTTGTAGTAATATTTGATAGATTCATGCAGTTGATAAATCCTTGTGCTCTTCAGGAAAATATGAAATTGGCTGAAACTCCAGAAAACTTAAGTAAATGTAACAATGTGTGCAATAACACATGAATCCATACAAGCAGATGAGGTATTTTGCTTATATGTCAGTGATAAATGTAAAATATGTAAGACGATGGTGTAGCGTTTCTGCATGGATTTCTCATTGATTATTCTGCATGCATTGTTTCTGTGTATGCATGCATTATTTCAAATTCTTTCATTTTTTCTTACCCTCATCCCTTCAAATCGCGACAAGGCTCTTAGAGGTCTCAAAGCTCTTAGTGTCCTAAGGGATTTAATCGCACCAAGTTCTGAGTAGCCCAAGGCATTAGCTGTTAAGCTAACCAAAGAGACCTACACAAAAACAGAAAGGCAATAGTGCTCATTCATCTTTTATATCCTTTGATGCATATGGTGGCATGATGTGTGCCCTGAACTTCCCAAGAAGGTTCAAGGGTGGACCTCTTTATCCAGGAATCCCTCTATAATGCAGAAAGATTTTTTTAAGTCAGACAAAGTAGAATAAAAGTGTATCCCAGGTACCTGTTGATGAAATCATCTTGGTAGAAGGGTATCAAAATGCCTTCTAAATTCACACAAACCAGCCAACATTTGGTGGTATTTAAAGAAAAATAAAGTCACATGCAAAAAGAAAACTTGCAGAAGTTGGGTGAATTGGAATGCTCAATTTAGGACAGGATTTTCCATGTTATCTTCAGAACTTGAGAAAGTAAAAGCTCTCAAAAACCACATTCAGACCTGGTCTTTGGTCAAATATAACTTTCTAGTGTCCATAAAATCTTATTCAACAGCCACAGCTACCAGTGCTGTTCAGATTTAACAAAACTAATTGAGACTGATAACCAACTGTTTGTTAGACAATGGTAGGAGCTCCATTGTTAGGCATATCCAAACTTCATTACATTCCCTGTGAATCCTTTAACCACTTCATCAATTTTGGCTTGTGTAACGCTGGTCTGGTCTCCAGGCAGATGAGTAAATACAATAGAATAGCTGTAAAATAAATAATACAATATCTTTCATCAATAATCCTTAGAAATGTATTTATAGTAAACCATCGGGAAGGATTGGTCCTTGTAAAGAAAATTTGTAACATCTTCTATTACTGTCAGTTTAATGCCTTCATTTTTCAGCTTTCCTGTACTCTCATTTCTTTCATTTCCAAATTAACCTTTTTTTCTTTGTTATTTCAGTCCTCTGACTAAAAATTTTTTTAAAAATATTTCAGAAATTGTTCTTTTGTTCCATGCAAACAATTGCTATAGAAAAAGATTGCTGTGAAAAACTCAAAAAGATATTCATAAAGTTCATAGAAGTAACTAAACCATAGATTATCAAATAAGAGTTAAATATTTGTTGATGAATACAGTGAACATACAATGACAATGTAAAGCATTATCCATGAAGCCTCTGTAGAACTCTGCTGATCATGATGATTTACATAATCTTATGTGCCCAATCTAAATTGACATTTAATGGGTACAGACTCAACCACAGAATACTAACATGGCACCTAGCCAAATTTTACCATAGGATCTGCAGTGCTGGTATGAATACAAAAATTAGAATGCTTGCCAAGATCTATGTAGTAAAGAGTTCATTGTCTATCATTATAATCTGAGGAAGGTACATAGCACTTTGTAGAGAATTCTGCTGCTGATCAGAGTGAGTGAACAAAGGATTCAAGCCGTACCCTTACCTTGCATTCCACAGGAATTACATGTGCAGAACTGAGAGATGCCCTATTAGCACAGACAGATGTAGTCAGGCTATTGAGGATGGAAGGCAAATGAATGTCTGCTATGTGGTTAAAGATCTGTAGACTTCCATTTTTTTTCTACCCAGTACTATGCATACATAGTAGTTAAGATTTGAAAATTACAATATTCTGTACACTAGGTCCTTCAGAAAATGTATATCTGCTCCCTGGCAGCACAGCCTTTTGAAAATCACTTCAGTACCCATTCCAAGGCAGCTCATCTGTAGCTCTGTAAGTGTCTCTTTGAAGTTGCACATGTAATGCAGTGAAAAGCACAAGAGTACTGAGTAGTACAATGGAACGGAGAGTTGCTGGCAGCATTTTCCTTTCATTAAGGTGATACATTAAGTGATAGAGTACATGGGAATGGATTAGAACATCAGAAACTTTTAAAGAAATTGCCTTGAAATACACAAATACCATATACAGTAAATACTAATGAGGATCAGCAGCATCCATTCCACACAGCAAAAAATAATACCAAAAAGCATATTTTCAATAAAGCTCTGTAACTTCATAAAACTACAGAATATCAGCAAAACGTTTCTAGAATAGTAAGTGCATCTGCATAATTTTTCTTTTCCAAACAGAATTATAAACGATATCACAAGAACAGTTTTAAAATAGAGCTACCATTGGATGGAGCAGAAAGTTTATCTTAAACACATAATACTCTGATTTTTAGAGCCTATGGTATATGGTATGAAAAAGAATACGTACATCAACAATCAGGAAGTCCAGCCAGCACCATGCATTAGTGAAATAGGTTTGAAAGCCATAAGCCACCCATTTTAAAAGCATTTCCAGAATGAAGATGTAAGTAAAAACTTTGTCGGCGTACTCCAGCATGGTCTTGATAGTTTTACGTTGTTCTATGTATATATCTTCAAATGCCTGTGAAAAGGATTTTTGAGGATATAATTGAACGACTTGCCAATTTGCAGTGCAGGATATAGTAGCCAAGAAAGTATTTGAATTGAAAAAAGATATGTGATGATATGCCACACATCCTTCCCACATATCCTTTCTCTTTTACTTCAAACCGTAGTCTTCACAACACTGGATCCAAACATAATATTCATCTTTCAGCTAAGCTGGACAATGATCCATGAAACTTAATGTGATACAATTCTCCAAATCTAATTTTCATTCATTTTCATGAATAGCAATGGCTTATTGACACAAGGATTTCCTTTGTGGTGGTTACAACTTCATAACAAAATTATCAACATTATATTAGAAATTTAATAATGGCTCCGTGGTACATAATATTGAGAAACTAGTAATCAAATCCAAACTATACACACAAACCCACAAAGCAATTCTGAACAGCAAGGACACACAATTTTGCTCCTCCTATGAGGAACTAGTTACTTCTGTACTCACTCAGGTTGCTGTTGATATCTTCCTAGATCAGCTGTGGTTTATTTCAAACGTGTATAGGCAAAAACAAAACAAAAACAACCAAAAAAAAAAAAACAACCTAAAAACCCACTATCAAATTCTATTCTATTTCTAACTGAGTAAAGATAAGAGTTGCTAGCATATAAAAAAGAATATAGAGACATGTGAGTACCAGTCTGGTGTAGCTAATTTCTTATTTCCATGAACACTAACTGCATTTTGAAATCATCCGACAATTTCTTTCATAACCTGAGAGAAAACTTACATGTATGCTACAATATATGCCAAATACTTGTTGATATATGCGGGCATTAGAACATTTATAAATTGGATATTAGATTCTGATGTTAACTCCAGCTGTAAAATCAACTGTAATTCCAAAGCTTGCTGCTTAAAATAGACACAATTGTTCACACTGAACTTACCAGAGCTCCACTGCTGAGGAGAATCATGAAGACAATGAAAGTCTCAAACCAGTTGTGTTCAACAATTTTATAGCAGGTTTTCCTAAGATTCCACCAGATTTTACCTTTCCCATCTTCCACGCTGACTTGACAGCACTTGAATCTCCGCACACAGCCTAAGTGTGACAATAAATTGAGATGTCAGAATAAGGGTAATATTTATTAGGAATCACAAATGAACAGAAGTCATTTGTCTGATTTCAGCAATGCTGCAATACTTGGTTTTAAGTATCTCTCTGAGTATTTGGCGCCTTAGTTTCAATATTTGAAATGAAAGCTTTGTAACTCTTATAATACCTATCACAGAGAAAGAGAACATCACAACAGCACCCCTGAAGGAGACACACATACAGAAAGAAAATACAACAGTAATCATAAATCAGCTTCTTGATTTTGGCTAAGAATAGAACCCAGCCCAAAACAACACAATTAGGTCTAATCATGTGAGTGTATTTTTGCTCTACCTACCTTCTGTGAAACAAGCCTCTGGCTCCAGAGCTTCTTCAGGTTCTACTTCTGGCTGCTCCCCTTCTGGAGGTAGTCCAATATCAACTGTGCTGCCTTCCGATGAACTGGATGCATTCAATTTCTGTGGATTAAACCCCACATGTACATATTTTTTTTTTCAATTTTCAATTATATTGAATAGATGGTAATGTTTGAAATGCATACCAAAATCTTTTGCATGTATTCCGTGCTCTGATATTAAAAAAAAAAAAAATTCTGATCTACAATACATAATGCCAAATTGCTCTATTACAGGTGAGGTCACAAGATTAGAAACCGTATTGTGTATTTTCCCTATGGAAAATATTTTGATATTTTCCTACAAGGAATTGCTGAAATAATTAGACTACTGTTCTGAGCCACATAAAGAATTGTGAAATGAAATTTCTGTAAGTTAGGAGTGGGTGCCTTCCACACTTAGTACCGTTTAATTTTTCCAATCATGTGGCTGCATTTTAGATCACATTCCATATAGTATCTGTTAATACAAATAACTTTTCCAACATCATGACCAAACCAACAGCAAGCTGCATAGATGTATTTTCATGTCTCAAGTAGATGTTATTCTATCAAGTCTGTAAAATCTAAAAAGTTTCAGTATAAACTTTTCATTATCATTGACATGAAAACACATATTATGAGTTGTATAGGATAGTTTAAGTCTCTATTTCTAAAATAGCATCACATTAAGAGCAGTAGCTGTTATTTTGCATTCTCAATTGCCAATGCATTTTCAGATTTTATTGTGCACTTTGAAACTACTTATTACTTATTACATGTACATATACCTGTCCAATAACTATAAAAGCAAAAAAAAAATTTGTTGGAGGAATAATGTGAAAACAAAAGCTTTAAAAACAATACTGTCATAAAATACTGAACCAATTAATCATACTGATAACAGAATCCACGTCTTCTCTTTCACACTATATTATGCTGGCAACAGACAAATATGAGTACTGTAATAAGTAAAAGTAGTTTGATCATGGCATTCTATGACTCTTCTAATGTTATCACTATGTGGAGTATAACATCAGTAAAATGGCTGCATTGTTAAGTAGCTAATTGTATCAAGGGAATGATGTAAGCAGAGTTAGAACACAGTCTGTGGGGAAATAATATTAGACAGAGGGATGATCCACGGAAACATTAAATATATCTTTGCTGACACTTAAAACTTAAGATAGAGGCATTATTCCTTTAAAACATGTTCAAGAAGCTCCAACTTCTATTGTTTTTTGTGAAGGAAATATAAACAATATTAGTATGTGAATACAGAAGATACCATAAAGCTTTAAGGTAATTTTTTAAAGGTAATTTTACACTGCTGCCAAGATTCAGTATGTTCTTTAAACAGAGAGAAAATCGATTTGTTTCTCAACCATTCTGATTTTATCAGAACACATTGACAATATATCGTGATTTTGACGTAGGCTTAACTATGATTTCTGTGTACCATGGTACACTTGTAGTCCACATTTTAGAAGACAAAGCAAATGGAAACATTTATTGTATGGTATATTATGCATGTAATTTCAGTAATATTCACACCCCTGTATGTTTCTTTGAAAATCTCAGTTTATATATTCATGTCTTAAGTCTGTGCATGAGCTATAGCATCTGTGAGGTTAGGTCCAATGTACACGCATGGATGTGCACTTCTCTGCAGATCCTGGTATTTACAAATCTCCCGTTGCAACATATTCAAAAGTGAAAGGCAGTTTGGTCTTTGTGGAATACTGCCTCTACAGCGGTGAAGGTGGAAAGTATGGGATAAATACCGCAGTCCTCAAAGAAGGACCACAGCATATAAACATAAGTGGAAGTCAATCATCGGTTTGTGAAAAGGACAGAAATACTGTAAACCCAAGTTACATTCCAAAGAAATTTATGTATGGTGTCAAAATTAATGTTGATCAATACTATACAATAAATTACTTTTAAACTGAGAAGTTACTATCTGCTTGTAAACTTTTCTTAGGATGTTGCTTGCATCATTCCGATCTGGACAGCATTTCTAGCAGAATGCTGTAGTAGTAGCAGAGCAAATAAAAATTATGTACTGGTTAAAATACAAGTTTGAAAGACCTACTGTCCATTCTTGTACAGGAAAAGGAAGAATTCAGTGACTCAGATATTAGGCAGTGAGCTTAATCAGCACATTAATTTTAAGGAGTAATGAATTCCTATTACTGAAATGGCGTGAGACTAACAGATAACAGATAGAAGATTAGAAGTATCCACCATAAGGAGAGATCAAAATGATCAAAAAAAGCTAAAAAGTGATACACTAGAACAGTGAATTATCAGGAACGTCAGAAATCCATCTTTATTTATGTGGGGCAGTATGTATGGTGAATTTTATCTTACAAGTCTCTTCCCATTGAAAATCTGGTATGCTTCTTGTAAAGAGCTGTAATAATAATCACAGAAGTTAAGCTAAACATATAAATCCTAAATTTAATTAGCAGCTGACATTTGAAACACAACAATAAAATGCCATATCCCACTGAGAATTCAGTTACTCGTCTGTTGTTGATATAAGAGTATTTCCTTAGCATGCTGTTCTTGCATACCCAAATTTCACTCCAAACAAATCACTATATGAATACATATACTAGAAACATTATTCAGTAAACTCAATCTATAATAATTAAGTATCCTTTGGGGAAGGAAAAAAAATTTTTTTCAACATAATTAGTTATTATCTTTTTGTTTCTTTGTTCTTTTTATCATTGATTATTGTATGGCTTTCTATGTATGCTATATATAAAAAACAAATATATTCTATATTTATAAAAACTTGTATGCATTACAAACAGCTAGGAAGGTTCTATGACATCATATCTCAAGATCTCACCAAGTCAAGTTTAGTGAGCCAGGAAAAGTTTTCAGTAATAATCATATATTTCCACAGCAAATTTCTTTTCTGGTATAGCACAACTTACCCAGGGATATTACAATGATTTCTATGCGTTCAACAGAAATTCACCTGGAGAGCAGATCATATTATTGCTGATTATGTTTTGTCCACATGCTTTAATACAAAGGAAGACTTTTTCTATCACTGAACTGGAGCTCCAGTATCCACACAATACAGAATCCAGCTGGATGGCTGGACTGTCCCCAGCTGCAGACACTGATACGTTGAGTATTTAGGAGATGCCCCAGTTCTTCACCAGAGCACATCTCAAAGTTACCTTTGCACCCAGTAAACTCTCTTCTCTACTCACCACCGTTACAAAAACTGGATTTAGGTAACATACCAAACAAGTATACAGCTTTTTAAGAATGAACCTGTAGGAACAAGATAATCATCAAAACCAAACTTTACCTTTGACAATGCTAGTAAGTCCTTTTTGAGCATTTTTTGATACCGTGGCTCTAGATTTCAAAAATATTTAGTCACTGAGACTATAGGAGATTTACAAAGATCAACTATTAGACACTCTTCAAGTATTACGATGCTAGATTATAAAAATGAAAGGTTTTCTGAATAGTATGCTAAGGAAATTATTCTCAGAGGAATCTGCTTTTCAAAAACTCAGAATGTACTTTTTGTCTTCACAGAAGACAGTAACTTACATGGTTCAAAAGCAGCAATACACTCATTATCATAGATATACATATTTTACCAGCAGCATTGCCAGTCATGCTTTAGTCAGCAGTACAGTACAGTATGAGACAGAGTTTTTAGTTTAGCTTTAAAGATAGAAACTGAAAGTGGAAAGCAGCTTGCCTATCAGAGAAGCATTGCAAAAAGCAGCAGCCAAGTTCAGGTCAGGAAGTTTTTGAAATAAATTACTTTCTGAACCTTCACAACATCTCATAGATTCATACAATTCTGCTTCACTTACAGCCAGGCCACTGTTAGCTTCTAATATTTCTTTCTTTGTTTCCAAGATGATTATCAGAGAGAAATTAAATAGCTCTTAATTTAACATTTCTAATTAAGTCTGAAATTTCATGATTGGCCAGAATGCAACTAATAGCTGTTGAAATCAAAAGTTAATTGACTGAAGGAGCAAAGAGCAGAATAGACAGAAGCAGTGAGATGGCACTAAGAGAAACTACCATTTGCCTTTTGCTTTAATTTCTATTCCTCCCAAATACCTGTAAAAATATTAAATAATGGGAAATATAATTTTTCTCAGTGCTGTTTGTATATCAGTATGAAAAGGAGATAATCTGTGATTTAGATAGTGATGTTATATTCAAACTTACACAGTCTGTCCCAGTATAGCTATATCACCTATAAAAATGACCAGGTGGCTAAATATCATTGTAGTTCCACTGGTATAGCTAAGTGGAATCTGGATGTCACTCTTTCTAGTGCTTACACAGTCAGGCATAATAACTCCATCAGTTTAAAAAAAACCCAGAACATTGTAAATCAAGGCTAAACAATTCTGTGCTATTGTTTGCAAATACTGCAAAAAGCATGATACTTAAATTATAGTCCACTCTGCAGTTTACTGATATTCATACTTACTTTGATCTACTCATTCATGAGCATTTGATAAATGAAAATATTTGCAAGGATGTTTGATGAAAGCAAAAGTATCACAAGTAGCAGTGCAAATATTTGCAAAAGCAGTCCCGTTGCAAGCCACTTAAACAGGCTCTTTAATTCACACAAATAGAGAAAGGATATTTCTGAAGCAGAGCATAGGACTGCTGTCTGCAAAGATTAATTAGGCTAACTGCAAGCTGAAACAATTTAATATCATTTGCTATGACACAGAATATGACAATGTGTTGTGACCAGTTCATAAACAAACCAAAGACTTAATTTTTCAGAGTAGAAAATAATTTTCAATAATGAATATTTGTAAATCAAAATATGACTTATCATGTAAATTATTCATTATAAAATAGAAGATAAAAAGTTATTTAGTAAGTGTATTTTAACTCGACTTGTTTACCAAACTGAAAGCAGCACCATATTGCACTATGGTGTTGTACATATTGTGATAATGTTCAATATGTAAGATGCAAATCATACTGAAGCTGAAGACATTTTGGCCCAAAAATTGTAACTTATTTACTGGACTGCTGAACTGTATTTATTACCCATAAGATGAGAATAAGCGTAAATTTCTCAGGGCAGACTATTTTAGATGTGTGGGGAGGTAGCCACTTTGTAAGCATAAATTAAAGAGCTATAGAAAGACTGAATTGGGTCAGATTTTGTCATCAGTTTTCTCTTTGCACCTCTACACTTGTAAGTGTGGGCGTAAGTAAGAGCAGAACTGATCTCTGAATGTTTGACCAGCCAAACACCCGTTTCATATAAGCTTTTTTAACCATATGATGGTCACATGCTTTGACTGTGGAAGTTAAATGAATTTCATGCTTAATGGTGCTTCAAGTACTGCATATTAATCTCCAAAATAACAAAACACTTATATGAGTATTGAAGAAAAGCATTTCTAAGGATACTTGTAAAAAAATAATCATGACTATCATGAGTTTGCAAGCTACCACCATTACAATCTGTAATAAAATATGAAAGTTTTCCAAACCAGCTAGCAGCCTTTCATTATCAACAGAATTTACAAATGGACTTACTAAGATTCTGATGAGAAAGATTGTTTCTATGTTACGTATCTTCCTCTAAAAGGAAGGAAAACCCTTCAAAACTAGAATCCTGAAAATTTTACCATCAAGACTGGGAAAGGTACATTGCATGCACTGCCAAATACTGTTAGAATATAATGAAAAGTACAGCCTCTGAACCATAGAAATGTTGGGGCTGCCAATCTCGCCTGACCATGCTGTGATGCAAGTCCCGTGGCTCAGCAGAGAGCAGCTGTGCATGTTTGTACTTTATTGCAATGAATGGGACGGGATCATAGCTGAATAACATGCAGGCCAGTCAATATCCATTAAAAAGTGATTATATAATATATATACGTATAATTTGCTTAGGTAACCTGTATAAAATTGGTGACACGATGCTCTGCCTCGCTAAAAGGCACCAGAGCTGCACTCTTGACTGATCCAGCTTGGTTCTACTCCTGTGAGAAGTAAGAATGGTAGGAAGTGAAGTTCAGGACACAGCACCTCTGCTTTTTTTTTTGCTCTGGAAATTCTTATACAAAAATATTGGCTGAGTAAAGACTCAATACATTTACTTTTCATTAATTCAGAATAATATGAATATATGTGAGAACACAAGGCATAAGTATCTTACAGATTTCTGAATGCTGCCTAAAGTAAAAAATACACTATTATGATGTCTGCTACAGTGTTAGGAGATACCACATTCTCTAAAGCATTTAAGAATTCCTTGTAACTAACTCTGTATATCTTGGTGTAATTGCTAGCCTAGAATTACACTTAGAATAAAAATCTAATTATTACACAGATATACATGCACTACAAAATTTTCTATCACATGCACTACAGAATTTTCTATATACACCATCTCCATAGTACTTAAAAACGTACAAATGAAAAAAAATTATAGCTTTTGTGGTGGAAAGCAGCAATGCAGCTCAAGTCTATGGACTTACATGAGTAGGATAACAGGCTCAGCACAGCGGCCCCATATATGTTGATGGCCTTACTTTCACAATGTTTTATTTAGGATATGTTCTCTAATTTCGTTATTGCATTGTATTCCCCCAGCTACATTCTCATGGACACAATGTTTTCTTAAATATTTCTTTTTAGGTTACAGAGGCAATCTTCTAGAAAATTCCAGTCAGCTTTTCATTACATAAATCCATACCTACTGGCACGTATGATATTGTATGTTTTGTTTCCAGAAAGGCATAATCAAGTTAGTATTTCCACCAAAATCCAAAATTTCCATCAAAATACTGGAAAATATGTATGTTATAATAAAGATTTAACCAAACATTAATATACTTAATTAAAACTTGTTAATAAATTATAATTACTCTGTAGAAATTCATTTTGTTGCCCTATACCACAAGGAACACAAGTATGCATGTGTATATACAGACACACAGAAAAGCAAACCGACATAAACTCATCAGGATCTGGCCAGATGATCTCACAGCACACTGATGCCTAAGCTGCCTTTCATTTGAGATTCTGCTAACTGAACGTGGATTGGTGCCAATTTCTAACTTGAGCACTTTTAATTTTTATTAGTAAGAAATAAAGTGACTGCAGATCAACGTTCAACAACAGCAGAATCATATAAATGGGAAAACATAAGAGCACAGAAATGCAAGGCATGTTATGGAATGACAGGAAAACACAAAGTCTAGAACAAAAAGTCATTTGCAGTCATTTTTTAATTAAAAAAATGCCTTCTTTTGCTGATTTCATGACCAAAGTGTTGTTCCTGTGACTAATATGCTCCCGTTCTTCTCTACATCAAAACCCATAGTTGATAAGAATCATCTGGAGAAGAGTAGGAACTAGAACTGGGATCAAAAACTGCACTTTAGTGATTAGAATGCATTTTATTGATCAAGTGCTGAACGCTAAAAATTTAAAAACAGAATTTGTAGCAGGGAAAGATTTATTTCTCAAAATGGATGGCGTAATCAATGGCACTACCAAAAGTCATGTTCCTTCTCGCTACCGCTGCTCAGTGAATCACAGGTTGTTTTCTGCATAATAGTTGCAGCTTCAGCATGAGAAATGGAGAATACTCCGTTTTCAAAAATGGATTTCAGCATCTAATTAATCTAATAATCACTAATGAAAATGCTTAAAGTACTTCTTCCTGTTATTGGAATGATCTATAGTTTAAATTAGTACAATTCAACCACTTTTCCAACTTACTTTTCACAGAAAATTTGGCAATTAAAAATTATCAGATCTATAATCCATTTTGATAAAATTTCAGCTAATATGTACATAGCTTCATGACCTTTAAAAAAAAGAATGAGCATAGGAAAAGCATATAGCACACCTTAAAATATGGCTTACTACTATCAGGATGTGGGCAGGAGCTCAAAATAAGTGAAGAGAGTGCCTTACAGTAATGCTTTCCTGAGTGCATATTTCTAATCCTAATGGGACTGAACAGTAAAGATTTCAGACTATACCTGTCAGAAAATTTTCTTTCAGTGCCATTTATACAGTAATACCGTCTGAAGCATCATTGCCATTTACAACATATCTGCAGAATAAACTGTCTTCACACTTTCCAATTGCAGCATTTAGAATGTTCTATCAAAAAGGACTTAGGCTGACCACACTGTTGAAAGTGACTGAAGTACCATACTAATAATAACTTTACAGACCAATGCAGAATAACAGATTAGTATTTGTTACTCCACAGAGAGAGCAATAAATATTTCTTCTTGTGATGAAGAAATCCAAAGTATTATGTTTCCTAGTACTGAAATTTAATTTATGGCACTTTATTCCCAAACTTTCAGTACATCCTCTGGATATCACTAGTTGCTAAGCAAAGAAAAGACTGAAAATGATAGCTATACTTGACGATGATTAGCAGGACCAAAAAGAACAAAACCCAAAGGTCCAAGCCTATGCCAAGAAATTACATGATTTACAAGAAAAGAGAAAAATAAACTGTAATAGTATTGTGATATGCAGACATCATAGATAATCTCATAGTAGAATTTGATCAGATTAGAAGTTGCTGTTCCTTAGGCAGCAGTAAACTTGGAAACAGTTAACAACGGAGCAATAGAACAATGGAATGATGGAACGATGTGCTGGCCCTATTTGTTGTAAGATGCCTGAAAAAGACTGTTTTTCATCCCAAGTATAAGGATGGAATGGAATCAATGAACATGCCACACTGAAGACCAAGAAACTTTCACAAAATCAATCTCTTCATTACACAAAATAATTAAAGACAAAACTGAAAGACCTTCTGTTTTGTTGAACACTGAAGGCATGGATATGAAGAGTAAGATAGGCAGTAATACAAACAATCTGTAAAAAAAATATTTTTGAAGGAACAATAAAGAAATGTTTGAAAAGAGACAAGAAAATACAACTAAATGTGTGATGCAGACCGTGCAAGAAAGGATCCTGGGGTAAGAATTACTAGAATCTTATCCATATTCATATCCTCACATTCAAGTGTGAAGAAATCACGAACATCTTTATGTTAGTTATGTCTGCACTGTAGCATGCAGTACTGTTTGAGCATGCCCATGCTAATTCTGAATGAACAAGCATTAGTATTGAACAAACAGAGATGTACTACACTTGAGGTGGTGTTGCCTCCACCTTGTACAATTGCACAGGACAGAGCACAGGGTTAACACAGTAATAACAGCTTTGACATCCACTGCTACTCAATAACCACTAGCTTGCAGTTGTCCATTTTGCACCACATTGTGCCAGACAGAGGTGCCTTTTATTACTTTCACAGTAGGTATCAGATGCAAACATCTTAAAGCTTTAAAAATGAAAGTGGGTAGCCATATGAAAAAATCTTATACTGTGAGATAAAGCTTCATAACTTTTTTTTTTTTACTGCAAGGCCATTACTTCACTTCTTCAGCAGTTCTGCTACTATCAGATGGTTACTAGTGATATATATAAAACCATCTAGTGATGCTAGTCCAGTAAGAAATACAATGTATCCACATGGTTTTCTTGACTGTATCAGAAAGGTTAAAGCATCAGGACGACCTATTAATTTGACAGGAAACCCTCCAGAAAGCAGAAAAAGTGTAAATAACTATACTGATTAAGTAAATACAGGGAAACTTGCACAACTATCCCCAACATTTTCTAACACATTTGGTATCCAGCACTACTAAACCAGTTCATTTTCTTCTCAGTGAATTAACTCAATAAAATAGGAGTAAAAAGAGAATATTATTTTTTTTTAAATGTCTAATGCAGCTTGGATTTGTAAGTTAAATGCAATACTGTACTAACAGCTCCTTCAAAATCTGCAATCATATCAGTTTATCTTGAACACATTTACAAATTTGTATACTCATATACAGGAATTAAATACAGATTTTTATTCAACGCTAGTAATTTTAGAAAACTAAAATGAATCAGAATATTTTTAAGATAGAAATAGTCCTACCTCTTTGCTTTCTTCCAGGTCTGACTCGCTGCTAAACTCCTCTGTATTTAAATTTTCAAAATCGGATTCCCCGACAGCAATTGGCACTGTCACAGTGAGACTTGGGTTGTTTATGAAGGACATGTAATCACTTTCATCAACAACGTATTTTTCCACGCTGCTGCCTATGCCACTTGTAGTTCCATTCCCTTCTTTAAGATAGGCAAGGTTTTTACCTATTTCTACTATGGTGTGATTGGAAATACAGCTGTCTTTTTTGTTGTTTAGGTCTTCAAGAGGTTTGATTTCATCTAAAACTTTCTGCTTTCTAACAAAGGCTTTTTGGACGAATTCACGCACTTTTCTCTTCACATAATCTATGCCCTTCTGAATCCTTGCCACAGCGATCTGGAGATTGTTCATTTCATTATCATCATCTGTAGCTGCAAGGTTGTCTGAACTAAAGGAGCTCAGCAGCAAGGCCAGAAACAGGTTGAGTACCTAAAAGACAGAAAGAAGAAAATATTCTGAATCTCATATTTTTAAGTCATAAAAGTAATTACACTATGGATTGTTTGATAGGACACTGTTTTTATTTTACAACTACCACTCTATCTCGATTCACATTCTTGCTGTTGTTTCCTGTTCATACTCCTATCCCCGGTATTTTATTATAATTTGTTAAAAATATTTTTAGGTTACATATCTTGACAAATATAGGCAGAAATCTAAACTCTTCCTTGACTTTCTCCTCCACACTGAAAGTCTTGCAGTTCTGCTCCACAAATGGAGAATGACATAGGGAAAAAGGATACATGATGTAGTATGCAAGCCATGCAAGTCATTTCCTCAGTTGTATTCATAGGCAAGGGAAGTGCAGGCAGACTTCAGTCTTCTACAGTTCATAAGACCATAATTACAGTGTGTCTAATTCAGAATACGATAAAATGCATATTTGCCCCAAATATTTCATAGTTTTTGTTTTGTGCCAAAAAACTAGATACGAGATAAAGTGCATAGATGTGGTACTCCCTGGTTTTAGAAAGCTTTTTCACACTATCATGACACAGTACAAACACAGTAGAGAAATTTGGGCTACATGTAATTATGACAAAGCGAAAACTTGACCAAAAGTCATAGTTAAAAATGTTTATCAATTCTTCCTCTTTGCAATATATTTTAGAAGGAATGCCACAGGAGTGTCACTTTAGTGTGGTTAAACTCAGTATTGTGTTATGTCCGTGGAAAAGCATATTTCTAAAATTTGAGACATACTTATAAAATTTGTGTATGGTATCCAAGAGAGACAGAAGCAATGCTACTATTGAACAAGAAAGTACTACAATTGGGCATAACCATGGCAAGCTGGTGAAATTATTCAAAATCAATATGACATTTAATTATGAAGTACTAGTGTGGAAACGTTGGATAGGAAAAATGAAATGTACAAATATAGACAGAGTGAAATCTAGCAAGGCAGAAGCACTGGAGAAATAGGCACATAGAGTGCATCAGGAAATGAATGCTGGTACAGAAATTTCATATGTAATTTGGGGATGTATTATGAGGAATGTTATATGTAAGACACAGAGTATAATTATTTCACATGATTCAATACTTGTGTCTCTATCCAGAATGCTGCTTGGAAGGAATTCAAAGGCCAGATGCAAGAGGATTAAGTAGTTTAGAAATCATCAATTATGAGAAAAAATTGAACAGCTAGGTTATTTTCATTCAGAAAGACTGAAAGTGGAAACAGTAAGCCTTCAGGTAATATAAATGTTGTCATGAACAACTGTTTCCTGTAGCCACTGAGATTAGGCAGTTTAATTGGCTGGAAAGGTGGTTTAAGTTAGATTTTTTTAAAGGCATTTTTATGAATGCATTTTATGAAAATAATTCAGCTATGATCTTAATAAAGAGGTTACACACTCACCAAAGATTTAAAAGAAGAGGTATCATGGAATCATAGAATGGCTTAGGTTGGAAGGGACTTTAAAGATCATCTAGTTCCCCCTGCCATGGGCAGGGTTGTCCCCCACCAGCTCAGGCTGCCCAAGGCCCCATCCATCTTGGCCTCGAATGCCTCCAGGGATGGGGCATCCACAGCTTCTCTGGGCAACCTGTTTCAGTGCCTCACCACCCTCTGAGTAAAGAATTTATTCCTAACATCTAACTTCAATCTCCCCTTTCAGTTTAAAGCCATTCTCCCTTGTCCTGTCACTATCAGACCATGTGAAAAATTGGTCCCTCTCCTGCTTGTATGCTCCTTTCAAGTACTGGGAGGCCTCAATGAGGTCTCCCTGGAATTTGCTCTTCTACAAGCTGAACAAGCCCAGCTCCCTTAACCTTTCCTCATAAGAGAGGTGCTCCAGCCCTTCGATCATCTTCATGGCCCTCTTCTGGACCCACTCCAACATCTCCATGTCCTTCATGTATTGGGGGCCCCAGGCCTGGACACAGTACTCCAGATGGGGCCTTACAAGGGCAGAGTAGAGGGGGAGAATCACCTCCCTTTCCCTGCTGGCCACTTCTCTTTTGATGTGACCCAGGATACCATTGTCCCTTCGGGCTGCAAGTGCACACTGCTGGCTCATGTCCAGCTTCTTGTCCACCAGGACCTGTAAGTCCCTCTCCGCAGGGCTGCTCTCAGTGAGTTCTCCCAGTCTGTACACATATCTGGGATTGCCTTGACACAAGTGCAACACCTTGCACTTGGCCTTGCTGAAGCTCATTAGGTTCTCATGGGCCCATTTTTCAAGCCTGTCCAGTTCCTCTGGATGGCATCCCTTCCTTCTATTGGTAGAAAAACACTTTTCATAACTGATCAAGGTATATTTGAACCTGGGTTAGAGAAAAGGCAGATAAACTACATGACTTCCTAAAGTCCCTCTTCAGTTTTCATCTCTCTGACTTCTAAATCATAAAACCAGGAAATACATTCTAATACTTTTAAAAAACTCCCACTGGTTACGTACCACTAGGTTTCCAATCACCATGACCATCATGAAGACAGTAAGGCACATAGTTTGGCCTGCAACCTCCATGCAGTCCCACATCGTTTCTATCCATTCTCCACACAGCACTCGGAACACAATCAAGAAAGAGTGGAAAAAGTCATGCATGTGCCAGCGTGGAAGTTCACAGTCGCTAGAGATCTTGCAGACACATTCCTTGTAGCTTTTCCCAAACAGCTGCATCCCAACCACAGCAAAAATGAACACAATGATGGCCAGCACCAGGGTCAAATTCCCCAAAGCCCCCACTGAGTTGCCAATAATCTTAATCAGCATATTTAGAGTTGGCCAAGATTTTGCCAACTTGAAAACTCGAAGCTGCAAAACAGAAGAATAGTATACAGTTATTCATGTTATTAATTGTAATAAACCATTGCTATACATTTCATATTCTGATTATCATGTGTCTAAACCATGTCTTATGTCACCTTTGTAAACTTTAGTTACAAAATTTATGTTTTCAATCCTTTATATAGTACCAGACATTGTTAGTTTTAAGTCCTTAACCCAAAAGAAACCAAAAATACTGTCTCTATGTTTGTTTCAATTACACTGCAATTCTTACAAAGTCTTCAATTCAGCCTTTGCCTCTTTTGGTGATAGTAGACATCTACGAACAAGTTGCACTTGTTGGACAAATTGGACAAAATAGTCCTTCTCCTGTTAACTCTAAGAGTATATTACTCCAAATAAATCAGTGCATGTGAAATGTGATCAGTTCTACAAGATTTTAACTGCTTAACCATTTCCAGATCTCTTTCTTCTTAATTGGCAGAGAGATGGAAGAAATGATTTTCCTAGAAAGGTAAACAAGCTAGAGTTGTTAATGATAGGCATAGAAGTTACTTGTAGGTATCTCTCAGAAAGTAAACATCATGTGTGTCTTAGAAAGTTTGCCATGCAACATTGAAAAAAGTGGGTAAAAGAAAACGTTGTATTAAAGTGCAACCTGAAACAGACAAAAACTAACCAACTGGAAAGAAATAGCAAGCATTCAGAGAATCAAAGGAATCTAAATGTAAATGCTATTTCATGGAATAAGACATAATTAAAATACATAGATGCAAAGGAAAATACAGAATTCTATCACTGAGTGAGAAGTCAATCCACATAGATATTAGATTTTAGGGAAAAACAATGTAATCCCATACAAAGAATCAGAATGCGGATGAATTAAACCCCTTTTAAAGGGGATTTATTTAACATTTTTTAGGTCTGCATTAAGTAAGAGAGGAGTTGATGTCTAGGAACCCTAGTTTCATTTCTCTTACTGTGTATATCTTCTTAAAAGAGGATTTGAACAACAAATTGCATGCTAGCCTAGTCTTCAGCAAGACCAGGGCTTTTCAACTTCCCATTCATGACAGAGGTATCTAATAACAGACAGAGATACTGTAGTGATTTTGGAACAGAAATTCTGTTACACAGCAGAGATACCCTGGTAGAAGATGGTAAGGATGAGGGAAAGAAGGCTGGCACTGATGAAAAATCTCAAAGATAAATCTGAATGCTACTTTCTTCTAATGATGTAAGCAAACCAGTAATGGAAGTTTATCAGCTAGAATTGTCAATAAACTTTCATTCAGTAATCAGTTATTTTCTAAATGTTTTACTTATCTTTAGTCACAGGTAGAAGAGGATCTGTGCCTCTTGCATTCTTTATTTCCTTGTCTACACAAAATACAAGACTCTAAAAGTTTATTTTAAAAGTTAATTCTTAAAGCATAGTCATTGCAAACAGAATTATGTTTACAATGCCTTGAGGAAGAAATTGACGTTATCAAGATAATATGTAAAACAAACTTGACATAATAGATACTTGCCATCTAGTAGGTATGTAATTTAATATTTTGTAAGTTCTTATGCAAGGAACTTCTGACTCAGCCAAATATATAATGTATGAATGAAAAATGCATGACATAAATGCATAAATAAAAAAATATAGCATACACTGAGATATTATTTAGAATATTTACCAGTCGGAATGACCGAAGGACAGATAATCCTTCTACATTTGCAAGGCCAAGCTCCATTAAACTAAGACTCACAATAAAACCATCAAAAATATTCCAGCCCTCTTGGAAATAATAATAAGGATCCATAGCAATTATCTTGAGAAACATTTCTGCTGTGAAAATTCCAGTAAACACCTGCAAGGAAAATACAGTTTCTTACTCCATTTTAATAAGAAAATATTTTTAAAAAAACTTTAAAGCATCAACTTTTGTTAAGTTATATCCTCAGTAAGCAATCCATGATGAATCTGAATACCTTCTCTATATTCCCATACTTTTGGATAGGAATTAAATTCAGATTTAAAGCTCACATATGCATCACAATATTTGGTTTCCAAAGAAGAAGAGATAAAGGGAAAAAATCTTTTCTATCTAACTAATATGGATGCATAAATACTGATATATCGAATCTTTTCTGATTTTAATACTCATCTTTCCTCCTCAGATCTCATCTTTGCCCTTGTGACATCTTTTTGCTTCTAGGTGTACAGATAAGTTTATAAGAAGAAAAAATATTAAGAATAAAAGTGAAATTGAGCAGAACTATTCTTCCTCAGGATAGTCTGCAGCTAGCACTGTCGCCCTGTTTCACCATCTCCAGTTAAGTCACAATAAATATGCCATGCTCACTGGGTCTTTCTTCTCTACAGCCCTTGAACACCTGGGACATCAGGAGGAGCTAGTGAGGAGCAGAACAGGTGTAGGAAAAGATCTGAAGGTTCTTTCAATTTATTACTATCCATTCAAGAGAAAACATTAGATAAATTTCTATAACTAGCTTCAGTGACAGAAGCTGAAGGTTTTAAAAATGAAAATACATAGGCTCAATAAATCTTTTGCAAAGGGAAGAGAATTCAACTTCATAAAGCAAGAATGGAGAAATCCACAAATGTCAGCAAAGAGGCATTCCATGCAGCTTAAATTTAAATTCAACCCAATTCATCCCAAGCCTTTTAAATATCTAGTCAACACTTTTAAACATATGTGCATAGGTCACACTTAATTTAAGAAAAAATGCATTTGACATACATTGCACATCATGAAAGACTTACAAGGTTTCCTACTGCAAGCACACCACTAAACTGTTCTGTCATTGGGTAGTGCTCCATGGCCATGAACAGAGTGTTCAGAACAATGCAGATAGTAATGGCTAGATCAACAAATGGATCCATCACAATCAAGTTTACAATATGTTTGACTTTCAGCCAGGGAGTGCAGCAGTCCCAAATCAAGCATGTGTTAGCAAATTTATACCAGCATGGTGGGCATTTCTGTCTTGATTCTTCAAGTTCTAGAGAGAAAAAGGTAAACATTTTAAACATATTTCTCATAGAATTTCCCTATTCTGTCTGCCAGTATCACCTGAGTATTTCTTTCAGGCCTATGCTATTTCCAAGTTACTGTTGATAAACTGAGTTGATAAGGCAGACCTTTTGATGTCAAGGCTAATGTCCATCAAAAAAACCCCCAAAACCTAAAGACTTAACCAATTAAAAATAATCTGTCCCACTATGTTTTACATTCGATAAAAAAGAATATTCACTATATAAAATAACCATTCACAAGTACTGTATAGGATGTAAAGTAGAAACTTGTCTTAGGAATCTGGCGTATATAGAGTGAATGAAATAGTTCAATTTTTTCTCATAAAGGATAAACACTTACAAAGAACCTAAAGTCAGGATTGCTTTTCCAAATATATCAGTCATATAGAAAAAAAAAAGCCAAACCCAACACCTCTGTTGGGACACCAATTGGGACACCAATCTCACCTTGTCTGTACCTTTAGGCTCACACAGCTGCCCTAAAAAACCACTACTACTTAGTGTGTCATAAATTTAATAACACTTGCATTGTAATACAGAAATTGTATTTTACATACCTTCCATTGTGTTTGTGAGCATGCTGGCTATGCTCATTGCTCGCTGCCTTGCACTAGGATCTGTTAGGTAGTCCATCGGAACATGGTAAGAACTAGACCGCCTCTTTCTCAAGTCAGTTTCTGTAGTAGTGCCCTGAAAATAAAACACTGATAAACTAGACTATCGATTGTTCATTTCGTAAGAGTAGCACTGTAAATTGTTATAAAAGTATAACAGTTTTAAACACTCTGGTGTCCTGTCCCATGCTCTATTTATGTTGCAATTTTGCACGAGAATCATGCATGCCTAACTTTGTATACAGTAAATACTCAAATACATCAGTAGGACTGCTCTTGTACCCAAATAATGTTTTTAAGTATTTTGCTGAAACATGACTGAAACATTAAAAAATCACATGAGGTTTTTAAATTATAAAAAGATTCATAATTCTTGTTGATGGGTTCAGCCATAAATATCTTTCTTATTAGGCAGTAAAGTGGCCCACACATCTAGCTGTAAGAGCACAAAGAATAAATGTATTTTCTTTAGATAACTCATGTTATTAATTTTCTAACACATATTTTCAAACAAATAAGAGAAAAACATTTATTAATGTTCACATCACCAAAAAAAATCACTAGAAAAATTAACATTTAATAGGAATGCTAATTCATGTAAATTGTCCCATCAGATAGTATTATATCAAAAGTTTCCTGAATGGTCAGCAGGAGGTTAAATACTCATTTAATATATTCCATTAAGTAACTATAAATAATTTATATATATATTTTTCACTTTGATATCCTTTCTGATATACAAATACAGAACCTCTTCAGTTGAGCATAATGAATCTATTTATTTAATGGCTTATCATGCTATTTTGTTAATTCCCAGCGACCTAACATATATTTACACGTGTCTAGTTAATGAGAGCTAGACAACTTCAGTTTCTGCTTCAACTTAGAACTGGAATATATGAAAGGAGCATGGCCAAAAAGGGAATTATTCCCAAGTTACTAAATTTTGTAGAAACAGTAGCTGACTACAAAGGGAGAGAACATCATGCCTGAGCTATTGCAGACTTCCTTACATTGCTAGCAGTGGCTGCTTTATCAATCATCACCTCTGGCAGAAGCTGTCCAGTAGGTGACGTCAGAGCTGGAGGCCCACCGACTAAAGAAACTACTCCATTGCAATCCACAGTGCTGTGCATCTTCCCATTCACTGGCAGTGGAGGTACTGTCCTGGATGACCTACTGGCTTGACTAATGTTACTGTTGCGCCGTTCACCATGTCTATGAGGAACAAAGAGAGAATCTCTTCTGCTCTCATTGTCTTCAAAAGTGCTGTGCTCATCATCAGCAAAGTCATTTTCTGATCCGACATCCTTTGCTCGACCTCTGAAGCTGAAAAGACTTGTTCTGCTGTTGCGCCTCGGGGAAAACAGGGAGCCTCGAATACTCAGCAAAGACTGTAGGCAAATAAAAACAGTGATTATCAGATGAAAATTCTTTTAAATATAATGTTTTCATACAGGGGAAAAAACACAGTGTTAATATGTCTTAAAGGGTAAGGTCATCTACAAAGAAATGAACTAGTACAACACCCCCCTAATACACTCCCTTTTGGGTAGTAAACAAGGAGCACATAAGTGACAGACAAAGACTAGTTACTTTACTACTTTGCCTATATGAAATCAACCAGTGTAATTAGATTTAAAGAAACTGCTTGACAGAATTGCTTCCTCTGCCATTCTGCCTGCTTTAATACCAACTGTTCATAAACTGAGTAAGCACTTCTAAACGCTATTTATCCCAGGTTGGGACCAGTCTGACAGACTGAGTGAATAAAATTTTTGGTAAATTTCCCGTGACCCGGTCTGCACACAGACATAGCTCTCAAATACCACCCAATTTAAAAAAATGTACATATTTTTGCAGGTACTGGTGAAGTAAACCACAATAAGGTTTTTATTTCTTTTTGAAAGTGTTAGCTATCCTGCATATGCAAAGTTATGTATGTAATTTTGTATGAACAGTCTCTCTAATCTTCATCTGCTTACTCATGTGAGTAAATGTTTTGCTATGGGTGGATCTTTTCGGGATCAGTCAAAATAAAGTTCTAAAGTCACCATTATACATGTGCTTAACTTTAATTCATTTCAGTGATTCTCTTGACTCCAATGATTGGCGTTAGCATCTGACTTCACCCAAAACCTCTATGAACAGCAGAGATGGTGCATAACAAAGCAGTGTCTTTGTTTCTCTTCTGCAACTTATTTTTATGGACTTGGGCCCATTGTTCTAGGCATTGCAAAATGCAGAACAAAAAGGCACTCTGCAAAGAAATTATCTAAGTATAACACAACAGATGGATACAAAAAGAGAGGGAATATGAGGAGGCAAAATTGATGGATATGATAAACAGTGGTCTTAGCTCACCTGAAGTCACTTCCCTGTCAAGCTTTCTGTAGGCAGCATGGTAAAAGAGAGTTTTAAAGAGGGATTTGAGGAAAGCAATGAAGTGTTCTGTGGAAACTCGTGGGAGCTTCTTCCAAGCATGAGGGGCAGCATACGAGAAAGAGCTCAAAGAAACTAATTGGAAAATTTAACAGGAGGTTATGGATGCTGGCATGGGTCAGTCAAAACTGGGATTTGACTTGCTTACTGTAAGTAGACAAGGTAGGTTGGGAAGAGCTTTAAGCACAGTATGTTTTACAGTATTGAAAATATAGGTTGGTATGTTAACTAGAAGATTAGGTAACAGCAGTGAGATAGGTTAGTGCTCTTTGCAACAACATTCTTGATGAATACAGCAGTAATAGGGACATGGAAAGAGGTCTAAGTGAAAAATAATTTACAGCTGTGGGTCTAGAGTAGAGTTGGAAAAAAAAAGGAGAGGGAGAGGAAGAAAGGAACTTGTAACAGAGCCTTGTGGAAATCCCTTAGAAAACTGTTAAAGAGGAAAAAGGATCTTCTAAAGCACAACTAAATCAGAACTGAGAGGAGACAAAATAATGAATGTTAGGAAGAGTAAGTTTTCAAGAAAACATAATGGTCAGTTACATTGAAGGCAAGTGAAATGTCAAGAAAGATGTTAAAGATGTGATATAAACCTGCATTTTGTCTAGGAAAAGGTTATTAAAAACTGTGGTGAGTGGAATTTCTGCTGAGTGTGGTAGCTAGAATCAGAGTGGAAAGGGACTAGGGTTGGAAAACCAGGGGGAAGGGATCACTGGACTATCATAGTAAACAGTTGTATATGAACTTTGAGATGAAAAGGCAAGAGAAAGAAGTTGGATGAGGTATGCTTCATTTCTTAAAAGATGGATGAACTGAACTGCAGGTGAATAAGGCTGCAGTTTGAATGAAGACATCAGTAAGGGATCAGATGAGTCTTCAACATTAAGTTGAAGTCAATGGATAGAAATGTGAACATCTGTAAATGGAACAGAATGAATCATGAATTAAATTCAGCAATGAAGTCTTAGGTTAGTCAGACAGTTAAAAACATAAAACGGTGGCAGATCAAAAAAAGAAATGGATGCAGTGCTATGAAAAAGGAAGTACGATAGGAATGAAGAGGAAGGAAGAGTTAGCTTGGTAGAAATGGCAAGCAAGAAACATTACACTCCCACCACAGTCAGATCAAAAGAGGAAAGTCCTTAATAAGAGAACAATGGATGAAGAGGTTTGAGCTTCTCTGAGAATGGGACCTGGAGAAAGTGATATATGAGAAGAACATGAATGCTCATGATTTATTAAGTGATTAAACAGGCTTTCCAGAGACAGGAACAGAAGAGGATAAAAAAGGAAGGAAGAAATTTAGTAATAGTGACTAAAAAGAGGGAGAAAGCAATTCATAAAGATCAGTGAGAATCAAGAAGGTGGGGATAAAAGGAAGAGACATATTGAGGCAAAAGTTACATAAAGGGGCAGAAAAAGGACGGAATGGATGTGAGAGCTAGACCTGAGCTTCTGGGGGGACAGTCTGAGGTGGGCAAATGAAGAGAAGCTTCTGACAACTGTAGAAAGGATGACATAACAAAGCTATCAAATGAAATAAATGTCTGGATGGCAGAGGAAGATGGCACTCTTCCTGAGTCACTGGTGTATCAGTGTAGGAGAACACATGCAAGGACACATTGCCACAGATATTTCCACCTTTAAGATAACACAAGGTCTCATATCAATTAATTCGCCAATTTTCACTTAAACGTTTATGCTGTTTCTAGTGGTTTTTCCATCCTAAATTTAGCACATTTCTAATTGACAACATGAAATTCTTTTGTATGGGTGCAGCAAATTTTGAAGCCACTGTTTATGCTAAATACATTCACCTTGATGGGCTCATTTTCATTAAGAAACTTACAAATACAACTCATTCTAATTAGTACACATTATTTTGATCTTTTACACATAAATTCAACAAAATCTCTGCAAATCTTACAGTTTCATCTTTGATTGTATGTGTTAACTTGGTCATATTTTGATTTAAGATATTAAACAAATCTGTGGTATCCTTTGCAAGAATTGACCAAACTACCTTACAGGCATTTGTTTCTATGATAAGCAGACTACAAAGACGTTTAAGAGGTAACAATACTATGGTACCTGGTGTGGGGAAGAGAATCTCTTTTCATATGTCAGTCTATTCCCCTCAATGGAAAATCGGAAGCCTTTCCTTTTGATGCTGTCCTCTGATTCGGATTTGTGAAATTCTTCCTCATCCTTCTCACCTTCAGCTTGTTCTTTTTGCTTTTTCTTCTTTCTTCTATTCCTTCTTTCTTTAGCACTCTTTGAGCTCAATTTTGATGCCTCAGAAGAGCTTTCGGAGAATCCACCTATTCCACCTACTCCACTATAATCTCTTGATTCAGCTGCTGCAGCTGCTGCTGCTGCCTATATGTACAAGCACATATGCAATTTACAATATTTATTCAAATACAGTCACTATTTAAAATTTATTGCTATTTATTGGTATTCTTAAAAATAATGAATTTGAAATAAAAGCAGTGATCCTACTTCACTGAAAGTAGTTTATCATAGGTAAAATTTGTGAAATACCACAGGAACTATGATTTTCCCACATCTCCACCTCTGTTTCCAAAATTACAGAATGGTTGAGGTTGGAAGGGACCTCTGGAGGTCATCTTGCCCAAATCCCCAGCACAGACAGAGTCACCTAAAGCAGGTTACCCAGGACCATGTACAGACAGCTTTCGGTTGTCTTCAACTATGAGGATTTTACAACATCTCTGGACAACTTGTTCAAGTGTTTGATTACTCCCACAATAAAAAAATTAATTTCTATCTCTGTTTTGAAATTGTATCTTATCAATTCTTTGTCACTAATTATCAAGTTAATTCAAGACCACAGGAAAAGTTCTATAAAAAACATTAAAGATTTTTTGCAAAATGAAAGAATTTGTAAGGTGGAAGGTAATATTTAGGAGTGGGTGACTGAAACTATTCTCATACATAAGCATCCAATCACAGTCATGTGGAAAAGGCAGGTTTACTTTACAAGGATACCTGAGCTTCTTCTTGTTGCTTTTTCAGCTGTTCCAGCATTTGCTGAAATTCTGCTTCTTTCTGTTCTGCTTCTTCCATGGTTGCTTGATTCTGCTCTTCATAGGCCATGGCCACCACAGCCAAGATCAGGTTAATTAGGTAGAAAGAACCCAGAAAAATGACCAAAACAAAAAATATCATGTATGTTTTCCCAGCAGCACGCAGTGTCTGGTGAAAAAGAGATAATACACATTTTTAGAAGACTTTTACATATTGTTGCATGATATGGTAGCATCTGTGTTATAGTTTAGAAATATTTCTCTTTGTTAGCACAAGATGATTTGGTTAATTTTGCCATATACAAGTAGTTAGTATTATATCCTAGCTATATGTACAAAAATACAACTTCTGTGTTGTAAAGTCTGGTATGGTAAAGGTGAATAAGATTCTGTAGCTTAAATACTTCAGAACTTCTACTAATAATAATCTCTTATAGGAGTTACTGCTCCCATTATACCTTTATATTATAGCCTTTAAACCTAAAAGTAGTGGGGCCACTAGCCAGCATCTTACCTTCTTGTCTCATCAGTCCCAAACTACCGTGCCACAAAGACAATGCAGCAAACAGAATGTCATGCTGCACAACGACACTGTCCTTCAGGTTAAGGATCTGTGTAGTTCAGGGACAAGATGTAACCTTCTTGAGGATAACATATCTCTACTAGACTGCAAATCAATTTAGCTAGCATCCATTTATAGCATGTTTGGGCAAGAAGCATTAACAAGTTAATTTACTCATTTGTGAAAAGGAAATAATTCTTAAAACACCTTCATAAAGTAACAACTATTTCTTATTATATATTTGAGTAGCACATAAAATTTGTATCATGGACAAGGCCCTTATTGTTTTAGACAGCTTACGTATATGAAATAAAAGATGATTTGTGTCCTGAAGGCCTTAGGGACACGTGAATGAAAATAACTATGCAAATACTATGCAGTAATGGTATTGGTGATGGTGCTGTTTATTTTAATAAGTCCTCACCAGCTGGTAAAGATTCTCCCAAAAGTCCTGAGTCATCAATCGAAACAGAGACAAGAATGCCCAACTGAATGTATCAAAACTTGTGTAGCCATAGTTGGGATTTCTACCAGCTTTCACACATATATATCCTTCTGGACATTGACTACAAAAGAAGAGGAAATGCTATTTTTAACAACTACTCTAGATTACAATACGCTATAAAAATCACAAAATTGTTCAGGAGTACCCATTGCTAATGAAATTATGAACAAGTAAAATTTTATTCCACATACCTAAGATAAAAAATCCTAGTGGTTTTCAATTTTTAATTCCATTTTCCACTGATATTTCACTGCTTTAATAATATAGCTAATAGCAATCTACCCTTCCCCACAACTTTTCACATCAACACATCTCTGTCAATACAAGAGAAGAATGTCATCTAGCATGGCTCATAATAAACAGTTGTCAGCCAGCTGGCAGTAACATTTATGCACATAGCATTCATAGGATTGTCTTTACAAAATTAGTCTAAGGTGCTGAAGAAATTGCCTGTGTAAACTCAAATCAGATAGATGGTTATATTTAGGTATAGTTTCATATTCCAAAACACTGGTAATTTGAAACTTTATGGTACAGCTGATACTTTAGTTAGCCATCTGAGCTATTCTAAGTAGCTAACTACTCTTTCTTGATGTGCTATGAAAAATGACAACCATTTTCTTACCCTGCATCTGAGCTATTGCCACACAGCAGAGCATCATTTTGTCCTTCCAAGAAGTAGAAGTGATCTGTCTTTTTAAAAAAAAAAAAAAATGAAAAAAGATAATAAGGAAGATATCATTTATACCTAAGGGAATTTGAGCTATGATTAAGTCTTCTACAGTTTAAAGAAATTTAACAGTTTAACTGCAATATGTGATGATCAGAAATGAAAAAAAAAAAAAGGAAAGAAAAGAAAGTACTGTTTTGACAGGAAGATGACCTTCTGTAGAGTCTCAAAGTTGGTATTTCTTTAGGTAATAGAAAGGCAGTTGTACAGTTAATTCCCAGTAACCTATGCAAATGAACAAGATACAGCTGGCGGATTAATAAATTCTATACAGCAGCAAATGAACTAATATCAGGAAAACAAGACAAACAAGAAGGGCAATTCCCTGCCTTTGTTCATACAATTTTATATATACCACTTAGTGTTACTTACAATTATTCACTACATACTTAAATACTACTTGAAAAAGAACTGAAGTTTTTGCAGCATGAAAGCACATAACAACATACAGGAGAAACTGTTTACTGGATCTTGACTTGAACAGTGGAAGGAAAAGCCAAGCTTTTATTGTACATGACAAAAAAATAATATACAAAATTCTGTTGCAGAGGAATGTACTTGTAGAATCTATATTCTCTCTTTCTTTCTCTCCTCCTTCTCCTGCTCCTGCTGCTCTCCTCTCCCACCCTCTTCCACTCTTTATCTTCTCTGCTTTGATGCAGAAAGGGAAAACCAATTTGTCATCAATTGCTTGTTTGGAATTTTTGTGGCAAAATGGGAATCTCTAGTGGAAATTTTGGGTCAGGTGGCATATTAAGCTAAAGTTGCCAAAATTAGGTATGCTCTGGCTGTTCCCAGGAAGCAGATGGTTCCTTGAGATTCACCGCCAGCTGGCACGGACCAGCTTAGCTGGCATAAACTAACGGAGGGCTAATGCTAAAGAGACAAGCAGGGAATTGCAACCAGTTCTTATTGACTGCTTCTACTCTGTCACCACCAGTATACGATGGAGACAGCACGAAATCTTTCTATTTTAAAGAGAAAGAGAGACTGTGTGTCACTTCTACATCTGCAATCTATTCTCTGACATCAGATAAGAAGACAATGGGTTTTCAGTTATTTAGGTGGTCTTATACCCTGTGAGAGGTCTACTCCTAATTAAAAAGCTTAACGAGTACAAAGATGCAGATAGGCACCAAACTGGATTTTCAAAGTTGTCTGTGTGTGTAATTCACATTCCTATCTGGCACAGCTCCTTCTCTGGTAAGCAGAGGATCCAGATAAACTATTAAGTCAGCTCAGCTCTCAGCCCAGTACTTTGGAAAAAAACATTAAATAATCAAAATTTCAATACAAATACAACAATAAAATAATTGAAATAGTCATATGACTTTATCAAAACTCTGCCATACATAAAACTACTCCTGTCTCCTCCTTTGCCAACTTAACAGGATAATAGTCACAGGTACAAGTCCGACGATACATTTTCAGAAGCAAATAAAGATCTGTTCCAGCTTGAATCATCAGAAAATGCTTGAAAAATGATTCAGAAGGGCATTTTTTGAAGATCCTCAAAGGATCTGTGTTATACATAGTTTTCATAACAAGTTTCATTAATAATGCAAGACATGAAATAATACAAAAAATGCATGAAGTATTCTGAAGACATCAAGCTAGGAGAGATGATCGAAATTCAGAATGACCTTTACAAACTGTTAAGCTGGTCTAAAAGCAGTTGGATTTATTTCAACAGAGACAAGTGGAAAATGCTACAGTTAAGAAGACAATGAAATATGTAAATGCAAAATAGGTAGGATCTGGCCACAGTCACTGCTGTATGAAGACACAGTGACTGTCATGAACTACAAGTTGACTGTGAATCAACAACTTAGTGCTGATATAAAAATGGTATAATTTTGAGATGCGTTAATAGGAATGTTGCATCTGTGGCATGAGTTAATTACTTCTTAATAATATATACCTTTACAAGAGGAGTAAATACCAGATTTGAGTGCCTCACATCAAAACAAAAAAACAAAACAAACCAGAAGAAAAGACGAATTGGAAGGAGTCCCGAAATAGAAAAATTGTAAAAGAGGTACACAGAATGTAAAACAGAGAAACTAGGCTTGCTCAGTTTAGAAAACACCAGAGAGAAGTTAAGAGTTTTAAAATGTCATAATGATTAATATAAAGCAGATTTTGATTATCTTATTCCTAAAACCACAGGAGAAGCAGTAAAATATTCAATCTGAAATTCAGAAAACTTAAGTCAAATATGTAGCAAAAACATTCTGCTTGTGTAATGTAGTACCAGAAGCAGCTAAAAAGGGGATGGGATAGGATCAGATGGGATAGAATAGAATAGAATAGAATAGAATAGAATAGAATAGAATAGAATAGAATAGAATAGAATAGAATAGAATAGAATAGAAGTCTCTTTTTCAGATATTTTTAAGAATGGGTTATCATCCAAAATCTTTTCCAAGCCTACATTTCTATGATGCTACTAGCATGCTGAGACGATAAGTATATTAAAAGATTATAAGGCAGATTATGAGACTTGAATCCAAAAGCATTTAGCTGTTAAACTAGGGTTTCCTAACTTTCAGTAATACAGGCATCAGATTCAACAATCATGCAGACTTTTTAAAAGCTAAGATAATGTCTAATTACAAAGTTAAAACTCTAAATACACTAAACTATATGTAAATAGGAGAGATTTAAGCAATTCACAATTATGGAAGACAGAATGCAATGTACTAGGGTTACTTTCAGCGTTGTTCTATCTGAGTTTTAAGATGCTTTTGTTAACATGGCATTAACTATCTTAAAATGGTGAAAACTGTACAATGTGATACAACAGAGACTAAAATATTTGTCTTATTTTTCCACATATTAACAAGAAATGAAAAGATACATAATATGCATCCTTATTTTGCTAGATTAAGATACATAGGACAAATTACCAGTATTTTCATAAAGACGTTTGTGACGTGCAACGGAGTAACCCAGTTCCAGAAGAAACAATGCAGTTTTATGTATATGTTATGGTAAGATTTGTGAGATAACTGATGTTCCCAAGTGGATTTATCATTTGGGGCATTACTTTGCACTAATGTATAGATTTCATATTTCATATTAGAACTGTCACACTATTTCAGGAAGCCTGAAGATAGCATGGAAATTTCTGCTTATTTCTGCAAAGCTTTAGGATTTACTCCAAAAGTCATAATCAGCAGAAGGTTAAAAAACGTTGGTACCCAGTACAATATTATGTTAAACTATGGTATGACTGTTGCTTCATTTACTACACAAGGTGGGTTTTTCTCCAATGATTCTGAGCTGATAAAACTACGAGTGCTTTTATGTCTCTTGGCTGGGTTATGTCATTTTAAATGAAGATATCAATTTGCTTTTGTACCCGTTTTAAATTTTTTCAGAAAAAATAATGAAGTAGATGATATAGAAGAAATAATGAATTCTTACTTCTATCTTCGATGTACTCATCCCAGTTAAATGTTGTCATTGTTGTATTAATAAATGTACCATTTTCACCTATAGAGCTATTAAAGTAGGTAATAACGGTTGTTTCAAAAGTAGAATTGTCTGGAGGCCACTGCAGGCATTTATTCCTCAAGTTGCCCATGAACAGCTGCAGCCCTATTAGTGCAAATACACTCAGGCAAAACACAGTCAGGATCATAACATCCGAGAGCTTCTTCACAGACTGAATGAGGGCTCCCACGATAGTCTTCAAGCCTGCAAAGAGGAAAGATTTTTATTATGACGTTAAGCAGATATTAAACACACAAAAAATCATGTGATTTTTTTCTGATAAGATAAAGATTTCATGCAAAATGATAACTGAGTCTAGTATTTGTGATACAATAACATCCATGAAAAGACTGATAACTTGTGAAGATGAATGAAAAGCTGCAAAGTTATGCTTATTTTAGAGTGTATGGAAATAAAAAGTAGATATTACCAAACATATTGTTTATGCCAAAACAAGTGATTTCATTATTCATGCTATACCTCAGCCCTACATAGGAAAGTACTGTTTGCTTTTGTTGATGCTTCTTGCCCAAACCTTTACTATATGAACCTTTTAAAATTATTCTGCATTTATAAACCTATTATAAAGACATAATAAATTCACTTTTTAAAGATAACCTCTTATGATATGAGAGGGGTGATGGTTTGGAGAAGAAAGACATCTTTAAAATAATTCCCCATGCATTGCCCATGCTATCCTTGAGTTTAATTTTTTATACATGACATTTGAAACTGAGTTAAAGTTGTATATCAAGTGCCTGCAATAAATGATAAAATTTGCATCAATATGAAAGCTTAAAATTAACTTATATTTAAAACATATATAGGAAAGCTTGATGTCATAAGATGCAAATCACATAGGCTGTTTACTGCAAATATCTCATGCAAGTGTTTGTTAAACTCAAAGGCTGATTTTTTAAAAAGAAAATACAGCTAATAAAAAAAGCAAAAATCAATTTAAATAAAATTATGTCTTGATTTCTGCTTTTTTGTTTTATTGACAAGGTGTAGCAAACAAGGCTTATGCTTCAAAAATGTGAGTATAGCCTTTGTGGAACAAAAGTCAGCCTCAGTGTTTAACCTAGCTCTCACCTGGAATGACTGATATTGTTTTCAAAGCTCGGAGAACTCTGAATGTTCTCAACGCTGAGACATTGCCCAGGTCCACAAACTCTGTCACATATCTGTAATAGGGGAGTTCACACACAAACACAATGACAGCACACAAATAACAGTTGGAGAAACGAGGGGCCTAACACCTTACACCAACTACATCTTACCTGGGATTACAGAAATAGTTTTCAAAGCTCTCAATACTCTGAAAGTTCGAAGAGCTGAAACATTGCCTAGGTTTACAAATTCTGTTACATACCTGTAGAATTAAATCACAGTTACTCAGAATTGAGGCAGATTTTATCCTTATTGCTTGGGTCTTTGACTAAGACCTTTTCACCGTTCACTGTATTTTGCCTGTGTCACAAATATCCTTCTGATCACAAAATTAAATTAATTTATCAAAACAAACCACATTAACTTGATTTTAGAAACCTAATTTTGTCAGCTTCTAGCAGGAAGTCAAAACGATTCCTTTAGTTCTGGTGTGCAGAAAGGAGACAGGATATGAACAGTTCAGGCTGATGGCATTCACAATCCTAATGGGCTGACACACCATGCTGTCCTCTGCAGCACATGCTCAGTTAGAAATACTAAAATGTGTAAAAGGGGTAGAAGAAACATATTGAAACCACAGGAAGTCCAGGCTCCAAATGTTCTGGCTGACAAAATACCAGGCAATTTTTAGTCACTAATCTAAAATCTGAAAGGTTTAAAAAAAAAAAAAAAACCAGACTTACGCAAATGTAATGACAGTGAAATCTAGCCAGTTCCATGGGTCTCGAAGAAATGTAAAATCTTCTAAGCAGAAGCCCCTTGCAAGAATTTTAATAAGTGATTCAAAGGTATAAATTCCAGTGAATGTGTATCTGAGGAAAATATGCAAGATAGAGTTTATAGAAACATATTCATGTTATCTCTACATACTATGCTCTCTAGTCCCATTTTCTTTTTGAGTGGCATAAGAATTTAATGGAAGATATAACCAGCTTTAAACATCTGCAGAATTCCTTCCTTAAGGGAGAAGTAGGAATCAAACTGTGATTAAAAGACTACACGACAATCCAGAATCTGAGGTTCAGATGCTATAATCCGCATTAATGAATCAGTGGCAAAATTCCCTGTTACTTCATTGGCACATGTTTATGTCTAACCTAAATCGATGTTACAAGAAAACACAGATAAAGTCATGTTTTCAGAAGTTGCTTCCAGACTAAATATTTATTTCTTCAGTATTACTTTTATGCTTAAAAGTTGTACAGTATCACGACCTGGCAATGTGTCACACCTCATCAACCTTCACTGGCAGTTACACAGTAGCTGTACCCAGTACTTCACCCCTAGCTAGACAGGCATGGTACTGGAATGAAACCAGTGATTTCAGGGGCAAAATCCAGTGCAAGATCAATCAAAAACATTTATAAATTTCAATAAAATTTAGTAATTGTTTTGACCAAAAAAATGTTGCTGAAACATCAAAAGTAAAAATGCTTAATTCTGGCATTCTGAGTCATTTCAATTTTCTGTCTCCAAATTATGTCATTTTGAAATTTAGTTTCGTTTATATCTTTAATGGAAAAGAAGATAAAATAGACTGTTTCATATGAAACTGTTTTAAAGGCTCAAACTGATTTTCAGACTTTATCAACCTGAAACCAATTTTCCACTATGATTTTTTTTCATTTCAATCACTAAAAAAAATAAACATGTAATTCCTGCACAACTTTACTCAATAGATGATCAAGATTTGCATTACATATACAAATGGCACAACATGAAGAAATATTCAAACAACCTATATTTATTTATAAGTACTTACCATATGCTAGTTCTCCTGAATACTTATATGTTCATACACAACTCAAAACGAGAATGCCTACATTGACTTTAACAACCCCGTGATTTCACTGTTGATTAGTGAAGATCAAACCAGGCATTTATCATCTAAAGCAGTTAGTAATAAAGAAGCGACAGAAGCATAAAATGCTATTACAAAAATGAAGCATCACGAAGAGCATTATTTCACATTGTGGTCTACAGCCTTGGATCTATCACAAAATACTTGCCAGTTGTATATTGGGGCCAAGAGGCTGATACCATACTGGAACTTCTCTCTTTCTAGTGGCTACTTCCTATGGGAGGATTAGCCAATCACTTAAATACTTTTGAAATAGCTTATTTTTCATAAAAAAATTCATTATTGGGTTGTCTTTGGTAAACTAAAGCTACATAGTGATACAGTAGCCATCCACTGGAGCCTTTATCTATTCCAGTGCCTACAAAGCAGGCAGAAGGGTGTATTTTCACACATTCTTGCACAGACACAATACAGAATGCAGTGGAAAATATTAATCATCCTCTTTTTTTGCATGCTCATAAGACTAGCTTCCTTTTCTTACATTACCTGTCTAATGTTGCTAACAGAGAATGGAAATTGAACATTCTGTAATGTTGTAAAATATATTGATTTAATATTACACAGAATAAACTAGCATCTGAATAACTGTTCAAAACATGCCCAAAGTAGCTGCTGTCAGTAGATGTTATCCTTATTAATATAACATAATTAACATCAATGTATTTCAGATTAATGAATAGTATTCAAAGAAAATTAATTTAACTTACTCTACATTCTTTGTCCAGTCTGGAGGGTTACTCATGGTCATAAATACACAGTTGGTCAAAATAGTGCACATGATTAGCATGCTGAATAAAGTAGGTTAAGAGTTAAGGAATGTAAGCCAGAAAATCTCATTAGAAGAATATCAAAGAAAACCCTGATCTGGCAGATATCCAGTAGCAGGAGCTATTTATCCCTCCACCACAATGTCGATGCTCAGGGAGAAGCCCGGAGTGTGTTAAAGCTTCCACAGTCACTTTACAGTTAGAAGGGGCCAATCACATGCTAAAAATTAGAAAAGATGAAAGATGTACATATAGAAAAAATCATTAACTTTAAGAAGTCCTTAGATGATTTTTATTCAGAAATAAAAATATGAGCATTTAAAGTAGTGGATTCTAATTCAGTGGAATAACAGAAAAAAGTGTTTTTATTGGATGATCTAGACAAATCTGATCCACTGCATGCATATAAAACAATGAAAAGTACATTTTCTTCATTTTTCTTCTTTTAATTTTCACCAAAAAAATATTAATAATTTGCTTATTGATATAATGCATATATTGAAAGCGAGTTAGCACATTCCAACATAGAGAATAGGTAAATTTTAGTGAGAGGACAATTTTATTTGCATTTGCTTTATATATTTTTGTAATATAAACATTGGTGGAGTCACACTATATTCTAAAAACAAACAAACATACAAACCAAAAAAACCAAAAACCCTAAAGAAAATTCCAGAAGAACTCCATGTCATTGGTTTTGACAGAACTGTTCTGTATGTAGAAACCTTCACTCTCAGGACTAATGAGTTTTTAGAAATGAAAATACAAACACCAAAATGAAACAGATGAAACACAAAATGTCCACACGATGGCACCAGCACCTAAAATTAGAAGGACAGCAAAGCTCATTTTTTAGAAGAGCTTTTGCTTCTAACTGCAGGTTCCCAGGTGTTCCACTCTAGGAATCTGAGTATGAGGGTGTGGGAAATACTGTGAAGTTCCCCTCACGGCATCTCCTCTGTATGTCTACATTAGCCAAAAATAAATAAAAATTTTGAGCAACAGTAAATGCCTCCGCCTTCTGAACTGTCAGCTATGGCATTACAGTCAGCAGCTCTCCGGGTCTTCCACATCTGTAAATACATCTCAAACCTTTTACTCGGAAGGTAGCTTCTCACTATATAATTCATACATGAAAGGAGTAGAAGACAGTCTTTTAAAGTAACAAATAACAAGTGCTTCACAAGCCTATAGTTTACATAGGCTTTCAAAATCCTTTTTGATGACATATCCTCTCAAAGTCCTCACTATTCTTTCGTCAGGGGAGAAATAACTGGACTATATCTTCACAAAATATTGGACAGTTTTTTAACGTTCTGATTTTGCTCACTCCAGCTATTTCACCACCATCTCAGTTCCATGGTCTTCCATTACTCCATCTAATTGCTTGTTACACATCACATAACTGTCAAATAATTCTTTGTAGTGACACCTATAGGAAATGAATACAAAGCAGACTATGTAGTGTTATGACTCATTCTGAAATCATTTTTAGGTTAGCCATTGATAATGATATCCAACACCTATTAGACAATCCTAATTACCAGACATCCATTATATTAAATTTTTAACAAAATCCTTCTAAGGGAATGTTACACAAAAAAGAGAAAACAAAACAAAACAAAACAAAGACAAAAAAAAAACACAAAACAACCAAACACACACAAACATTTGACTGTGCTCCTTAAGTAAGCTGACTTGCTGAAGTCAAAGCCCTCAACAACCTCATATCAGCACTGGGGATCAGGCCAATGGGATGCCTATTGTAGTCATATATCAAAACACTGAGAAAGACAAAATGATAGATAAGTCATTATGACCACTTAGCTTTGCAAATCTCTGCCTATAATGTGGAAAATTCAATCTATGTGAAGACTGAAAATACAGTTTCTACAGGGTTACAAGAGCATAAAGCAATAATGAAGAAATAAAAATAGACAGGCAAGATACACAGGACAGAGAATGTATCATATGAAACCTAAGCTATTCTATTAAATTAGCTTTCTACAAGTGGGATCAGAATCAGAAAATGAAAAGGAATAATGAAACTATATCCTCACTAAATATTCATGCAAGTACACAGCTGGGATCAAAGATTTGATTTTAACACAAAATGTCACTGAAGAACTGAAAGTATTTTGAGCAGTATATCTGTAGTTTGCAAAAAATGTGGTGGAGGCAAAAAGATGAAAAAAGATTTGAGGACTGTGAAAAATAAGAGGGAAGGGAAGAAAAAAATGGGAGAAGTGGAAAGACACAGGAAGAAATTGTAAAGGAAGATGATTGGTTATCTGTCTTCTGATACTTCTAGATTACAATCCAACAAACAAACACAGAAGTAAAAAGGGAAAAAGAAAAAGAACAGAAGTGAGAAACAGTACAGAAAAGAGAGACAAAGCACCACAGATCTTACCAACCCTGGCACATGCTCCAGTGAATCATTAAAATGCTAAGCAACATCTCATTGACTACGATTTTAGACTGACCACTTGAAAAGGATATGAATGTACCAAAATCTTAATAGCTATTTTTCTAAGAGGATTGAAAGGAGTTAACATGTACAGGGCAGAAGTGGCACTGAATCGGAATATTGCCTTCCCTTTATTCAATACTATAAAGGTCTGGAAAAAGAAACACAGAATGAAAAATTACATTTAAAAGATACCAACAAGTCACAATTTACAAAGGTCAAACCCTGAATCATTTTCATTCCATCATTAATCATATTTGGTCAAACTCTTCTATTTGCACCTTCCTCCTCACCCACCTCAGGATCACGATCCCCTCGTCTAGTTCATACACAGCAGACCCTAGACAAATTACTATCAGTAGAATTGCATGAAAACATTTTAACAATTTATTTAGAAATCATAAGCAATCCTGATATTACTAGCTAGAAAACAAAGGCAAGCACATAAGGTACAAAGGTACGTAATATTTGAGATATTAATATACATTCTATAGCTTATAATGTATCTACTGATGTATGTAACTTAAAAAAAAAAGTCATCATCATTCCCTGAATCAAATAATCAGTATTAATTATCATATCATCAAAGTACTAAGACAAGAGTACTATGGAGTGACGTAATTTTCAAAAGTGAAATTGCAAAAAGGAAATTGCAAGTGTTCAATAACCAGTTTTTGGTCATAGCATAAATGCAGCAAATAGTTTCCACTGTAATTTAAGAAAAGATTAATATATTGCTTCTCTTTTTAACTATTTCTTGTGAGAGTTTCATACCTGCAATTCTATTTTTCTTAAGCCATGCTTTAATTTTACCTAATACAGAATTCAATGATCCATGTATTTTCACTGTCTCTCCATGGTTTCAGCAGTAACTCAGGTATACTGCCAACATTAAAAAAAAGTATTTATAAAAGTAAATTTTCTTAAAACCTGGGAAATAAAGAAGGATAAAGCTTTTATTTAACATGCAGTACTTTTAAAAATTATTTAGGTTTCTGTGGATTTGGGTAAATTCTTATTTATTTCTATTTCCTTTACAAACATGAGTGAAAGTTCACTCCCACTGAAGGTAAGAGGATCTACCTAACACTGGCAGCCCTAAAAAGCTCAAAGGGAACATAACCCATGGAAACCTGGAGCACTGCCAGGAGCTATGATCTGCCTCAGCTGGAATCAGAGGGCAGTGTCTGCAAAGACTATGCTCTACTTTCTGAGCAGGTGTGCCAAATGCAGCAGCTGAAATCCTAGAAACAGAAGGCTTCCCCTTGCCTGAAATCATAAAGTTCAGCTCTTCCAAACTGAACACATGTTCAGATACAGAATCATGTTGATTCTCAAGCTATACTTTGGTTCTCAATTGTAAAAGAGAAAGAATTAGTCTCTAGCATGCCATCTCTTCTACCTTTGCTTTTCAACTCTTTTAATATTCTCCCTAGAGAAAATCAGAGTTTCTCACGTCTTCCATTCCCTTTGCTCTGACAAAACATTTGATAAAACATCATTTATGCAACGCTGGCCCATCAAGACACATTGAAAAATTCAAATGGAATCTGACCTAAATACACAAGCAAGGATGCTCAAAATATACAAAGAAAACCAAGAAAAATATCAGAAGAAATTATGATCGCAAAGGATGTAGTTTGGAGTCTTACACTTCGAGCCAGAAATCACTACACCTTTGTAAAAGAACAAGACACTTGCTATGTATGTCTCACTGAGCAGCAAGAAATTCAGAAAGAATGTACTTCATTTTCACAGAGAATTCCAGATTTACTTTTCTGGTTTCCAAACCAGGGTAATACTAACTTAAAGATTCCCAGTATCAAATTTAGATTTTTATTACTGCAGAACTGGTAAAGGAAGAAGGAAAGGAAGCCGCACTTGGACCTAAATTTAATTTGCCTTACTTCCAGTCTTCAACAGAACTAACCACTAGGGTAAAGGGAGCAGAACACAATATTTAATTGAAAACCTAATTTTCAAATTTAAGTCACAATTCTCCATAGCATGAATTGAGTTTTGGAAATCCTGCAATGGACATTTAAGGTAGAGCTGATTTTTTTTCTTAAAGCTGTTGTCTCTGTTTAGTTTGACTGAATGGAACACATCAGTGATGAGGCACATCCTTAATTCTTTCAGGAAATCTAGTAAAAAAATTTTGTTATGTAATTCAAGTTTGGTTTGTACAAATTCCTCCTTTTTCTTCAAAGTGTTTTTTCCTTTCATGATTTTTTCTCAATTCACTTGTTTTCATTTACTTGCTAAATTCCACAGGAAAGAAAAGGAAGCACAAGAAGAAATGAGGAAGATACAAATTTCTTCTGTTAATTTCTTCTTTACTGATAGAATAACAGTGGTTCAACAAATATGAAGCCAAAACCTGAGGGACTGGAATTCTGGAGGAAATCCAAGACCATCTGGACAGAAGTCTAAACTTTAGCACTATTGTATTTGGCCCCACAGTTGTTGCAGGGTTTCTGTGTGTGTGCGTTCTTATATTTGTGTTCTTTTTTTTAAAAAAATGAACATGTCTATGAAGTCTTTTTAAAGTTACATAACACTTTTTGGACACTCCAAGAGGAATTCCTACCTTGTCTTTATTGACTTGCCTCTGTTAAACACCTCATCTTTAATAGCAATTGCTGAGCAATATAAACCTGGATATGAAAAATTATTCACCCACAGTATATAATTCAGATATATAAGGCCTCCATAGAGTGAATGAAAATCAAAGATCTTCTATGGATCCTGAGAAATTACTTTTGCATACTTCTCTATCCTTCCTAGCAACAAGAGCATGCAGCCTAGGCTTTCCATGTGGCAGTGATGAAAGCTAGTGAGAATGTGTCTAGCTACCCTTGAGATGGATTTCACAATGAAGATCTGCTCTTTTCACATCTATAATAGAGCAATTAATGAAATAATGGTATACAAAAGATAGCCTTTGTCCTGCCTTTTCAATAATTTCCCTGTGTATAAAACACTGCAAGCTACAGATTTTAATAAAATGTCAATTATATTAAAATAAAACTAAATGCATCCCTACCTACAGACTAGGTTCCACAAACTTGCATTACTAACTTCTGTTCTTACAATTGAGATTTCTGCCAATGAAATCAGCTGCTAGGGGAACATCATTGTAAGTGAAGACTGGATCCAAAACAGTGGAAACGCTATGCCTGTAAGAGAGTCTGCTGTATTTTAATCTCCTTAACTTTTAATAGAAATATACAACACACTCACTTTTTTATTGATATAATATGGGTCCAGGTCTTCCAAGGGCTCAGACACCATTCCTGGAGGTATGTCACCGTAAATAAATGGCAGTGTCTTTCCAGCCTCCAAGTCGCTATTTGGCTTTGGGCCATCTTCATCATCGTCATCTTTGCGTTCTTGCTTGGATTTTTTAGCTTTTTCTTCATTGATACGTTGTTCAATAGCTGCAAGTGATTCTCTTGTGAAATAGCGGAAGCTGTCAGGTCCTGGTGGTACCAGCACTGACTGTGCCATCTTTTCATCCTGCACCTCTTAATTACTGTTTAGCCTCCCTCATAAAAAAGTGCTAAAAATATAAAAAAAAAACACATAGAAGTTTTAGAGCAACATGAATAGCCACAAAGTAAAAGACTACACCTTCATTGAAATTTCTGTGGGACATCTTTGTTAAATACAGTAATTATCATCCAAGAAGATGTTGTAAAATGAATTTTTTCAATTTTTTCGTTCATCTTAATTTCAGGATAAACCATTTTCCTTTACAGCCTCTTGGAGTTGAATGTTACATTCAATTTAAAATTGTCTTAACGTTTGTGAAGGTAAGTTGGCAAAAATAAAAGACTGTATAAAAATGTCACATGATACAATAACATCTTCTTTCCTTTTTCAAGGGTAATAAATAAAGTAAGAGACATGTTCCAGCACATTCAGTGTGAGGCATCAACAGTTCTGAATTGTTTATGGTTCAGCGTTGAGGAGTGAGACTCCAGGCAATTCACATCTTTATTATCTCCTGAAAGCTCTATCTTGAACCAACCATCCCTCTAGCTAAAAGGACAAAAAAATGACTCTTAGAATTCACTACTGGCACTTAAGGCCAGAGGGATCAGTTGAAAGCAATGTGAGATGCTCCTTCTGTTCAGGTACAAATATGCTGCCGTTGCAGAGCTGCCAGCTCAGGAAACAAGCATCAGGCACAAGCACCTGTATTCAGATCCCCCGCCTGGCAACACACTGTGCACTGGAAGAACTGCTGAATTAAACAAAAATTATATTTAAACATTAGATAATGCACTTGCAGATCTTTTAAGACTGATATCACACAGATTGTATATATTTTTAGCAATTTGCACTAACAAGAGCAGAACCATTTTTTCTTAATGTCTCCAGTCAGAACAGTTAAAAAAGAACAAATTGAAAACAACTGTAATGCAAACACTCTAATCTGAAATCATAAACACAATCTCTGCTGTAGCCTTCGAGTATTTTTCTCAAGACTTCATAAGCACATTAAAAATGCAGAAAATGCAGTAAAAAAGTAACTTCTATGTAAGACGATACATTCAACTAAAACGATACAACAGTTCAAACACAATCTGCATGATCCTGTTTCACCGTTCTCCTAAACACACATACACCAGCCCAGCTGCAATGAATTCATATTTTGGAAGCCTGCTAAATAAACCGCAACGCGATGCTCTCTCCTCTTTTTCATCCATATGCATATAGCCCTTTCCACCCACACAGACATCCACACACATCCCAACTCCTGCAGGTCTCCCTACAAACAACCTCTTCCACTGCGGGCAAATGCACCTGGTGCATTCAGTCAGGGACGGTCTGTAGCAAATTGCTGCTGGAACACATGCACAGACTGGTAGCAGCAGAAGGGTTAATTAGGAAAATGCAAGTGATCCTGCTGCAGAATCTTGTCAGATTTTATTGCTAATTACAGAAAAAAAAAGTCACAATCCTGTCTTAATACTGCAGGAAACAATTAAAATTCATTACCAGTGTAGAATCTTGCACTTATGTGGATTTGCAATGGCACCATGGAAGACTGCAGCTAAAATCCATCATGTCTTTCCCTTCTTTTTTTTTTCTCTTTCTTTTTTTTTTTTTTTTTTTTTCCTTCTTCTTCTTCTTTTTTTTTTTTTAAATTCTACATACCACACCTAACTTCCTGCTGAAGGATCCTGGTTATTGAAGTCAACTCTGGCATTTCCTGTGAGCCTACTAGGTGTTAGAACTCTTTCTGCCACTAGATGGTACTGATATGCATCCATAAATTCCTGTCAGAAATGGTAAAGAATTTTTGCATGCTCAAACACTTGCTTAAACTGAGACTCTGAGACTAAAATACACGATTTTATATAACCAGCTAGGTCTCAGGATTCTCAAAAATTCTTTTGAATATATAGCAGCTACTGCTGTTGAGACCATAGCTGTTAAAACTGAAAGGTGACACAGAAAAGAAAGTAGGAGGGATAGCAAAAAGAGAAACAGAAAAATGGAGGTTGCACAGACAGTGTACAACCAAGGCAGTTGCTGAGCATCTCTGCAGTCTGGATTATTTTAAACCAAAGCTGGTATCTGTTTTTTAGAACACATTCATGCAATATATTTGATGTGTATTCTTTCTAAGTCTAGGACCTAAACTCAGCAATGCATGGGAAGGATGGCAGCTTTCAATGCTCGCTGCAGTAGGGAATTCCTGTGCAGCAATCACCCCTTATTAGCAGGGAGCAAGACGAGATCTGTCTTACAAGTCCTCCAAGTCTCTCCCAGGTGGCAGATCAAGGAGGTATCATCTTTGGCCTCGTGTCACCTAAATGCCATCTTGTCTGTCTCCTGCTTTATCTGAAATTTCTACATTTACTGGTTTTCAGTCTTCTTCTTTCTCCTGCTGCAATAATATCACTTTTATTTTATCCTCACTCTCACCACCAGAAATATTCTGCCGTTCCCTCCTACTCCCAACCATGCCCAAATCTCTTTCAAACTTTTCAAGCAACACATTCCTGTAGCTATAGATTCAGACATTCAAGCAGCCATTTACTTCTGTCCCTCAGCCACTCCCTTTCCTTGTGCTGTGAAAGGCATTAAGGAAGCTGTGGAAAGTAATAAAAAGCAAAGGGTCACTATAAGATGAGAAAGGTTGGAAAAGAATACAGAAGGTGAAGAAAAAACACTTCTGCAGCTTTTAAAAGAGGACAACGAAGGGAAGGACAAATACTGGTAATTTGATTCTTTGGCAATTGTGGCGAGAGACAGAACAGTTTGATTGCATCAAAAGAGACTCTTCAAAACTTTTAGGCAATTAAGAACAAATATGCCAAACAAGAAACATAATTTCATCACATCAGAAGTACTGCTTTGGTTTTGAATCAGTTAGACATTACACAATATTTTAAGATAACATTAAAAGCACTTTTCAAATGAAAAGTATTTTGATGGAGTTTTCTAATTTCACAAATGATTCAATGAAATCAATAGAAATTTTGCAAACTATTCTTTGTAACCAAATTATTTTTGGTTAAAAGGCTTTGGATGAAAACTTCTGGCTGGCTCTAATTAGAACTGTGGTTTACTTGAAACTGCTCTGCAACCTCAAAATAAGAGGATTATGAGACAGCAGAGATATTCACAGAAGGGGTAAAGGAGCTTCTAACTACAAAAGGATGTTGATTATTTATAAATGTGCACGGGTACATGTTTTTATGCAGCTGCATAAGGAAATTAAATAAACCAAGTACCTGAAAAGCTTGGCTAATCCACGTAATATAGAAAAGAAGCTTCACTCTGCTGCTACTGTTACGCTACGTTAAAGTGTCCCATTAGTCTGATTGTTTGTTTCTTATCGCATGGATCAGAAATTACCTGAGACATTGATTTGATTTCCTCAATCGCTATACACAGGATTAGGAAAAACAGTGAACAGTTACGTAGTTATCCCAGTACCTTGCACATCTATGGTCTTGTTAGAGTGCAAGGTGAAAGGAGCCATCATTTTACAGACATGGGCAGGAAATGCAATATGATCTTTTCACTCTAAAAGAGAAATACATGTACTTCTAAAGAGGAGACTACAGTAGTACATCTAGAGAAGCTAGAAAAATCATTAAAATACATTAATTAGACGCCACATAGCTGTATTGTGATAGATAAAATTAACGGAGATAGGAAGAGATAATGATCAAATCATATAGGAAGCATCAATCAAAAATCAACAAAATATAACTTACAGTTAAAAATTATTGTTCAAACACATCAAAAATTACCTAAATTATAAACATGGAATAATGAGAATTCTAATAATAGGTAGCTTCTGACTGCAGTCTAGCTGCCAGCCTACAGCCACGGATAGACTTTATGACTGGTTTCATCAGCACTGGTATCCACGTTCCCACTCTTATGGCATGTCTGAAAGCGTGAAGTGGACTTGGTTCTATTTTCTCCTCCACTCATTTAGCAAAGCACTCATTGCCCATGTAAAGGGCAGAGTTGAAGAAATGTTCTGTGTCACATGTAACTAAATTCTGCGTGAGGGTGAATGATATCTGACAGGACAAAGCTGAGAAACTTCTGAGTCTTTTTCTGAATGTCTAGGAGCCATTCATCTATAGACAGTCTTGATTAATAAAATAAGATGGAAAACAATAACCAGCTTCTCCTCAAAAATCTGTAAAAACTAATTGTGTTTGTTCAATGGTAAGGCTGAGCATTAAAATGCACAAGTGGCAACTTGCCATCATTCTGTGGTTCGGTGAACGTTTTACTCTGTTGTTTCCAGCTGTGTGTTCCTGCAGTCTAATAAATTGTCCCTAAGTGCATGCCTTTTCATTTAAAGTTCTGAATTTCATCTCGTCCCACTAATGGCAGTCATCAAACTCATCTGGTCTTTTCTGCATAACAGCTTGCTCCTTCCTTGACAATGCCTCTTAACTTCGTGACTGGAGCAAATTACATTGGCATACTTCCACTTTCTTTGATGAAACAATTAATAGAAAAATAAAATCCGTCTCAAAAATATGACGGCAACTTTGACCAAAGTGTAGGTTGCTCTGGTAGTTGCTGTAGTTTTCAAAATAAGTTAATGTCATTCTAAGAACATCGATCTTAAAAAAAAAATTGAGTTTATGCTCCAAAATGAAACAGTATCTTTTGCTTTTAAAAAGCAAAGAGAGTAGAATAGAGAAGTTAGGAAGAGAGCTTTTTCTTCTTGTAAATAGTACATATTTAATCACATACATTACGTCTAAAGAAATTCCTGTCACTTCTTCCCCCATGCTACTTAAAGTATTTATTTATTTTTATCTGGCATATTGGGAAAGAGGCTGTGGGGCTAAACTGCAGCAAGAGAGATGTGTAAGGAAAACCTTTTACCAATGACAACAGACAAAGAAGGGAGCAGACTTACCTCAGTCATTTGAGGGCTTTGAGAAAGATCAGGCCTTGCAAAAAGATGCTGGAAGGAAGATCAGCAACGAGTGTGAGATTTGTAGCAAACTGATCAGGATGAAAAATTTGGAAACATGTCACAAACCCTAAGTGTTTAAGGGTCATGTTTAAGCACAGGTTGTTCACTGTTTTGTGCTACTCCATCTGTTACAATTCTTCCCTGGCATCAAGGAAGTAAAAGCTTATTTTTTTACATACTGAGAGAAGCAGAAAAGGATGAGGTTTTGACTGCACTCACTGAGAAAGTTTTTCAAGAGTCAGTGGGATGCAGGGTAAAACAAAGTCCCATAACATGCTGGAAAACTCTTAAGGGATTATTCTCAGAGGAAGATTAGTTCCTAAGGAGGCACTGGTGTGGAATAAGACAGTTGTGCAATCAATTTTAATTTACTCATGTTAGTTTTCTTCCTTTTCCCCTGGCCTGACAAAAAGAAATTAAAACAAGTTTAAGAGAGCCATTTCATAGTCCATTCTCTTATTCGTTCCTTGCACCACTGCTATTCCAACACGAGTAAAATAAGTTCTGAAAAAACACTGTTCCTAATGTGAGGGTACAGCTCTTTTGGATGTTTCAGCACCCCATTGTGCTGCATGAAGGACTGCCCTGTCTGAAGGGGGAAGGTTTACAGCTGGTGCAGTAACTGCTGAGATTCATGGTCTCACTACTTCACTGCTGAAATTAGCAGGCAGCACATCAAATCAATTTTCCTCTCCTTGAGGTTTATGTGTTTCATACTGTGGTGCACTACATGTTCAGCAATCAGAGCTCTGACAGAGGTCTCTCCCTACGGTATGTGTGTGCTGAACGGTGAGATATGAACAGTAGGTGTTTCTGTACAACAGATTCTTCCAAATGGCTCTTAGAAGAGCTATACAAAAATACAGCTTCCTACACATTGTCCAACATTTAAAATGGATGTGTAACTAGCAAGTCACCTTTGAAATGCAGGTTCAGAAAAACATTAAGCCAATATGAGATGGTGCCATCAGAAGGGACAGTCCCATTCTCCATCCACCCTTACTCTGGTCATTTCCCACTGTGCTGGATTTAGCACTTCTAGAGCTATGCATTTGTCAGATCAGCTCACTGGTCTGGCTGAAAACTACAAGCAAGTGACTGGATTTCAGCCAGACCAAAGAGCTGACTCATCATACCATGGGAAAGAAGTTAGGCTTCATTTGTTCCCTCACTTTTGGTGTGGAAAGGACTAGCTGACTGTCTACAGCGTCTTTCAAATTTTAATGCTTCTCCTAACTACAAAGCACAATATGGCTTAAGGTTCCAGAGTGCAAATGGGTCTTCACTGCTTGAATTCTACAGTCGAACAGAGCTCTAACAATGGTACAGTCAACAAATACAAACACAGATCCTGCATTTGGTGTAGAACCCAGTACAGGTAGGAGAGAAAGCAAAAAGGCTCACTGGAATGCCCAAATGCCACAGCATCCTCAGGACTGTTCTTCCAAGGCCCTCTGCCCCTCAGCATCGACTACAGGTCAGGACAGCACTTCATGCAAAATGTGTGGCAAGGATCATCTAATATGAAAACAGATAAAGACCACTACTGGAAAACTTTGGGAGGGTTCTTCAAATCAATCTTCTCACCATTTTTAAAAGTTATTTCAGGGCACTGCTCATAGGACTATGGCAAGATGTACTCTAAGGAGATATGAAAAATATATTGGTAAAAATGAATTGATCAGCATCTTACTGCTATTGACTGCTCACTGTAGGCCAATAACTGGCATTGACTTGTATTTGGTTATGCTTATATACTGCATTTCCCTCTTTCATTAGAAACGGTTTCTGAACTACTGATTTTTGACCACATAAATGATTGAACAAAATGCTATTTTTTTCTAGATAAAGGCCCTTAAGTCTTTCTTTTTAGCATTAGACAATTTATATTTTTTTCATTAGCTGAAAATATCTTTTTTTTTTTTNAAATATGACCTGAGGAACAAATTTCAATTTGTATCTGGGAAAGATTCAACTCGACCGTTCAAGATACCCTTTACAAAAAGAGAACTGTACCTCCAAAGCAAGCAGCAATGTGAGAGAAAAGTAATGTGAGAAGAGCACTCACCGGATCCCTGATGAGGCTGGTCAAGTGACGAAGCCACTCAGCCATCTAGCTGAGGTGGGCTTTTAATCAGATCAATCTTTGCCTTGATATCTGTTGTGAGAAACTTATTCCCATAAGTATATTCTTGTATATGCATCAGGCTAAAGATATATCCATTTTTAGTGTGTTTGTGTGGGGAGAGTGACTGCACAATTCAAAGATGCAACGATAACAGAAGTGCCATATGTATGGGATGAGCTAGATATTTCCAGATGCCTGAATAGGAGAATGTGCTGACTGCTTATGCTGTTAATAAAACATGCCGTGATTTCTCCTCTGACAAACCACAACTCTTAGTTTAACATTCCCAGTATGGGCATTATGTAAAGATGTTTAGAATGAGATCTCCATTAATCTTAACTAAAACATGGCTACAGAAAATTTAATCATACATAATTTATAGTCTTTTGGATAGAACACACCAGTTGGATAGGAGTAACAACTACCTAGTGATTTGGGACAAGCAACATAAATCATGATTCTGAGCCTACTGACAAGTGACTGCAGGAAACACTGCGCGCTTCCACCTTTACCATCTCTCACTGACTTCTAACCAAACACGCCATTTATGAACACTTCTAACCAAACACACAGCATTTATTAACACTTCTAACCAATTCACACGCCATTTATGAGCACATTGCTTCTAACCAAACACACACCATTTATTAACACTTCTAACCAATTCACACGCCATTTATGAGCACATTGCTTCTAACCAAACACACACCATTTATGCACACAAACGTTCTCGCTCAGCTGCCCGCTGTGCAGGGCTCTGGGTCGATGTCAGGGCAGGCAGCGCAGGCTGAGGGCAGTGGGCTCGGGGCCCCTCCACCCCAGTGATGGTTGCAACCAGCTTCCCCTTGGACCCTGAACTGCTTCTGCCTTCTCTTTTCAACCTCGCGGAGCGGACAGTCAGTAACGCCGGCACTACAGCACACCCCGCAGACTGCAGCACTGAGCCCAGCCCGGCTCCCTGCTCGCCCCCACTTCTGCACGATCCAGATACGGCGGCCAAAACGCCGCCCCGGGCTTTCCACCTCCTTTTACACAGGGGCTGCACCAAAGGGAGACAACACCGAGCGGCACATGGGCGCGGGCGGCCGCTTAGGATCTGACAGGCGGCGGCCCCGCAATGGCGGCGCGGGGGCCCGCCGGCACGGAGCG
>WBMW01003413.1:4220994-4305725 GCA_013396635.1 Penelope pileata
TGCGCCCGGGTGCGGCGCCGCCCGAGCGGGGGCTGCGGCAGCGGAGCGCTCTGCGGGCTGGGCTCGGCCGGCCGAAGCGGGGCTGCCGCGGCGCCGCTCAGACTGTGCTGCCGCCGGGGCCGGGGATCGGAGCCCCTGGAGCCGCTGTCACAGCCGGGTCCGAAGGGTATCCCCGCGCTGCGGAGCCCGCTGAGCTGCGCATTGCGGGGGTGCGGCTGTCAGCCGTGCTGCCATCCGCCAGGGCCGCTCGTCCACGTGGGTGTGTTGCAGGGAGGAAATGGAGGCTGCAAAACCATAGAAACGGGCGTAGAGAGGTGAGGGCAGGGCGGTTGTTACGTGATCTCCACATGTAAAAGATGATGTCCTTGTTTCACACTGCCGGTTCGTTTGGACAAGGAAAGCCACCTCCTCCGAACAACCCTGGGTGCAGGTTTTGTGTACGTGAGGAGCACCGGCGGTACATGTCTCATCTGGAACTTGCAAAATAAACGAGGAGGATCTGAACCTCAATGGTGCCTTCCCTAAACAGGCCCCGCAGCTGCAGAGCTGCGTGATTACCAACAAGCACAACCACCTCTCAGCGAGCTCATTTCCAAAACCAAAACACAACAGACACCAGAAGTGCAGGGGCCGCCCCACACAGGGGAACAAACTGCTTCACGGATAACGTAGGAGAGTGTTCCCTCAGGAACTGGGCCCTGCAGGAGCTGCTGCAGCTGAGGGGAGCGCAGCTCCCTGCAGGGACGCACCCACCACCTGCAGAGAGCTGGGTGCCACAGGGCACTGCTCGTGCCCCTCCTGCATGCTGCACCTGGGAGCGTGTTGAGGTCTCCGAAGCAAGCAAAGCAGCAAACAGGACAGCTCCCTTCCCACCGTCTCCACCAGATTCCCTTTGCCGCTAGAATGGAAGAGCTGGCTTTGTTTCAGGGAAGTGCCAGTTCAAATAAGCCAACAGCAAACTGGTTTCAGTGATTCTGGAGATTAAGTCATAGACAAAGTCCCATATTTATGTGCTAATATTCCTTTAGTCTTGTGATGGCTCACGGGTTAGCAGTTGGCACTATATCCTTAGGGGTATCCTGCAGATGGGCCCAGGCCAGCTACTAGTTACGGGTTGTCATGTTTCATGATAATTACAGACAGGGCTGGCAGTGCTGTGTACTAACGAGATGTCTGACCTGTCCCATTTGCCTTTCTTCCCACCTCTCCTACTCATTTCTTGATTATGCCAAACTTTAAACACTCAGCCTAAAATTTTTAGGTTTTGCCTCAGGCCAGATTATGGAGGGAAACTTCAACTCAAATGATGAAACTTTTTCCAAGGAAAAGCTATGGATTTCCTCTTTTAAATTTTATAGCTGGCAACTTTCAAAGCGTGGATACGAAGTTTTACATAACTTGTTTTTGCAGAACAGCACTGTGAATTTTGGACTCTTCTGTTGGAGCGATATCTCTGTAATACTCCATTAATTCTCCAGAGAAGAGAGGGTCCTTTCAAAGGCAGTTCTTTTGACCTATTTTAGACATCTAGCTTAAGATGAGGCAAGTTGTGCCCTAGAAGTGCCTGTTTCCACTGACTATAAAGGGAGGGAGATGAGGTGAATCCTACTCAGTGCTGTGATATGATGGCAGGCAGTTCACTCAGATCACACTTCTCACAGGTGGCTACAAACTGTAGCTCTAGCTTCCTCAGTGTAAAGACTGTCAGTGTCCCACAGCTTGACTTTGCCACTCACTAACCTTCTTTTTATCTGATTTTTTTAAAATATGGAGTATGTAGAACAAACCTCGTACTTCCACACCTCTTAATTAAATATCACCCACTTATTCTTCACCTTTTAACATTATTCCCACTTCACATTTTGAGAAGCAGAGCCACTTGTGATTTGGGAAACAGAATGATGTACAAAAACAGACAGAATTTGCCTACTGATACACAATAACAGAGGCAGGGTGAGAACTGAGTATTCCTGCTGTAGTACTTAAAGTACATACTAATTACAATAATTGTAATAGTTACGTTTTGCTGCAGCTCTGCCAGCTATCTGAAACTTCTCTACAGTTAAGTAAGAATGTTTTTTAAATGAAGATGTCACCAGTGTGAGGCACGTAAAGGTGGATGTATATTCAAAAATTGGCAAACAAAAAGGAGAAAAATACACCAAAAAGCATGAAATCAGATCCCATGATGGACAGTAAGGTTGATGACTTGTGCAGAACACAGCTGGGTTGTTATATAGCATTTCCCAGACCATCATACAGAAACCAGTAGAAAAACTTAAGAGCTGTAGCTTCATTTCCTGCTGCCTCCCATGCAGAGGAAGACAGCAGGCATCACCAGTGCTCCCTGATGACCTGACCAGCATTTTGTTTCTCTGGGTAATGAAAAGCTCAGTCAGATATATAACATTAGGAAGCATTAAACAACTCTCTATTAAATTTAGAGGATTTTTTTTATCTGAAAGGAAACTGAGTGGTTAATTGGCCCACAATTAAATAGAAATGCCATTAAAAATCTGAAACAGCTTGCCAGGCCCAGTTTCTGCTTGCCTTTTATATTGTCATGATAAGCTAACCATCATATCAAGATTTTGAGAATATTATGAACATTATAAAAGCATCCTTATGGATCAAGCTGTCCTGAGGGACAAAGTGCATATGGCAGACATATGCAGTGAAGTACGAGCAGGAAGGTGATACCACTATTCCATCAAGAAACTTGAAAGGCCTGGGGGAGCAACACAGATTCATAGAGGTGGGATCAAGGGAGATAATTAGGAGTGTTTGTTCTGACATTCTGCATAGCATGGCTTATAGCAGTCCCCTGATTTAATGTCAGCCTCAGCTGGAACATTTTAGAATGCCAAATTCATGAGACTCTCTTAATAAGTTACCTAATAGCAAGGTACTGCAACAAAATGCACACAGTATTTCAAATCTTGATTTTTCTACGCATAACTGAAACAGCATAATGTGCATGTTTTAATATTGCTTCAGATTATATGCTAACCTACTTTTACTTTTTTGACAGTTTTTAATGCATACTGTGAAAAAAAACCCTACATACTTAGATATCAATGTCTGGGGAAGTGAATTTAAAGTAAGTTCTCCTTTTAAATGTAAGAATGTGCCAGAAGTGGAAAACTGAGCAGTTTCATTATATATCTGGCTTAAACTAATTTATTTTGGCTCCTGAGCTTTTTCATAAGAGGGAAAAAACTCATGGAAAAAAAACATCTGGATCCAACATCTGTAAAGTTCTAGTTACTATGAAAAACTGATTCAGTTTCAAGGTTGCTGAAAAAAGAGAGGGGAGGGCTCACTCATTTTAATCTGACTTTATGAGGAAAAGAAGGACTGCCTAGGATAACCTACAAAACTTACAGGCTAAAAAATACAGCTGCTCGTTATAGCTGGGTAATCTGGAACTCAGATTTATTCACTTCAGTGGAGTTAAAACAATTTACTCCATAATCATTTCTTAACTGTATTTTTTTCTTTTTTTTGAGTATATCCAGTTTGTATTTGTTGGTACATTTGAATTAAGCAAGGGAGCAGATGTTGAAAATCTCCTCAGGAGAGTTTATCCATTCCCACAATGTTTAAGCCAGCAAAACTGGTTCCAATTAGAGGCAACCAACACAAGAGTTCCCCAAAGAGTTCTCACATGTGCTCCTTCCTCACAGCATCACCTGCTACCTGGAGGTGTACCACTGCCAAGAGATCTTCCCACTGGAGCCGTGCACATTGCACTGCTCACCTCCTTGTAGGGAAAATGAATACACATTTCAGTGTTTGTTTTACAGTGTTTTTCCACCCCCCCATATATACTGAATTTGTGTTTCTTCCTTAATTTACACTTAGTCTTTGATCTCTACATTCAATTGCTTTCTCCCATAACAAATTCTTTTCTCCTCTTTTTCTCAGATTCCCAGAGGATATTTCTTTTTTTTTTTTATCACAGTTTCAGAAATGATCACCCGTCCCCACAATATTTATACAAGCTCACTCAAATGGATCATATCCATCACCTTTCTCACTAAGGATAGATTATTTTGAGAACGTGTGAAGCCTTGAACTAATTTTGAAGTGGGATCAACAGTGGGAAAAGCAATATAATTCCTTCTGCAGCAGTGGAGAATGCTTCTGGGTTACCAGTCTCTGCCACTCCACAGAGCAAGATACCAGCATTGAGTAATAGCATCTAAGCATCCTGTATAGTATTAGAGGTCACTATCTTCATACCCTTAGGTTTACACTCATTTTTTTGACTTTTTTTCTGAAGGATACTAGTGGAGTAGAGTAAAATTCCATCTGTACAAAGGTTAACCTGCCTTCAGCTTGGCTTAGAGGGCCAAAGCTTTGCTTCAGATCAAAGATCATTTAATTCTTAAAAACTACAGCTGGCAAAAGCACAAATATCTTTTTACAACTGTAGAAAGTTGTAAAAGCCTGTGGAGTGCTTTAAATGTTAACTCTACCCAAAAATACAGTATTGTAAAAACAGAATCATCTGAAACAATAACTCTTGAAAATGTTCTGTGACGGCTGCATATGTTCATCCTACAATAATACAAAAGCAGACTGGTTGCAAGATGTAAAATGTTATTCCATTGCAAAGTGACTGTCATAAATATGGCCCAGTAACACTTACAGTCTATTGCTTTCTAATCAAATTGATTTCCGTAATAACTTTAGGGTTTCCATCTTTGCTACTGAAAGTGAAATTGTGAGCTTTTCATTTTGTCCATTACTATTAGAAATTCCACAAGCCAAATCAAAGGAAAATGGCAGCTCATCCTGCATGCCAGCGTTTTCAGAATACATTCTCCTTGCATCATTAGGAGAATTTTTCTGTAGCAGTACTGCGGTACCTAGGAGGCTGTCTACCATCAGCACTTCTGTGGTACTGACCATTCGACAAAATGGAGACCTGTCCCTGCACTGCAAAGTCTAATCTGTTCAACTGTGTTTGCCATTAAGATGTCTGTGCAGGCATCACTTCAGTCTGGAAGCAGTTGTGCAGTGTTTGTGCCATGGCTACCCTCAGGTTAACACAACTACAGATGGAAGATTTTTTCATTCTGCTTGGTACCAGTACTTATCTAACAGTTTCCATGGTTTCATTATTGACTCTCAGTAAATAGAAGACATATGGAGCTGACACACTCTACAGATACACCTGTTAAGCTCCTGTAATATGACCTCGTGCACCACAGTCCTGGTTAGAACAACCTCTCCATAGAGCTCCAGTGGGGAAAACTGATCTAACAGAGCTTTTGTTGTGGCCCAACAGGTAGGATTTTCCTCTGTTTTGCATTAGGTATAAACATCTATACCTAAACAGCATACAGTGAGCATACAGTACTACTAAGCAATTTTCATTTTGTTAGAGACAGGCCATCAAATTTCAAATATCCTGGGCAGAGTTCTCTTTTCTTAATAGTTGTGGTTGTAAAAAAAATTTGCCATGAACTTCCCTGTTAGCACACAGGCTATTTAGATATTTAGGAATTACTTCAGCCTTCTTTTTGTTGGTGCCTGTTTATGAAATTCATTTTCAAACAGAAAATTCAGACCACAGCGTCTATGGAAAGGACTGTTCACACTTCTTTCTGACTTTGTTCTATCTGTATGCAGATCATGACATAAACTCTGGCCACTCTTCTTCTCAAGAAGGAAGACTGTCAAATTTGTCTGCATATATCTGGCACCATTTTGTGTACATATGTAGAATCTGGCTCCTAATATATCTGTGATCATACCAAGACAAATGAGTGAGTCTAGAACACAGTGTATTGCTTTAGAGAACTTGAGTCAGACTCATTTCAGAATGAGTCATTTACATTTATCATCAAACAAAACCACATTGGGGTCAAAGTCTGCTGAGGATTTTACAGTCACACTGAGGAAAGTGATAAATGGTGAGGATGTTACAGAAAAGTATATATATTGGTAACATCCATTCAAATATGAAGACTTAAGTTTCTGCCCCACTTGAAAAAACTGCTCATAATAATTTAAATAAAGCAAAATTTGCACTGCTGTCTAAGGAATGACAAGAGTAGATATGGAAATATTGTAGCTTTTATTCAGTTAATTCAGCACCACTGGAATGGAAGCTATGAAGTGATAGGCTAGGAGGCCAACTAAGTAGCCAAAACAATCAAGCAGGTTTGTATAGTTCCGTAAAGCACGTACACAGCCTTCGAAACCACAGTACTACACTGAGAGCTGCCTCATGCAAAACTACACCTACTGCAGTCATGCTTTTACTGCAGAGTTGAGGTGTACCCAGTGTTTTTGGCTAGAATGGTCTATTTGACATCCAAAAACACTCAGGGGCTCAACTCCATTTAAAACCAGACAAGCAGCACCATATGGCATAGAAAGAAGGCATCTTGTGTCATATGACCTTGCTGTATATTCAAAACCTGGACATCCATCATCCTAAGATGCATGTCTGCTATGTTACGATTTTGTCCAAATAAGGTAGCTGCGCACTGCATGGGGCAATCATCATCTTTTTGAACATTATCCTGTTTCTTGATGGAGATAGTCTGCATTTCACCAGCTAATGTGGTGAGGATCTCCAGCAAGATGAGTAAGAATTGGCAGGTGAAAAGAACAATTTACCTGGCCAAGATCTGTTTCTGCCCACACTGAAGGGAAGGGAAGCTAAGAATTAAGAAGCGTGTTGGCAATTACACAAAACCTCAGAAAACTTCATATGCGATTACTAGACTTCAGATAGAGAAGCTTACAAAAATGTTATTGCTGATTTTTTTCTTCATATATAATATGAACAGAGCTGATAGAGGTTTGTTTGCTTAGTACTTTCCATCATGAGAATGTCTTCAGCTTTGCCAAACCTTAGCTGTTCAGACTGGATTTGATTATGCTGTTGGCCTCATCCTAACTTCTTTCATTAATGACACTATAAATGGTGAAATACTTCTTTCAATGAAGTTAGAAAAGCTGAGCTTGACAAAGCAAATCCATGTGACATCATGATCTTTCTTATTTAAGTCAACTTGCAGGCTTGTGACAACAAAAACTGCAGCATTTAACAGAAAAAAATGCATTTGTGGTCAGCTTATTTGTCTGGAAGTTTGAAAGTATTATCTACTGATCTACAAGTTTAAAAACCAAAAGTTAAGAACAATAAGTCTATGGTGGCTTTTTATTTATTTTAAATAAAAAATTAAAAAATACTTTAATGATCATTTGGTGAGTATTGTTGGTAATACTGCAGCATTAAAATATTTTTCAAGCTATTTTGCTGAGAATTCTTGCTACAATCTCTTTACTCTGAGTTTTGACAAGTAGGCTGTTCAGGGAGTATGAAAGTTTGCTGTTGTTGCTCCTATTTAAATTTATTGAAATCTGGCCATTCAGCACTTCTCTAAAATAATTTATAGACATGCTCAGAAAAAGCTTCTTAGCGGCTTGAAATAAATACTTACAGAGCTTCCATGTGTTGGCTGTGTTTCTGCCTAGCATTAGCAGCCCCTTCAGTGCAGTTGATAATCATAGCTGCTGAGACATCAAAGGCTGAAACTAAGAGCAGAAGCAAAGACCTTCTGCTGGTCCCACACCAGTGAGGAGCAGAAGGAGGAAGCACCCTAACTTAAATAGGAGAGGATAAAAACCAATAATACCTTCAGGACCAGAAATAAAAGAGGTGAAGTTGCAAGCTGGGGACAATATGAATTTGAACTGAATAACATCAATATACATTTCTTTAAACTGTCCAATTTGAGTGTATTTCCTAAATCTTTACTGCGTATCTTCCCCAAAGCGCAGTGATTACAGAATTATTAATTTCCTCTTTTTTTTTTTTTTTATCTTTATGATATTTAGGGATTCTCAACATCACTTGCCTCTGCCACATTAGCACCTCATTGAACACAGGTCCATTATTATATTTGCAAGGCAAATAATGGAAGAGGAGGTTAAGGCCACCACTGACAGAATTGTCTTTCAGCCCAGCATTTCTCGTGCTGGTAGGTGTCAGTGAGAGGAGAGGAGGGACAAGAAATTGATTCTTTTAAGTGGCTTCAGGAAGCCTCTAGAAGGGAGGCCTCCAGGCTCTGATGCCTGTTCAGCAAGCTGGGCCGAGGGCTGGGTGGGCTCTGGTGGATGAAAGGCTGTCCCCACCCCAGGGCAGCACAGGACCAGGGCCTGTCACTGCAAACACGGGGAAGGATCCACGTTGTGCTGTGGAGAGGTTGGTGCGAGAGGTCTTAAAACAATGGGAGCAGCACAATAAAAAGCTTGCTTGTGATTTTCGGGCTTCAGCTGAGAATTGCATGCGTAAGAAGGGGTTACAGCTGCAGTCACTGGTGTCCAGCATGATTCAAGCACTACTCAATTCTACGTCCTCTCTGTTCCCTTAGAGGGGTCTCAGGTCCCTCAGAGCTGGAGCAGGTAGTGATTGGGCAGATCCATGCACCGAGGCCTGCCACAGAGCGGCTGAGCAAGTCCGGGTGTTACCGCTGCTGGGGCTGCAGCGTGGGACTGCTGGGCTGGGCAGTCTGGTGCTTATATGGTACAGAGAATGGGAAGAAAAAAAATCTAGCAGATATTTAAGCCTTCTTGTTACATAAATTTCACAGAAGGTAGGGAAGGCCAACTGTCCCTTGAATTCCACATTTGAAACACCCGACTTCAGCCATTGCTACTGAAAGGTAACAGGATCATGCTTGGATATGATGTGTCCATCTATGTTGTTTCTGTTTCCTAAGACTAATGTTCGCAGTTGCTATACTCAAGATCTATAAGAATTCAGCTTCAATTTTCCTCTAAGGCTTCTAACAACTGGATTTTAAAAAAAAATTGTTTTTTTAAATCTTAATCTGTAGCTTATCTTTGAAGGTATGTGCTAGTTTGGCCTACTAGCTGAATTTTATGAACTCTGCAAAACTTCTGTGATAAAGGAAATTATTCTCTCCCTGAAGATTGCTATAATTAAAAAGAAAAAAAAAAGAAAAAGAAAAAAAAAACAGAACAGACCCAGGTACTTATCCACTTGCCTATTAAGAATGTGAGTCATCCCACTGACATGCCTGTTTGTTGTTGAATTGGGGCCTATAGATAAGAGAACATCACTTATTTAACGCATTTGTCACTGGAGGAAATTGCAGATCATTTGGATTTAATTATTCATCTTTTCTCGAGATCTGTTCAAGAATGGACATCATTTACCATCTAATGAAGGTATCTTCAGACACTGCAATGGCTGAACCATACACGTATATACATAATGTAAACATTGTTCATGAAAATACAGCTAAGCAGGCAATATGCACAGAATGTAAGAATGCGTGTGAACCGTCCTAACATTTCACATGTCTAAAGAATCATCTGAAGCTGAGGCAGCATCTGACATTCAAATCTCAACAGGCAAATTTCTGTTGCTTCACTTATCACTTCAGAAATGTTTCCCTTTATGCAGGTGAATAAATGCTTGTGAGTAAGTGCTTTCCTACTTAGCTCCAAATAATAGAAAGCAAAAGGCATTTTATTTGATAACACATTCATTTTTTTTTCTCCCATACTGGCTACCAAGCCCTTTTTCTGATCTATGACAGTGTGAATCAATGCATTTTTTTGTTGGTTTTTTTTCCTGAATAAATGAATTATTGCTGTAATTAAGTGAATTAAAGAAAAAAAAAGCAGAAGGGTTTAAAGGAAAGTGAGGGGGTTTTGCATAAGCTTCCCACCTCCTGAGTCATTCTGCTGTCTCCCAGTGTGTATCATGAATCTAAAAAAATAACGAAAGAAAAATATTTCTTTCTTATGCAATATGGAATGAGGCTTTTGCAGTAAAAATTCATTCTTATATACAAAGCATTTCACAAAATACATATGTGTCTCATATGGTATTTGCAGCAGTGCTAAACCATGTTTAGTTACAGACAAGTCCTCCATTCTGTCTTCCATCAGGGAGAGGCTGTTTTGGGAGACCAGGGAGGGGAGAATCCCGTAAATCTCCAATACCTCACAGAAACAAAATGATGCATTTAAGAAGTAAAGAAAGCGGTTGCCTGAAGATGGTATAAAGAAACAACAGCACATTTCTGCATTAAACTGGGGTAGTTTTAGAACTGGGCAATCCCAGACTTGTATTAATATGCTTTAGAATACCACTCCAATTTGTATCCTGGATACAGCACGAATATAACCTCCAGTAAAAAAAAAAACACTTGTAGATAATCACATCCAAACAACAAATTACCACAGTTAGGATGAAAAATAAAGATTCAGAAGTAATTCTGATTTAAAATAAAAAAAAAATCTTAATAAAATGTGGCACCGATCAGAGAACAAAATGTTTCATTTTTGTGCTAAGTCCTAATTAAATGCTATGGAAAATCCATGCAGTAGCAAAGATGGCTATTATTGCCTTTCCTCTTGCTATATTAATATTAATTGAAAACTAGGTGTGGCACCACAAGAGAAGAATCTTGGTGCAAAACAACTGGAATTTATTGCCTAGGCATTTTAAATAAAAAATACAGTATTGTCTTACCTGATTAAGAGTGAATTACAAATCATGGCATAAGGAATATCCGTACACTTGTAGATTATAAGGCTCCTTATACTGCAGGTTCAGGTTCCTTGGCAAAGAAGCTTGTAAACTCTTAATTTCACTGAAATGAAAAAGGAAACAAATGAAGAAAGAACCTCCCCATCAAAACAACAAAGCAGCCTCTGCAGTATTCTGTAGTCTCTCCTCCTGCTTCCTGTTCAGAGATTCACTCTATGAATCCCAACATCGATCAGAAAATTGGTTGTGGGGAAAAAAAGGGAGGGGGGGGAGATGAGGGGGAGGAAAAAAGGAGGTAGCATATTACGTGCTGGCTCCACCTACTGGCGAGGAAATGAGCTCAGCTGGATTTTTAACACCCTATCAAAACGACTGTATTTTAGTTTTAAATCGCACATTAGCCCATGATTATACAGCTTTAAAATAAAGTAACTAGGTCAGGACTAATGAATGCTCACATTTTTAAAAATTCATTTGAGATTTAGGCTGCACGAAGTTTTTTATGTTAATGGAGTATGAATTTGGATACATCCGTACAAAATAATTGCAGAGATTCTGCAACTCAAGATTCTGCAAGGTATCTTTATTTTACTATGCATTTATACGTGGTATGTTTAAAAATAAAGTCGTTCTTTCAGAACCTCTGCAAAATAACAGAAATGACCTCTTGCTTTTTTCTTCCTTTTGATTATAGGTTCTGCAAAATAGAAATTACATTTATATTCTTATTGAAAGCCAGAGAAGAAAATTCGTTATGTAAGACAAAATGAAGGGATGCTTGGATTTAGCCAGAAATAATACATTATTGCTTAATAAAGAGTTACGAGTGATCAGCTTTACTAATTTTGGTCCTAGGATCTCTTCTGCATTTTATAGCATCCTGAATTTGCTCTGTGGTCAGTCTGTTGTGCAAGTTAATTGCACCACTCCAGTTGTGTCTAGCCATGTTCTCCAAGACAGCAATGTTGGATTTACTGTTACTAATGGATGCCCTGCACTGGGATGCTCTATAGCCGAGTGTCTACTCTTTTAGCACTAGAAATAAACAAACTGACAATTTCTCTACAATACATAATTATATCATACTATTTTATCACTATTGCGTTCAAAGTTTCCTATCATTTACACCTGCTCTATCACATCAAACGCTACCAGCCACCTGCATGCAGAGCTGGCTCGACAATTCTGTTTTGGAGGAAAATTTTATGCCATTGAAACATGAGATTTATGGGAAGAAAAGAGTGCAGGAAGTTATTTACGAATGGATCTAGATGGAAAACATGAAGTTTTTAATTTGACTCCATGACTTCACAAAAGTCACTAGCATCAACACAGAGAAGTTGCTGGAGAGACTATCCCTTTCAGTAGCAACTTGTTTGAGCTTAAACCATTCATCACAGTAATCAAAAATCCTTGGAGTACCAGTTCTACAGGAAGAAGATCTATTTCTATGCTTGTTCAATCGCTACAATGCAATTCGGGACCATCACAGAATCCAAAGTACTAAAACAGTTCACGTACTGACAATAATATGCCAAAACACCTATTGCGTGAGAATGGACTGAGAGTTTGACTGAGATTGTCACAAAAAATACGCTCTATTCTCATCTTATGTTAAAAAAAATTGCTTTAAAATACTATTTCACATATCAAATAACTTTTACACCTTTAAAAAGTCACGGATTTCTCTGAAAACTAGAGTTTTTATTCTGAAGTTCCACTTAAAGAGGTGGAGGTGCTGTGAGCGCTGTCCATGGTGCTGTCCGCGGTGCTTTTTATTCAAGGAAGACTTTCAGGGCCCAAAATACATGCAACATCATTAAATACTTCTGAATGTACTTTGACAACTTTCCATAAATATGGAAATATTTATAGAGTTAGTATGAGATTATATGGGCCTACTGTAGGCCTAAATTGGTGAAGCTGATGTTCTAAAGCCTCCTTTAATTGCCTCTTACTGAATGTACTTTTCATTGGAATATGTAGCACTAAGATTTCAATAATTAATTTAATCTACTAATTTAAATTCATAAGCCAGACAATATTTTTTAATTTCCAAAAAACACAGATACTTTGCATTAACAAAATCTGAAATATAAAAAATGAGATAAAAGTACTACAAGAGATTTGGAGATTGTATGAATCTTTATTACTTATGGTAATGTTAATATATAATTATTAGCTGAATAGTAACCATTTAGTCAAAGGGCTTCCAGGAATAAATATGCGTTTCAGCACCATCATAAACACTATTTCTCTCATCCAAACTCGTTGAAACTTCTTTTAGAACAAGCAAACTGTAATTGTTGTCTATCTACAGTTCACTTCTTTAATCTGTAGATGTATCACGATTACATCTTAATGGTAAAGCTCATTGACAAAGCTAGCTTTGCTTTTCTGTATCATCTGTGAAGAGTACAATAAAAATGATTTGATAATACCTTACATATACCACAATAAAATGTCATAGTAGGTCTAAGAGAATAAAAAAGTAATTTCTGAAATTCACAGAATTTTTTAAAGATTACACTTGTGTGTAAAAACTGCAGCTGTCGGTGGCATAAACTTGCCCAGTTACAAGTGTGTGAGAAAATGAAGCTCTTCTATGAAAAATTCAGAAAAGCACTGTGAGAATCAACAAATTACAGTAACTCTCTCAGAGCTGATTCTAAATCTACTAATGCTCTCCAAAAACACCTACAAGCATGGTTTAGTAATGGTTTATTTAATCATATTAATAGTAATCATATAGGAATTAAAACAAATACCCACTGAAGGAATCTCATTTTCTGATATTTTTAAGTGCCTTAAAACTAGGATAGCTAGAAGAATCTATCTGCTTATTCAACCATGCTGATAGAGCTTGTTTCTACCAGAAATTTCTCTTTGCCTCTCAGAGCATGGCTAACAGTCATCTGCATAAAAAATAACCATTCTATTAAATCATGCAAAAACATTTACCCAGAAGAGATGGAGCAAAAGGTCAAACTCCAGTTTCCACAGCACACAGGATGTTAAGCCTACAGAGCAATGCCAAGAGCTGTTCTGGCCAACAGACACTTATCTACGCCTGTCCTTCAGATGCCTCAAATAAATAGTTATTTCACTTGTGAAGAACCCTTACTTTTCCTTTTTGTAATTCACATCCATAAATCTCTTAAACTCTGAAACTCTAGGCCCAGTCTGTGAATTGCTAAAACAGAATACAGGTCTGTAGAGTTCAGGGTTTCCTGATGTCATCTTCTGAAAAGACATAAAATTAATTTCAATCAAAAGTTACCAGACTTTGTTATTTAGTTCTAATTAAATCATAAAGTCCATCACTCTTGACTTTAAAGTTTCAGAATCACCTTTTCAAATTACTTATTGAAGTGAAACTGAAATTTAGGATGGTTCTAAGTATGAAGCAGATTTTTTTCCCTGTTCCAGAGTTTCCTTAACAAATTACCCTGGTGACTACTAAATAACAGCCATATTTTAATTTTTTGTACATTTCTTTCATATGTAAAATATTTACATCTGAGGTATACTAGTACAGGGTGCCATTTTATCTCCACCTAAGACTTCTGAATGTAATTAAATGTATGTAATTAAAAGTATTTGGTCTTGATAATTACTTTTGAAGAAGGGAAAATTTTAAATCAGATTTATAATATTTTTAACATGTAAAGCCAGTCGTTTCTTGGCTGCCTGGGGCTAACATTGAAGTCACTTTTAATGAGCAATTTTGAAGACAGATTTGAAGAGGAGTGTATACAACACTTTTTGAAATTACATATCATTTCCATCTTTGCTCTCTGAGACATTAGTATGCCTATAGTCAGAACCATTAAGGCATTAGCTTGTGCTCACTTCACAATTCAGCGCGCCAGGCAGTTTGTATGTTCTGTATCTTTATCACTCTTGTCTGAAAGCAGATCAAGGTAAAATTTTTCTTAACATGTTAGAGTCAATTTTTTAAGTTTTGTATCTCTCTCAGCATAATATGTTTTCCTGGTTTAACTGTAAAGGTACTGTTTTCAGTACAGATAGCTGTTAGGCACACTGTAAAATGCAGAGAAACTTCCTAATGCAAAATCAACTTGGAAGCATATGTTATTTAACAGAGAATTCTTCTAGGCATTCCAGCTTTAAAAGACTATCAAATAAATAAGTCATAACTTGAGGTTTGCTTAACAAAAGCTCCCCTCTCTTCAAGTGATGATTACCTTTCATCTGACCAATTAAACCACATGACTCAGTAACAATAAATGGAATGAAAACAGATGAATGCAATCTCTCTGTTTATAGGTGTCCTGGGAGAGCATTATTAGATTTTGTTACTAGCTCTGAGAGCACTACTGCACTTGTTGCTGAGGTATCATTTAATTCATTTGTCCATCTCTTAGAATCTGTCTATCTGAAATTGTATTTGCTCACTTTCAAATTGCTCACTTGCATTTCGTCTTTATTTGTCTCATCATATAAATATATATTAAATTCTTTTGAAGATGGTCTGTTTCCTGTGAGTGTATAGTGCCTAAAATAATAACTTCCCAGGCCTGGCTGGTATCTTTAGACATTGCAAGGAATATTAAAATGTTTCTTCAGTCTTCTTCTTTATGCTATGGCTAGCTAACAAAATTGACTTGTCCTTCATCCTCTTCTAAAGCCAGGAATTATTATCCCCATTCCATAGATGAGGAACTGAGATACAAACATTGTTTTCTGGAAGTTAAACAAGAAGCTTGCCAGCATTAGATACTGAATCCTTGTGAGCTGAGTCAATGCCTTCTCCCTCTTTTAACTGTTATTACTCACATAAATATCTGGTGATTTTCAGAATCCTCCTAAGATGTTGGCCTGTATATCTGTAAGTTCAACAGGTATCATATATATATCAATTTAAAAAGTTTTTTAAAATTAATTAATCTTCTATGACTCTCTCATGCTGTGCAAAGGTAGACAATAGATAATATAGTTGTAATTGTCATGTTCATTGTGTTCAGCTAACAATATTTTTATTATTCGGGAATAATATATTCTGGTATTCTGGAAGCACTTAGGCACATCTGCAAGGTGGTTGGGGTGGTTACGTTAAATTTATGCTTTGAAACTTATTTTTAATTAATTTTTACTAAAACAACAGAAATATTGAAACTACATTGATTGAGGCCATTTGTGTACAGCCTTGTATTATTTCTCTACAAGAATGGGAGGTCCCTATTATATGGTAACATTGTTGTCGAAATAATTCTGTATTATTATTAAAAGTTACATAGTGCACACTGCTGATCACGTACCTTTAGTATGGTATTATTATGAATAACTTAAAACAGATAATTTCCCAGGTAGTGTGCTCTGTATTTTAGTAGTCAAAAGCTTAATTTACTATGAAGTCCTTATACCATTAAGTGATTCTACAGACAGAGAATTCTGTTATTCCTGGTGATACAGAGAGGACATGTTGTTAAGGCATATCCTCAGCCTCCTCTTTAACCAGAGATTTGCTTTATAGCACTCAAATGGCTTGCCACATTTTGTATTCTTTGAAATTCCACATGTGCAGCTGACAAGGTCTTGAAGAAAAAGAAGCCTAGAAACTCCTTTATAAGCCTATCACTATCATCTTCAAATGTTAGGCAAGATTCTTCTACTTCAGCGAAGTATATTACCTCCTCTAAATTTTGCTTAGTACCCTCAGTGGGAGTCAAATAAATATGTATATTCTCAAATAAAAGAGCAGATTATTAGCCCTGAAGCCACTATCAGGTCCATGGCTTGAAAGTATGCATTAGTAACACAAAATGTATTGAAATCAGTCTTTTTGATTCTCCACTCAAGAGAAAAGAAAGAAAAAAGAAACTGAAGGTAGAAAAATACATTTATGCAATTATATCTGCCAGTGTTTAATTTAGAGTCACTTAGCCATACATTGCAATTCAGTTCATTTTTCAAAGGCAGGTAAGTGGTTGGAGGAATAGATAGGAGACCATATACATTGTGCTTGTTAATTTGACAGATAATGAGTATTGTCATGCATAGTTCATAAAAGTGCCTGACAATTACAAATAAGAATTATTGTCCAAAAATAATATTATTAATAAAAAAACCTGTTGTTAAAACAACTTAATTGCATTGCTGGAAAGTTATTTTGGTCTGTGTACAAAGCTTGCCCTTACACAAGGTCTCATGAAAGGTCACAGGGACTGCATTCATGTTTAACACTTCAAAATTATTTTTCTCTGAGCAGCTAAGATATCTCAACATTTCTGTTTCAGCTGTTCAGTTTAAAGTGACTGAATAGCTTTGCATTTATCCAGTCCTTTCTGAGAGCATAACTGCACCTGGGGCAGGATTCCCAAACAAACAAATCATTTAGAAATGTCATGGCTTTTCAAGTTACAATTTTAAATGCAATTTCTGCAATGAACTTTCAGTGATGATTCATTAACATTGTACTAATGATTTAAATTGAACAAGAGCCACAGTGGCACTATTATAAATTCTGCCAGACTACTTGTTGTTGTCTTTTAAATGACCACTTTTTATTTTCAGATCTGGCAGTCTAGTTTAGACTCCTCTCTATTGAGTGGGATCTGGTGAGAAAGATTTTGTATACATAGTATGCATACCTTTGATATATGTACTACATGTGGCATATATGCATTTTGTATAGGTTTGTGGTGAAAGATCTTTTTATTAGTGAAATGTTAGCATTTAAAAATTCAAGTGCAGTTGTTTATTTTTTCTCTATATAGATGATTTGATGTATCTATACTATAAATGTTTATTTATGCATATGGCATAGTTATTTGTTTCTGCCCTGTTGTTCCAGTGCTCCCCTATTCAAGAAAGTGTTGAGGAATTCTTCAGAACTTGATTCAAATTCTGTTCCAGTAAATCAAAGACTCTGAGTGGTTTCAGTGAATTCGAGTCAAGCAATAATCCTATAATCCTGTGCATTGATTCAAGAAGAACATGAGCCATCTGTGAGCCACATTCATAAATGAATACTTCCCATGACTTTTTGTGCATCATCCTATCTACAAACAAAACTTTTCTTTCCTGGATTTTATTTTAGTGATAAAGGTTGATCATTGAGAACTTTAAGTTGATCATTGAACATTGAGTCAGTGACACAATCCGTCTTTAATATCAGACCTGCACCCATGGGAAGGTCAGCTTGGTACAGAAGAATACATTATGCATAGTCATTGGACAGCTGGTACATCACAGAAGATGGCAATCGATATCAGGGCACTATCACAAAAAAAGCAGGACTGAGTGTTCTTTGATGATATGATAGTCTAACCATCTTTTGGAACATCAGCACACCAAAATCAGTTATTCTAAGAATATGCTGTTATAAAGCTTCAACAGAAATCAAATATCTGAACCAGCTCATGGTCAAAACTGCTTTTTATACACCTTTTTCTGTTACTGCCAGAATTAAGGACTGTCTCCCACTTTTAATAAGGTTGAAATAGCTTATTATGTAGATTAGAATTTCTTAATTTTTCCAGGAGAAACAGACTCAGTATATATAACTCTCTCTTAACTATGATGGGACTAAATAATTTCATTTTGACTGTGACAAAGAGACTTTCTAAAGATCTATAAAGAAAAGTTTTTGAGATTAGAAGTAATAAAGTAATGCAGCATGTAAGCAAACTCCTATCCAAGGACCAGTTTGCCTTTGAAAACAGAACACTGTCACAAAACAATGTTCCTAACGAGATTAAAATCAAGACCCCATCTCCTGTGCGTTCATGGGTTCACTAAATTAACATCATGCTATGACAGCAAAACCAATGCTTTAGAGACGATGAATATTTTTTGTTAAAAATGCATTCCTTCTTGACATTCAAAAGTTTTAAAATGTAAATATTAAAGGGAGGATTTTTTTTTCTTATAAAACTGTTGCATATGCTCAGACCCTCATAGTATATTTGAAATAAAGGGAGGATTTTCCTGATCATTGTGATCAGGAGTGGTCCCTTGTGCTCCAGTTTTACAAAAACAAGGAAAGAAATACACCTGCATTTGCAAGCTAGGGGCACATCTCTTTCACTTATCATGCAGAAATTATTCTGTCTCTGTTTTGGGATTACTCTCTGAACATACATTTCTGTTTGCCTTTGTAAGACAAATTCAGGAATTTGGAATTTATACCTGTCAAGCACACACAAAGGTTAACTGAAATCAACAGGACTATTCACACATTGGCACAAACGCTTAAGGACTGTGGTTTCAGTATGCTAATTGACAAAGGGGTTTATTTATGATATTACAGACAATGGACAGCAGTTGCAGGCAGTTGCTACCACTGCTGCTCCGTGCAGTTATGGCACCAGAGCAGCCACTGGGCTGGATGCAGGCTGGCAGCCCTGCAGTCACCCTTCTCCAAAACACACATATGACCACTGCAACAGAGAACTGAACCATCTCTATCCGCTGCTGAAGAGGTACTTAAAGAAAATATAGGGGCAAAGTAGTAATGGTCTCTTATGCTCTTTTTCCTTGTTTTGTGGGAGGATAACATTTGTTCGTTAAATCCCACAGGACTGAACAAAGCTGGCAGCTTGATATTGACTGAGTTAGGAACAGTGGTGATCTCTAGCCCATAGCTACTTGGTGGCACTGCTTAGTGTTTCTACATCTTGCTTTCCACAGACACAATATTCTTCAAATTGACATGCAGGATAAAGTATAATGGTGCCTGGAGCACAATATTCACTCAGCACTACTGCCCATGGGCCAGGAGACGTTGGAGCCACTGCCCTAATAATTCTTCCCAGGATGGCCAGAGAAGTCCTAGATAAGAATATGTAAATCCCAGGAATCCTGTATAAGGAAAAGACTTTGAACTATTTTTTGCACATATAAAAGAATTAAAATTATGTCAAAGATGCATGTTAGTATGCAAGGAATAGGACAACATCAAGATGAGCATCAAGTTCAGCACCCAGCCGTTAGGGGAACAGTCAGTCTCTGTGCTGTTTTACTTATATGTTCGTCTTACAGATTTTTGTAAGAAACAGCAGGTTTGCATCTAAAGGCTCTGCTAAATGTATACAGACAGCTGTTTTTAAATTTAAATATTAAGAAAAATTATTTTAAAGAGTTATTCAGTAATCAGTGTGGCTTTGTTGGTCTGTTCTGCTTCTTGCCTGGAGGAACTTCCTACACAGGAGCTGTTTGAAGTGCAGTGTAAAGCTGCTTTACAAGCTGATGCTTTGTACGTGTTCGTTATCTTCACCAGTAGGTGGAGCTGCCACGTTAGGTGCTGCTTTTTTTCATTTCTTCTCCCCCTCCGTTCCCCCACCCTTCGCCCTCCCTCTTCCTAATAAGCTGTTTTCTCATATATGTTGGTACCGTAGAGTGAGACTGGGAACAGGAAGCGGAGGCAGAATCAGAGAGGATTCTGGAAAGGTCTCTGTGTTTTCTTTTCCACTGAGAATACAGAAATTATGATTAATTAGTAAAGCTTTGTGGATGGAAATCTGGACAATTCCTGGAGGATATATATATGATCATATTATTTTTGGATGCTGGGCTTTGCAGTGATTTGTCATTCGCTTTCGATCAGGTAAGCTGGCAAAACATTTAATCGTACCCATAATCAATCTTATCAATATGATCATTTTCATATTTTGGAACCAGATTGTACCCTCTGGTTTGCTGTTAAGGTAGAGCTAAAGATGGAATGGGGAATTCAAAGCCATTTTGTACGGACTGATTGTGATGATGGTGTGATTTCTTCATTTTAACCTAGTTAAATCTGGTATCTGGCCTCTTAATGTGATGTTGTGATGCAGTAGTCTTGCCTGCAAAATCAGATCTTTTTATGATCAAGGTGTACTATATCCATTCGTAGCGTTTTATAGAAATGACCTTGTTTCCTAAGAAGAAAAATGTGGTGATACCCAGGCTCAGGAACAGCAGGTCTCGTAAGACTGAGCATCTCAGACTGTGATGATCCACGAATAAAATCTGTGTAGTTTGCTAATGCCATTTTCAATGTATATGTTATTTGAAGAAATTCCCTTATTGGTTAATTTTTTTAACAAAAGATGTGTAAGGAAATATTTTCTTTCTGTGCCATTTTGTTCATGGAATACAGGTTGTGTGTCTGGGTGTATGAGAGAAGGGACTCACCAAATGTTAATTAACCAGAGGTCTACACTAGCTGCACTGTTCACATTTTGTCTGGAACATCACTGTCTAGCTTAATATATGCTTCTTGATAGGACAATTTGGATAAATCAGTACAAGAATTATATTTCTTCACACTATTTTCCATTTATCTATTGTCTTATTTGCTGCTGTTAGTAGTAATTACAGCATTCAGTTACTAGAGGTAAAAGGAAAATATCTACTAAAGCTCATATTGATAAATTAATCCTTTTTTTCAGTAGTGGTTCCACAGACACACATTCAGATTATATTTTATATGTATGGTAATGTAGTATTAATTTGGAAGTAATTTTCAAGAGAAAAAAGTAGAAACAAAGCGGTGCCAAAAAACATACAACAATAATAAGGAGCTCACTGTTTACAAAGCACTGTCTCAGTCCATGTAAGCAAAAGCAAGCAGGATCAGGTCTCAGATGTTGCTCAGAGCAGCAAGTGAGGCCTGTACGTGGAGTATCTGAAGCCTGTGGTGAGATGGAAGGCTGAAGTGTATGACTTGGATTTTTTTCACGGTGCCAAATCAATGTGTCTATGACTTCCTTGTGTAGCTTCAGCATAAATAAACGATAATAATGATGATATTTGTTTTATAAACATACCACGTTTGTGCTTTCATAGTGGATTTTTCAGGGAAACAGTGTCAAAAGAAGACTTTTTAAGTCTGATAAATTAATGTTTAATTTTGCTCTCACACATCTCCATTTTGGGAGGAAAGATTGTATTAAAGACTAGATTGTGAGCTGCTGTGGTAACTTGAAGCTTCATGGCACCTGTTAAACAGAAATGTTTATTAGGCCTTGATATTTATAGAAAATGTGCTCGTGTTCTTAGCTCATGATTTTTCCCTCTGAGGAGCAAAAGTTAAGAGTGCACACTGGTTTTCTTAGCGATGCTAATTAAACTCAACCTTTTAAAGTTGTGTTTAGGTAATAAAAGATTCTAGGAGAGGGGGAGGCTGCCACCTTTTCACTGAGGAAATTCAAGCAACTCACTTGTGCCCTGCTAGATTTTGTCAGCAATGCAATTTGGTCATTTCCCTTTAATATCTGGTATTTGGGGGGTTATCAAGGGAAAGGAGAAAATATAGAAAGTATGCCTTTTAAGTCAATACATTGGTGACACAGTTTGTATTTTCACCTCTTTCTTCGTCAGATAGCACTAGTTGAATTAACTTGTACCTCATGAAGGTTAGGCATGGTGTTTTTTCAGCCAAAAATTTTAGAAGCAAAAATGATGGTGGGATATGAGGCAGAACTTTGTGACTGATGGTACCCTGCTGCTGCTCACATTCTTAGCCCCATACGCTTTATATATACACTACTGCATTGCTGGAGTCCCACGACTCCTGATGGATCAGATAACAGCAGATGCTGAGAGTTCTTCACAATAGGCTAGAAAGCTGTGACCTTATTCCATAAGATGAAAATTCTGTCCCTTTTACCTATATAGTGTTCATGACGTAAGGTGAAAAATGAAAAAATTGTTTGAGCTCTGCTTGAGTTAAATCTAAGGGAAAAAAATACAGGTTTCTGATATTCGGTACTTTATTTGTTTAGATCTAAATCTTTCACCCTTGTAGCTGTTAATCAATAATACATATTGATTATCACCTATTGCAGGGACTATTGCTTCATCACTGTCATGTTGAATTCATAAAAACTTTAAAGTATCATAATGAAATTGGCAAGCATTCAGGCTGCTTACAGAACAGATGTACACACTGAACTGGGGCTGCAGCGAGCCCATCACATGAAGTGTCAACTATCATACAATCCAGCTATGTTAAATTGCATCCTCGTGGTGGAAAGCTGCTGTTACTCATTCCAGTGACCATTCCTGACTGGAAGCTCTGCAGCACAGTGCCAACAGCAATTCAACAGTCTATGCGGGCTGCTCCGAAAGTAATGCCTCCCATTTTTATTATTTTGGCCCATGGTGTCAGAAGTGGATGTTGGTGGGATGGCAGCAGAGGTTGAACCTTCCCACCAATATCCCGTTCCATTTTGCTGCTGTGTGACAGATGGAAGCAGAGGGGCGGCCTGACCAAATAGTGTCTAACATGGAAGTGCAGATGAAGCAAAGGAGTGGAATTCAATTCCCCCATGTGGAAAAAATGGCAGCTATTGACATTCATCAATGATTGCTGAATGTTTGTGGAGAACAAACAGTGGCTGTAAGCACAGCGAGGCAGTGGGTGGTGTGTTTCAGCAGTGGCGACAGCAGGTCACCTCTGCTAGTGCAGATTTTGACGAGCACAGCATGCAGCTCTTGTTCATTGCTGGCTAAAATGCAGAGTTAATGGTGATGACTAAAATAGCATTGGAAAATAGTGTTTTGTACCTGAGCGTTTGCTCTATCAAATAGTGTTATTGTGTTCTTTCTATCTGTTGTAGTTTCCATGGCAATAAATAGGAAGCATTACTTTTGGAGTGACCTATGTATAAAGAATGGATGACTAGACAAATTATCTGAGCAGAAATAGCCTTTTCCTTCAGGTCTTTACATGTGAAAGGGCCTTATGAAAGTTTAAGCTTTTTAATTCAATTTTAACTTTATTTATTATGAAATTTGTTACAATTATTTAATCGTATTTCATTATAAAACGCATTCCATTCTTAGTTGGTGAATAAACAAACAGTCAGTTTTTGTAGAAAGACCTTAGAAAGATTGGTGACCACTTTCAAGTTTATTAAGAATTTGACATGACAGTTTTGGGTTGGTCTGGCTGCTGCCTTTGTTTTTCAGCTTTTTCTTTGGTTGCTTGTTTGATAACAGAAAGAATCCTTTTGAAACGCATTCTGATCAAGGAGAAGCAACATAGCTTCCAATCAGTTTTTGACAATATCAGGTAAAGCATATGAGGGTAGGCTAATGAACACATACAGGAGGGAAAGTCCAACTCACACAACTGGTGAAGGGGCTCTCCAGCTACACAGCACTCATTTCCAGAAAGCAGCCTAGGTCCAAGAGATGCTCTCTCTGCTGACCCTTATATGAGCCCAGGGTGGCTCTGCCCTGGGTCCACTCCTTCTGGTCAGGTGGGGAGCACAGGGGCAAACAATTCACCTGTGCTCCCTGGGCCAGCCACAGCCCTTCACCAGGTGCTCAGTCACCAGTTCAGGACCTGACCTAACAGTTCCCCTACAGAATGAATAATGAACAAACGAGAGACCAGGTACTTTTGTGAACTAGAATTTAACTTGCTTACTTACTTACCTGCTTAGGATTACAGTGATGGTATTTAAGCATTATGGTTGTTCAGGAGCATACGGTGCTCCTACTCCATATTTACCCTTTGAAGTGGTACAGCCCTTGCCTGAGCTGCTCTTATCTTGCTCTTTACCTAGTCACAGGACAAGGCAAATCAAGGAAGAATGCTACCAGAGTATGACTAGGGCTTCCAGTTATCCGTAAGGAAAATGTTTATGCAAGATCTGCATACGCGAGTTTACAGTCTTGGGGTGAGAAAGCAGTAAAATATTTTGTCTGTTTGTTTCAGTGCATTACAAGTACTCACCTTATGCAAGAGAAGATGCTTAAAACTACATGGCATATTGATTGAAATTTTGTCATGAATTTACTAACTTAGGCCTATTATAAATTCAGGACAAAGGTCTCACAGTTTTGCCCATCTCCTTCCTTTGATTTTTGCAGTGACAGTATTAGATGTGTAGTGTTGGTAGGTACAAAGCTGCATCCCTCACCCACTGTAGATACAGCCAGTACAAACATACGTGGGATGTAATAAATAGGGAAATGGATGCAAGGGTTACATGTGAGAAAATGTTCCCTTGTGCTTTAATTCAAAATAAGGATTTATTGACGTTACCTGCACTGTTGTGTTATTAAAATTGTTTATGTTAAAGATGAAAGCCTCTACAGTTCACATACTGGCAATTATTTTAACAACAGACTAGAAGTTACAAGCCCTCTTTTGAAAATAAGTATCATATGAATACTTAGTGATTATTCTTTCACTAGGAATCTACAGGATTTCTTTCATGTTATTTTACAGCCTGCAAGCAAAAGAACTTACAGTTTTTGCTTATTTGCCCTGTATCTGACCATGAGATTAGATTTCAGCCAGGATGCTACTTCAGAGGCAGAATCCAGATGCACCCAATAGGCAAAGGGATGGGTAATTCCCCTACACACCCCCAGGGAAAGCTGCATTCAGTGGAAAATTTGCATTGCTGGGTGAGTATCATTGGTGGCAGTATCACAGTCATGATCCCCTGAAGGCAGTAGTGGAGACAGAGCTTTCAGATGTCTTCAGTGGAGCCTCTTGTAGTGACTCACCACAGCAGGATGTGCTGAATCAGTGCCTTACTCAAAATGACCAGGACGTGAAAAGTTTGCTGGGAGTGATCCTCTGAATGACTTTCTGTTGTATTGTTAAACAAATAAAAGCTATAATTGTGGCATCACTTATCTGGACTTTGGAAAAAATGTCATTCTAGATTAATAGTACTACTGCTAGGCAAACTTTAGATTAGTATTTTGAACATGTTTTCTGTAGGAATACTTTGAGATAGTCTTTGTAAAAGAAGCAGTGGCCTAGTAGAAAACTTTGTGTTTTCCCACCTGTATTCTTTTTGAGCAGATCAGTGTCTACACTGATTTTCTTTATCTACAGACTTTTCAATGGCTGCTCATTTTCAGTGTTTGGAGAAAAGTATTATTAGGGCTGCTTTTGCAGGAGCTAAGACCTGAAAGAGAGAGATGTCTTGTTTTTTCTTCTCTAGGAATAAGAAACAAAATAATGACAACGTAAAATAAATTTTAAAAGAGCCAGAAATATAGTTCAAATGAGAATATATTCTCAAAGACATCTCATCTCAATCTCAATGGCTGAAGACTAAAGTTTCCAAGATGTAAGTAGACTATTTAAATTCAATGAACTCTATACTCAGATTATTGTAGCTTTAAAGGCTGAGGAAGCAACAGGTAACCTTTGGTCAGCTCTTGCAATGATGCAATCTAAAGAATCTGTAGAAGAAATTGGTCTTTGCATTGCTTGAGATGAAAGAAAATTTTGTTACACAAAAACCTACTTATAACAACATTCTTAATATAAACAACATGCAGAAGTATCCATGCTTTCCTCCAAATACAGATTGAATTAACCTCTTATTCCTGGTTAAAGACAGTAAATCCAGTGGGAAGTAGTGATAATCTTTGCAGTTTCCTAAGCAACAGATGAGAACATTCTCATTGGTCTGGGCACAGTTATCCTGCATTTACTAAAAACTGAACTAGTCAGTTAGTAATCTCAACTAAACATTTTTTCCCTTTCAGGTAGAAAATGTGAATAAAAGAATAAATAGAATTTTTGAAATTCACATGACTTAAAAGATATTCTGAAGTGTACTTGTGAAGTGTACTGTTAGGTGTTGTGGACTAACCCATGTTCCACCCTACTTTTCTTAAGTCTTTTTTCTTAGGTTGGAAAAATGTTGCTATATGAATATGTACATTTATCTTTGTCTACTGCAATTAATTTTGAGAAGCTCTGGACATGGGAATAAAGAATAAGAGAGTTTTGAGAAACTTCAGTCTTGAAGAAGCTTCAGCTCCCAACTCTTCTTAACAATTCAATTTCCTGCTAGAAATGCAGCCTTTTTGTTTTCATGATAGCAAAAGATCCAGAGGCTAAATTCTGAGATTTGGCATTTCTTATAAAAATAAAGGTAAGACTATCATTTCTTCTCAGACAGACATTATGTTTTGCTTAATATGATGCCTATTTGATATGATGCTATATATCTTCTCAAAAATGTCAGTTGGAAAGTGAAATTATTATCTTTAATAAGGTCTAACTGTAGAAATTTGTGTTATGTTTACTGTAGTTTTCCATCAGAATTTAAGAATCTCTTGTAAGATATTTGCAAAAAAGTACATATTTTATTCCAGTTTAGTTGATGGACTAAGAAAGAGACCCTTCCTCTTAAGCTGAATATGGTTGTTCAGCCTTCTTCACATTCCTTCTCAAATACTTTAGATATTCACACATGATCCCTTTTCACACCTCAGCGGCTACTTACAAAGAAAATATAAGGCAGACCTGGATTTAAAGAATTTCTGGAGGTTTGGGTCCATTTTTAATAAATTAATTGGTCAAAACATTTATATTTGTGATTCTGCAATTTGCAGGTACACATCTGTGGAATCCAGATTCATTTCTCTAAAAAACATACCTATTTTTGCTTACTCAAGCTTACCAGATACAGCATACATTGGCTTGGACATAAGAATCATAACCCGCTATTTGCAGTCCTAGCTAAGAGGAGAAAAGATACACAAACAAAGGAATCCAAAAGCAAATGCTGCACTGTGGCAGACAGGAGGAAGAGAAGATATAAGTGTGGAATGCTAGTGGGCACAAACAAAAGAAGATGATCCATAATGATGTCTCATGGTGAGACAGCAGTGTCCAAAGATGTCCCACAAAACAGCTTCTGGATCTTTCAGACAGGTCTGAGGTTGCTTTCCGATCTCTGATGTAGTCTGTTTGGAGTATTTACCCATCTGCCAAACCTTTCATGGGTCAGATTTAATCTCATAAATTATATTCTGACCAGATTTCCAAACTCTCACAGTATTTTCTTTTGTTGAGGTTGGGGTTCTTCAAATGTAGTTATCATGCTTTCACACCTTATTGCAAATCCTTAATGAGGGCATTAAACAAAATCATGTGTAAGACACCCTGAAGGGGAGGTTAAACTATAGAAACCTCCCCCGAAGAGGGGGTCTTACAGGGGTTTTACACATTATTCATTAGTATTTCCTATCATTATTCATTAATATTTCCCTTATTTACTGATCATTAGTCAGTCTGCAGTACTGAAATACCAGTTCACATTCAGTCAATTACCACTACCCCATTCTAAATATTTTCAAAGTAAAATTTTATTACACAAATATTATTTCTGTTGCATTCCCTTATTAGTTGATTTTGTATTCTCATAACAGTCAGTATTTTGGTATTCCATTATTTATTACCACTGTTCATTTTGTTAATAAATAGCTGGTGTTGACTTCATTGTTTTTATTTTGAATAGTTGTGTAACACTAATGCCTGCAGGCTACTAAGGCAGTTTACAAATCCATACAAAAATTATCATTGCTGCTACAGATAAATTATAGTCTAAGGAAAATGACATAATAGATGGGTGATAAATGTTGGAAGGAATGAAAAAAAGCGAAACAAATCCTACGTACTAGTCAGGAACTACAAATACAAACTATCAGAATCTATATTAGTAGATTACAGTTTAAAGAAGAAGCAGGTTCAGAGCAAGTGCTAAATGCTGGAGGCTGTTTTCAGCTTTCAGGAAGTCACTCCTTTCTTTGGAAATACCTCCTTTCTTGGAACCAAGAATCATGGGTTCCTGGAGCTCATTAGCTTAGGATCCACAGATAGTTGACTGGATGGCTCTTTACACATCTCAGTCAACTCTGCGTTGCATTGCATGGATTGCATTGCACTTTGACTTTCAGCATTGACAACTTGGGTCTTTTTTTTTTTTAGTTCTAATCAAATATTTTTGAAGCAGTAAAAATAGTTTAAAGATGCCAGAAAAAACAAGGTGATGATGTATAACTGTAAAAAAATTCTTTGAAGCTTGTCAGCAGACAGGGGGATAAGTTTTCCTTTGTAAAGTCAACCTCTGTTGTTTCAGATATTTCAGTTAAAGTATTTCTGTCTAGATAATCTTTGCACTAACCTAAGGTTTACCCATCTTTTTGACTTTCATTTTTATGGGAAATTGAAAACATTATTACTCAGTTTGGAACTGGGAGTACGAGAGGGAGCTGTGATGAGTCACTCCTATAAGCAATTCCTGCCTGTGGTCCCTCAGTACTCCATTCCTCCTTAGGACAGCAGTAGTTTGAGCTGAGGTAATTTTCTGATGACATCTGCATGCATCTACACTTTTCACTTTTACAGTAGCAGAAAATAGTCTCCAGCTGATGCTGACGTGATGCCACTAAGCCTGTTTGTGTCTTTCCCGCAGTGTGAGTGCCACCTTTTCTGTTTGGACAAATGTCTTTACTGGCCTAATGTGAGCCAACGAGAATCATGAGCACTTGTGATTCAGAGCAGACTTTTTAACCCAGTTTTTTTTTTTTCTTTTTTAAACACTGTGATCTGTTGAGAGGCTACTGCTGTGCTTGATGCATCAGAAGACATCATTTCTAAGTTACAACCTCTCAAATTAAAGATAAGAAAATTATGATATGTGGCCATTTTACAGATTCCATTTTCTAGTCTTGTACTTATAGAACACGGAACATAGCTTAGTTGGACGGGACCTTAAAGATCATCTAGCTCCAACCCCCCTGCCATGGGCTGGGTTGCCGCCCACCAGCTCAGGCTGCCCAGGGCCCCATCCAGCCTGGCCCTGAACACCCCCAGGGATGGGGCATCCACAACTTCTCTGGGCAGCCTGTGCCAGTGCCTCACTACCCTCTGAGTAAGAATTTCTTCTTGATAGCTAACAAATTTCTCCTCTTTCAATTTAAAGCCATTCCCCCTAGTCTTATCACTATTAAACCATGTAGAAAGTCGGTTCCTCTCCTGCTTGTGAGCTTCCTTCAGGTATTGGAACATGCCATTGCATGTGTCTGTGCCAGTGCTTCAGTTTTAATGGAATGAAAATCTTAGCTTTTCCAAGTTAAAAAATAATTTTAAAAAAGGCAGGCAAATAATTTCAATGCTAGTGTTCTAAAAGAAAAAAAGCAGCCCATAAGAAACAGCACAAGATTTGCTACTTTTGCAACTTAAAAATTTTGAAGAGTGTATGTGAATTGTTTCATGCAGATTGCAAATAACCTATCTGATAACTTGCTGATTTTAATAAATAATCATGGTATCCACCTTGTTCTTACAGTGACATTTTCAATTTTACCATTTGCCAGATTTAAGATATCATAAAAATAGATACCTTCAGGCCAGTTCCTTTGGATTTTTCAGAGAGACACACAAATTAATTTGACATCATTCGCACAGATATTTCACTTTCTGAGTCATTTTCCGTGTAAATGATGAGAAGATAATTATACTCAAAAATAAAATTTAAAAAGTTATTCATGGAAATAATATAATTAACTGAAATATGCATAAAATTAAGAACATATGTGGATAGTATGTATTGCTCAATCTTTTTTTAAGAAAGGGAAAACTAGAAAAGGAATTGTGGAATGAAATGCTCAAAAACAACTAAATGGATTTATTTGGCATAAATGTGCCTTTAATAGTAACCTGGAGCTCATGTTTTCTTACCAAATTGTATTGTATTGAATTGAGTTGTAGGCCAGTGTTTATATGGGATCTAGGCCCAACTTGTATTTCAAATACTTAAAATTCTTATTGCTGAGCAGTATCAGGTACTGAGGGGCTCTGAGAGAGCTGATGTTTCAGTGCAGTGTTGTCTTAAATTTCTGGGCTGCTCAGATCTTACATGTATTTTTGAGACCGTTCCTTAAAAGATATCTTTTTAATGAAAGCTGTTCTGAAATGATTAGATAGACAGGATTCTTTGTTTGTCTGATATTGCTTGTGGCCTAGCTGTTTATTCACAGGACATAAGCAATTATAAAATCAGTGAAGGAAGAAGAGGGAAGCTGTCACTGGTTTACAGTTCAAGGATTGCTGAGAGCTTGCTCAAGGCTCCATGAAGGAAACAGAATTACTTTTCTTTCATTGTTCTTTTAAACTACTACATGCATAGCAAAGGTAATCAAATAAATATTTGTGAGTTTTTCTGCTAGGCGAAGTAATCTAAATAAAAACACTTTGGGCATATTTAGTATAGGAAAGACACTTGTGTAATAGCAGCAGTCAGGAAAGATACAATAGCACGTCAGTAGCAGAGACGAGGCTCAAATAGTGTTTCTAGACAGTATCCAGAGAATTTATGTGCTTCTAATTCTCAAATAAAGAACAATATTGAATTTAATAGGGAGTTACATCATATGTATGAAAAAAAAAAGACCCTTGTTGATTTATAAGACATCGGTGCCTTGTACAAACTAAAAACTAGCAATTATGAGGAACAGCTGAGGGAGCTGGGATTGTTTAGTCTGGAGAAGAAGAGGCTCAGGGGAGACCTTATCGCTCTGTATAGTTACCTGAAAGGAGGTTGTAGCAAGGTGGGGGTTGGCATCTTCTCCCTGGTAACAGTGATAGGACAAGAGGGAATGGCCTTGCACCAGAGGAGATTCAGGTTGTATAATAGGAAAAAAATTCTTCACAGCGTGGGTAAGGCATTGGCACAGGCTGTCCAGGGGAGTGGTGGAGTTGCTGTCCCTGGAGGTTTTCAAGAAGAGGGTAGATGTGGCACTGTGGGACACGGTTTAGTTGGCATGGAGGTGATGGGTTGGTGGTTGGACTAAATGATTTAGAGGTCTTTTCTAATGTTTATGATTCTATGAGTCTACGTTTCAGCATAGCAGCATGCGATAAGGATGCTTGCTGGAGGCTCTGGCTGGCCTAAAAATTTATTTTTCAATTTATACTGTATCAATACCTCCGGTCTCTCCAGGATCTACGTATTATATTAACATAAGTTCTCCAGGCTTTTACTTGAGAAAAACTTTCTCCGTATCTACATTACTATGTATTTAATTTATGAATTTATGGTCAGGTACCTCAGGTCTGGTGTTCTATTAGCCAGGCTGTCATCTGCTGATTACAATATTCCTTGATTTCACTGCATGTCATATGCACTGATGCTGTGCAGTGAACCCACTCCAGATATAAAGACTTGAAGTGACACAGGTGTAAGTTGGCCAATGATGTCATTTGATTGCTAATTCAGATTTAAGAATATGCAGTCTCATTTCTTTTCTCCAGTTTTGGAGATTCTTCAAGCATTTTTTAACATCTCCTCTTCTACCTCTAGGATTTGGATTTTGGGAGGTTCTTTAAAAAGAAAGTCATTATTTCATAACATCATTACTATAGCACTTTGTGGAAGATTGTTTGTGTGTGTGCAATTTCTACAAACTGCTCCAGACAGGCCAAGGAGCATTAGGAGAAAGACTACTGAATGAATGCAAATGAGTACAATATCACATCTCAAATCTAGACTTTACAACTGCAATATACAGGCGTTGTACATTCATGAGGTAATGTAGGGAAGGCTGAATGGCTTCATGCAGATAGCACAGTTAGAAGAACTCATTACAGGCACCGAGTCTCGCTGACCTTAGAAATTTGTTTTCATAATTTTTAAAATATAAAAGCAATTGTTACACTATGCCTCAAATTCTTGCAAAGTAGGCAACAAATAATGCTCTCATGCTGGTGGAACTGCTGCTAAACGAGATCTACCTTCTGCCATTCGCCCCTCCAGCCATTGCCCCCTCACCACTGTGCTGCATGCTGTATCAGTGTGAGCAACAGTTCCAGTGCAGAATGACTTGGAAGACAGAAAACACGTTACTTTCAGCAGAAACTGAAATCAGGCAGCACTGGCACCAGATATTCACAGAGAACCTCAATCTTAGATTCCTAGCTAGTTTTAGTCTGAAGTAATGTTATAATACTTGCCTTGCAAGAAATCAGTACAATATTCATTTCTCACATGGCCTTGATCACACATCCTATCTCCTTTTGACTTGTGCTTTTGATTCACATGTCACAGACAGTCAATAAGTGGACCCTAACCTCCTTTGGTATGTCAAATTAACTTCCAGCACGATAAACTGCCAGTAAGAAGGAATTATGTTTGTTCATCCCATAATTCAGTTGTATTTAGACAGCATTAATTGTACAAGAACTTCATTTTGGTTTAGTGAAAGTAACTAATTTGTAAAGTTAGATTACTGTATGGATACTTGGGGGAAAAAAGGGAAAAGAAAAAATGTATTAACCAGAAAAATATAGGTTTATAAATATCAAGAGTACTTCATAGAATATGCATTATTGTTAAAAACAAATATACGTGTATCAGTAGTTTGCTGTAACTGGGATAGTCTAAGGCCGTAGGCAAAGTAGGGCTAGTGAATACCAATAGAGTCATTTTCTAGACCAACAGGAGAAAGCTGAAAAATAGTAAGAAAATTATAAAATATCTAAATAAACCGAGCGGTTGCTTTCAACTTTTATTCAGCCTTGAAATATGCTTCTTCTGTTTCAGGTCTGGAAAGTTTCTGTCCAAATGTTTTTCGTTTGTTTTATTTTTTTTCTGATGGTAGAATTTAGTTTTCCTAACTTATTTGCATTTTTCTTTGTAGGTCATTCTTATGCAAGAGGCTAAAAGTAATTAAATTTGCAGGATGAAAACATGGCACAGGCACTGCTGGTACCACCAGGACCTGAAAGCTTCCGCTATTTTACTAGAGATTCTCTCGCAGCTATTGAAAAGCGTTCTGCAGAAGAAAAAGCTAAAAAGCCCAAGCAAGAACATACAGATGATGATGATGAAAATGGTCCAAAACCAAACAGTGACTTGGAGGCAGGAAAGACATTGCCATTTATTTATGGTGACATACCTCCAGGAATGGTTTCTGAACCTTTGGAAGACCTCGACCCATATTATATCAATAAAAAAGTGAGTGAATATTCTTTTGCAAAAAATAGAATATCATTTTCTGCACTAATTTTTTTTTTCCACAAAATACGATGGTTAGAGCCATCCAGCCACTAAATCAATAGAAATATCCTTTCATCTACCTGACCTGATTTATGCTCTTCTATACTGTGACTTCTTCAGCATCTGCTGAGTTACTTGTGATTTACCTCAGTGTGAGGGAGATACAGCTTCCTTGAAGTTGCTTGAAGTTGAGCACACAGCTCAACTTCTTGATTTCAGTGTAGCAGTAGGACTGGATATAATAAACAAAGTGTTCCAAGCATGACTTTGCAGTGAAGATGGTAACCAGGGAGCACTGAATCACCCAAGTTAGTGAAATAAAAGACTGTAGCTGTATTTCTTACTTCTATTATAGCTGTATCATGTACACTAGCACAAATACACAGATATGTAGCACAGTCTTTTTAAATCTTGGGTCATACAAAACAGACTAGTTGCAAAACAACTCTGGAATAAAGTTTCGTAAGGAGGTTCAGGAATAAGGTTTTCTAAACTTCTACAAATGAAGTGTCAGAAAACCTGAGTACTGAAGTATAATTTCTGATCTCCAGTCAGAAAAAGTAGACATAGCTGGAGAAGCTCTGATGGACTGCTGATGGACTTGTTAGGCTACTGAAAGTAATTAGTGAACTACAGAATCTTTTGTCACAGGTAGGTGACATCTGTGTTTACGTTATATACCACCCTAATGTGCTCAACAGAAAACAAATGGACATCTTAAATAATGCACTAGAATTAGTCATTTCTCCTCCAGTTTCTATCAGAAATTCCTCTCAATCACTGCCTTGTCCATACAGAGAAAATCATACAGGACTTGGAGGCTGCCTTCAGGCTCTGTGGCAGCAGTGACCTTGGGACCAGCAGAATCATTCTACTATTTCTAACTGGGTGAAAGACTGACACGCAGAGAGAAATGCCAGTGGGTGTGAGGGCACTGTCATCCCCAACGCTCCCTTACTTGTTACTCATAGGCTTTCCCAGCAGAGTGAGGTTTGCTTTCTTTCCCAGAGGGAGGAGGCCAGGTAGGCCATGGGAAGGGCAGCACTTTTCTGATCGCAGGCAAGAGAATAGAAATCAACATGGAAAGCAGTGATACCATATAGCTCTGCTGAGAGCCTAACAAAGACTCTATTGTGGTAACACAAAACAGAGCCATTACTACTGACATAGAGCAAAAGAAACGAAGAATAGTCATATCCTGAAGAAATTTCAAACAGTACCAAACAGGCAAGTAAATCTCAAGCACAAATAAACTTGGAATAAAAATGAAAACACTTTGGCGATGACCACCAACAGGAGAAGAATGAAAGTGAATGCTCACCATATGCTTATCAGGTCAAATTTGAAAAGATAATAACTACCTAAATGTGATGCCCACGGATACAGAAAATAAGAGCATGTTATTAAAAATGAAATCATATTTATGAGGAAAATATTTGTTGATGTATGTTCTGGTCACACTTGTCATTGACTGCTCAGAATGATGTCAGCTGGGACTTTATTCACCCCTTTCATTTCTTCACAGATACATTTTTAGAAGATATGTATAACTGATATTGGTAGTGCTTAAATTCTCAAATGAAGCTGAAAATACTTTAAAATTATGCTACGTTGTTTAGTGACAAGATGTTTGCCCTTGTAATGATATAAATATGTGTATAATTCTCTCAAGTACTTGTTCCAAACACAAGCTGGAGTTTAGAATGTCTCTATTATCACCATTTTTTTTGTTGTTTGTATTTGATCACAAGGTACAATGACTGATTTGAAATTCTGACTTTCATCAAGACTTCATTCATTAGAAATAAAATTGAAAACATTTTAATGATGAAATGCTGTATTTTGCTATTATTGATAAACTGACATTTGTGCTGATAATTCCCACCAACTTTGATAATATTCAGTCCGTATGCTAGGAACGTCAGCAAACTGGAGAATCATCAGTGCAAGGCTTAATCCACTGTATTCATAGAACTCAGTTGTTTTCCTACCACAGGTAGTAGAATGAAACTTCAAATCCGATGGAGAATGGAATACTTTATAAGGAGGTAAATGCACTTGCATAATTAACTTTTTATTTTAATTGTATGATTCTTGTTTTGCAGACTTTCATAGTATTGAATAAAGGAAAGGCAATTTTCCGATTCAGTGCCACATCTGCCTTGTACATTTTAACTCCTTTTAATCCCATCAGAAAAATTGCTATCAAGATTTTGGTACATTCATATCCTTTTTTTCTTGGTGTTGATTTAAAGGTTGCCATTTAAAACTGAAACAATTACTGAAATAACAATTTTCATAGCGATATACAAATTATGTCCATGTGGGTGTACGATGGTAACTAAACTTACGCTGATCACACCTAAAAGCCAGCAATGTCACATGTTAATTGCAGTACGATCTTCATTCCTAACAGGAGAATTCTCTGCAGGACCACTTAAAGCTGAAAGAGTTTAAATATCAGGCTTTATATACAAAAGGAGACCTGATCCCACACAAAGCCCTGCAGCTAAGGCCAAATTAGTAACAAGCCATTGCACTTCAATGTATCTAAGGTCACACTTTTACTAAGACCAGTAGTACTATTCATAAACTTGACTCACTTAGCAAGGACAAAAGAGCATGAGTAAAGAGCTGTTTTTTCAGGCATGCTTTTTCAGTATTGTGTTTTCAGCATTGAGGTTGGTGTTCTATAAAAGATCCAGGTCAAAATAAAGGAGAATATTTTCCAATATATTTCAATCATGTCCAAATAAAAAGGTGAATGTATATGAGCAGGCTCTGCATACAGATGTTTCATAATGATCCCTCTGACTTTAATGAGAAATTATGTTTGGGTACTCATTTCAAATTTGAACACACTCTTTAAATGTGTAGAAACATAATTTAAATCCCAGACCTGCCATAATTATCAAAGCAATACAATGTTTTACAGTAAGTACACCATGCCAGATGGCATACTGTTTTAAATAGAATTATGTGCAAAGCTTTATTTTCAGATTTAATTTAGAATTTCATGTTATGTATACATATTTTCATACACTTAATATTTTAATGCTTTCAGTTTTGTAAAACAGTCATGTTTTTCTGACTTACATCCCTTGACTATAACCTACATTATTCAGCATGCTAATCATGTGCACTATTTTGACCAACTGTGTATTTATGACCATGAGCAACCCTCCAGACTGGACAAAGAATGTAGAGTAAGTTAACATTGTTACTTCTTCATTTTTACTCTTTGGTTTTGTGTGGCTCTAAACAAGAAATATTTATGGAAGGTTGTATAACAGAATGTGCTTTTGCAGCGTCATGAATGACCATGTTCCATGAGGTCATTAATATGTTTCTGTTTTCCTCCTGAATAATTTCAGTATTTTAGAAATAATGGCTTGTTCTTTGAAATGGTATTCAAAGAATATCTAAACTTGTACTGTGAAATACTGGCATGAGGTCTTGGCCTTGAGTATTCTGAGCTGCAAATTGGAAAAGGAGCTCCAGCACTTCTAACATGCATGAGAAATTGTTGCATGCCATTGGTGAGGCCAGCCACATATTCCTCAAGTATCCATGGTCTTAGCACAGTGGGATGTTCTTTCTGGCTCACTGGTGTGAGCCCGCAAGCACCAGCCACAGAGGACAGTCTCTGTCCCAAACACAAAACCCACTCAAACCACAGGCTCAAATGAAAGGGTCTTAAGGTAACAGAGAGCTGACGGAAGGAAGGAAACCATGAAGTATCTTGTTCTTCATGATTATACATGCATTTGTATTTACTAACAAAATACAGATACATGCTTTCTTTTGAAATATTATGCTTTTCTTTGAAATGATCAAAAAAAACCTCATTCTAACTACTTGTGGCTTCTTTCATTCCCTCCAGTCCTCCAATAGCCATTACTGATTTCTATTTATTTCACTGCATGCGTTGAATGCTATATATAGAAACTGTAATAGTATTCACCTGTTCCCCAGTCTGCTCAGCAGTGGCTGTGGCTGTAACATTTGCTGAGAGGCTGAAAGGCGAGCACTAGGATCTGTAGGTAGATTTCCTTTCTTCTGTAGGTCCACATAGACCCACGTGTGTCTCAGTGAGTCCCTGTGTTACTCTGCTTATAGCTGACAATTCCATATTTTCCCATTTATGGGAATGGTTGTTCCCATACCAGGTAAATTGGTAATGATGCTCCCCATCTGCAAGAATAACAGTCTGGGTATGCATTCTTATATTAAAACTTTATTTATGAAACAAACCTGTATTATTTGCATGAATATAGTTACTATCCAGAACTTATTTTCATAAAAATCTTTGATTTTGACAAAAAAAATCTGCATTTTTGTAACCCATAGACGTCTACCTGGTTTGTGAATGCAACCAAATAGGCAGCCCTGTGAGTTCTAGAGAATGTACATATAAATATCAAGTCAGGAATGTATCTATAAGTACTAGAGTCTCAAATTATTTGCAAACACAAATAATGAGATTGAATCAAACTTTTAGAAAATGATTAGTATGTATGCATCTTGGGTTTAAATTCCAGCTACTGAACAATAATTAAGTTAATTAACAGTGAAGTTAATGATTTGCTCCTTTCACTTCTAAATACTTCTCATGTAAGTCACATTTGATAAAGAATGCAACTATCTACAAGCATAAGTATACAAAGATTCATTATTCCTGTTTTGATGCATTTCAGGTACACTTTCACTGGAATTTATACTTTTGAATCACTCATAAAAATTCTTGCAAGGGGCTTCTGCTTAGAAGGTTTTACTTTCCTGCGAGACCCATGGAACTGGCTTGACTTCAGTGTCATTCTAATGGCGTAAGTGGTTCAAGAATTTCTTTAAGATTTTAGGGCATGAAATTAGTGGCAAATAGTATTACTGTCATAAATATATTAATTTAAAAACATTTAATTTCTGCAACCTGTGAAGTTCAGATGTTGTGTCACACATTGTAGTGCACAAAAATCAAAGTAAAATACGGCAGGAGCGAGCACGGAGTGTCAGCCGCTAGTGTTAATTACTGCTGAGGGACACTAATTTCATGTCCTAGATTTTTCTGCTCACCAGAATGGAAGCCTTCCCTTTGACTTCATGTCACAATCCTATTACAGGGTAATTAGTTTAATAAGCTGTTCAAATATGTATCAGTGAGTTTCACTTCAATGAAATTTAAGCATCATTGATGAAAATAAATACCTATGAAAGCAAGGTGTGTTGAAGAGACAGGTAAATTTTGGAGTATGATTGCTAATGTTGCCACAGAGGTTTTGAAGACCCTCATAATTAGTATAAGCTCTGCCTCAATTCTGAATAACTGTGATTTAATCCTACAGGTATGTAACAGAATTTGTAAACCTAGGCAATGTTTCAGCTCTTCGAACTTTCAGAGTATTGAGAGCTTTGAAAACTATTTCTGTAATCCCAGGTAAGAAGTAACTGTGTAAGGTGTTAGGCCCCTTGTAACTCCAATTGTTATTTGTGTGCTGTCATTGTGTTTGTGTGTGAACTCCCCTATTACAGATATGTGACAGAGTTTGTGGACCTGGGCAATGTCTCAGCGTTGAGAACATTCAGAGTTCTCCGAGCTTTGAAAACAATATCAGTCATTCCAGGTGAGAGCTAGGTTAAACACTGAGGCTGACTGTCCTTCCATTGAAGTTGAATTCACTTCTTTTGAGCATAAGTCTTGTTATTTGCTGCTCATGTTGCAATTAAAAAAAAAAGAAAGAAAGAAAATAAAAGGCATGGATCATAAGCCAGGATTATGATTCCTTACCTTTTTGCATTAGCTTCTTTTATTTTGCAAAATCAGCCTTTGAGTTTAACGGATTCTTGCATGAAACAAGAAATGTAAGGCCTATGGATTATTTTGCTTTCTTTTTCCATGTTTTATTATGACAAGTTGTCTCTTTAACATTAAAAATGCTTTAGCGCTTTGGCTTTCTTGATTTTGACAACCAACTAACAACAACAACAAAAGCCACAAGAAAGGAGATAAGTATTGCACAGGAAAATTTATCAACTAAACCTTTTTCTTCGTTCAAAATTACTTGCAATTCTGTACTGTTGTGGAGTCACCAGAAAGTGAGTTATTGGCAGAATATTAAACGGAGAGAAAAATTAAGAGATCAAATCTATAATAGGAAAGCATGGTTGATAAATTTCCTGGTTGAGAATTATAATATATTTTTGTATATTTGAATATATGTACATTGCTTATTCATAAAGAAAATCTTTTTCTTTCATTCATCTTCACAAGCTCTGAGGCTGTTCATGAAGCTTTACTTTTTGACAAGTAAAAATAATTTAAGTGTCTGCATGACATCTGAATTACATGGGAAGGGCAAAGATGCTCTTTGATAAATCTATGCATCTTTTCTCTTTGCAGGCCTAAAGACTATTGTAGGAGCCCTCATTCAGTCTGTGAAGAAGCTTTCAGATGTTATGATCCTGACTATGTTTTGTCTGAGTGTATTTGCACTAATAGGGCTGCAGCTGTTCATGGGCAACTTGAGGAATAAATGCCTGCAGTGGCCTCCAGACAATTCTACTTTTGAAATAAATGTTATTTCCTACTTTAATAGCACAATGGACGAAAATGGTACATTTATTAATACAACTGTGAGCACATTTAACTGGAAGGATTACATTGAAGATGAAAGTAAGAATGATGTAACTTTTTAGCATCGTTGTGGCTATTGTACATAAATGTTTGTAATTAAAAAAAAACTTGCATGGCTCATGTTTCTGCCTTGTATAGAATTGCTGACAGTCACTGTGCTACAGTGATCAAACAAGTACAATAACCAGGAGCATTCCTAAGCAGACTACAAAGTGATTAGAAATGAACTACTTTGATTTTATTGTGATTTATTTTCATTTTCTTTTGTTGTACTTTAAGATGCATTTAATCTAATCGCGTGCATTTCTAATGCTTTCTACACAGCTCATTTTTACATTTTGGAAGGACAAAGAGACGCCCTTCTTTGTGGTAATAGCTCTGACGCAGGGTAAGACCCTTTAAAAATCATCTGTTATGTCCTCTAGGAAAATCAATAACATAAAGCCTATGCATTGCAGTTACAACTTCCTATTTAGCTGCGTTACAGAACTCATAAGATTTTGCTGGTAAACAATGATGTCTTACTTAGGTCAAAATGTTCATTGGCACCCTTTTTTCCTGCTTGATTGCAAAATGATGTTGATAAATCTGAACATTATGAAGTCTATTTTGGAGATGAACTGATTGAAAAGAGTAGGATGTAAAAAAAGGTTAAAACTGAGAATGAGAAAATGTAAAATGTTAAGGGGTTACCTCAGTGTTCAAGGCTGAATCTTTCTCTTTTTCATCCCTGGCAAACTGTGCCATCCACGCATGCCAACTTATTAGGCTCGAATTGCTAGCTGAACTCTGATACCTAACTGGCTGCTGTGATGAAGCTTATTTTAAAAATCTCAGCTTTTGTGTGGGAGATCCCTAACAGTACAATTGGATTTAGCTAATAATATTGTTTAATCTGTTGGTAACCTTAACAACATTTTAGCGATTATTTTTGCCAGGAAATTAATCATTTGGAATAGAGATTCTGTTTTCAAAATATGACTGAAGAGAATTTAAACATTCAGGTCACTCCACCTTGTGAATGGATGAATAGGATATATTTCCTTTACTCTCATATTTGTTTGTTTCTCAGAACATATTTTATAGGTGAACTTGTAATTTTGTAATTCATGGATTTCATATATTGTCCCAAAGCATTACTTTTACGTAGATCACTCTGAAAGTAATGTCTCCCATTTATTTCCATGGAAACTACAACAGACACAAAGAGAAAAATAACACTATTTGCTAGAGCAAACAAACAACTCACATCCAGTGTTTGGTCTCCATAAGCACTCAGCAAGCATCGATGAATGACCGTGGATGCCATTTTTTCCACATGGATGAATTCAGTTCCACACCTTTGATGCATCTGCACTTCCGTGTCAGATGCCATTGTGTCAGAGTGCCCCTCTGCTGCCATCTGTCATATGGCAACAAAATGTAACAGAATATTGGTGGGAAGGTTCAATCTCTAACATCCACCAACATCCACCTCTGACGTTGTGGGCCAACATAACAAAATAGGAGGCATTACTTTCAGGATATATATATGTACACTACAGAGGAAAATAAAGGAAAATGAATAAATACCTCCTGTCTGGTTTTCACATAGGCAGTGTCCAGAAGGATATATATGTGTGAAAGCTGGTAGAAATCCCAACTATGGTTACACAAGTTTTGACACTTTCAGTTGGGCTTTTTTGTCACTCTTTCGGCTAATGACTCAGGACTTCTGGGAAAACCTGTATCAACTGGTAAGGAAATTTTATGTACATAAGCAGAAATGTTCAACAAATAGAAAAGCATTATGGTTTTGCAATAATAAAATAAGAGGTGGAATAATATATAATTATGCTTTCTACTCCGCAGACACTACGTGCTGCTGGGAAAACATACATGATATTTTTTGTTCTGGTGATTTTTCTGGGCTCGTTCTATCTGATCAACTTGATCCTGGCTGTGGTTGCCATGGCCTATGAAGAGCAGAACCAAGCAACCATGGAAGAAGCAGAGCAGAAAGAGGCAGAATTTCAACAGATGCTGGAACAGCTGAAGAAGCAGCAAGAAGAAGCTCAGGTAATGATGGATACTGTACTTTCTAAATAGGTGTATTCTTAAGGCATGGGTAGTAAAAATGTATGAATTAGAACACGTGTAAATGATGCAATGAATCACACACACACAAAATTCTTGTTTGTCATGTAAGCTTTAAAAGTTGAAACAGCCAATGAAAAATCAGGAATTAACCTAGTGACAAATAAAGCCAATTAAGGGTACAGAAAACAATGTTAACCTATCCAGCAAACTATTTAGGCATATCTCTAATTCATGCACACTGAAGTTAATCAGAAGTTTAGATATAATAAACTAGCAGTATTTATAACAAAGGTATTACTTCAGAATTCTGTTAAATAAATCTTTATTTTTTTTGAAAAGAGAATTATTGCACATTTTCATGAGAAAAATACATTTTAATAGATACTCTTGTGTGAGGTTTTCTTATCTGAATTCAGTTCTGGGAGTCAGATATCTGCTTAATTTCTGGACTGATTTTCTGTTGCTTTCCATCTAGCATGTAGTAATTTTCAACAGGACAATGCTTATAAAAAGCTCACAAATTAGAACTTATTTTTTGTAGTATTTTTGTACAGATACTTTCACTAAATTATGCTGACTCTATAAAGAAAGTGCTAATAGAAACTCTGAAGCTTTTCCTTAAAAAGAAAGCGTTATGCATGACCTGTGAAATCCGATAAACAAGTCTATCTTAGTCACTAAACCCTATCGCTTCCAGATCTCTAAGAAAAAAGCATTATCCTGCAAAATGCAGATTAACTAAAAAGTTAAGTATCAGTAAAGAGTATGTTTCTTAAAAAAATCTGATACTTTCATCCCTGAAAGTCACTAAGCCACTGTTAATTATATCAAAGATATTTAGATGTTTGTGTGATTCATTGTGGAGACAGAAGAAGATGATCCAGAATAAAAAAGGGAAGAACTGGAAGAAACAGACTATGAGGAAGGTTGGGTAAAGGCCAAGTTGTTGTTACTTCTTTAGATGAATGATGACTCAATTAATTGTAAGAAAAGCAATATTAAAGTCAAGATCTCTTTTGCATGAGAAAATGTTGGTAGAAAGTACACATTTCAAGGTGGATCACTCAGCTGCTGAATTGTTTCATGAAGCAGGAGCCCCTCTTTTCACCCCTTTGACATGGAATCTATTCATCTACAAATCTGTTTCAGAATACTTTGGTTTGCACCATTATGGCCTTTGTTGTCAGTATTAAGTAGATAGGTGATGACTCGACATCTGGTCCATTATCTCTGCTAGAGCATCACAGTATTCTGAAACCAGTATGCCAAAATTTTGATTATTACTTTTTTTTATTGATAAATCATTAATAATACTCTTAATACTCTGATTAGCAGAAAAGTTCTGTATCAAGTCAACTTGTATAGCATGGTTGTTTATTGTGACACAGAAAGCCATTAATTCATACTATGAAAGAACTATTTTTGAACTTTCCTTTCCTGCTATAAAGACACATCCCATCCTGAAATACTTGGCATCGAGTATAATATGTGTTGTTGGATAATTATCAGCCATCTTTGTTACATAGCACTAGTCTCTTGCCATTTCTCACACTATCCTTTTTTTGGAGGGTCACAGGAACAGCTCCCCAAATATACTTTATGCTGCAGGATTTCATAGCTAGTCTCCCAGACAATTCTTTCTAGGAGGATTACTGGGTATGCTCTCACTTCTTCATTTACTTGATGACTAAATGAACCAGTTTTGCTAATGAACCAACTCAGGCAGCCTGACCATTGTTGTTGATGGCAGTGGTACTGAGTTTTGGGACTGTTCTTTGCTCCATCTCATCCCTTTTTGTCACAGAAGAAACATAACCTTTTCCTACTCTCTAGCAGCAACAGGAATTAAATGTGCCTGTGTGTGTTTGTAGCAAAGACCTAGAGTGCTGCTACAGTGAGAACATGGGACAGGAAACAGGAAAAGGGAGATGGGGCTCAAAGCCATGCCAAGGTCTTTAAGCAGGGTGCCCGCTGCTAGTAGAGGCAGAAGTCAGGAAGGTGTCCTTGCTGTGATGACACCAGGGAAAGGCTGTATTCAAGTGCTTGCAGACTGCTAGATGGATTATGATAAATTAACTCATATGGTGGATGTTAGGGATTAGTTTTCTCTGTAAAGACTGAGAAGGGATCAGCTGAATTAGAACATAATGTAAGGCAAGAGAAAATCTGGAAGCACGTCTGAAAAACATGAAAAAGCCTCATGCTTACACTTTCCTGACTACCTTCATTTTACAGCAATGTCTTTAAGCAATAGTGATGCTATCGTACTGCTAAATTTGATGTCTTAAGTAGATCATGCTACTACATGATGAGGAGCTATACAACTCAGTAGTTCATCTTGTTTGTGTGTATTTGTTCACCAAAAGGAGTACAACAAGCGGTACTACCAGAGTGATAGCAAAACCAATTGATTAAAGTCTACAAAATTGCTCTTTTTTCACTCGATAAGAATACTATGTTTTGTAACCTGACAGGCAACAGCAGCAGTGGCAGCAGCATCAGTTGCATCAAGGGATTTCAGTGGGGTAGGGGGATTAGGAGAACTCTTGGAAAGTTCTTCAGAAGCATCAAAATTGAGCTCAAAGAGTGCTAAAGAAAGAAGAAACAGAAGGAAGAAAAGAAGACAGAAAGAAATGTCTGAAGCAGAGGACAAAGGAGATATCGACAAGTTCCCCAAGTCCGAGTCAGAAGACAGTATCAGAAGAAAAAGTTTCCGCTTCTCCACAGAAGGAAGTCAACTGACATATGAAAAAAGGTTCACATCTCCCCATCAGGTACAGCGCTCTTTTTTTTTTTTAACTAAATCATGTACATCTGTTCTAATTTGGCTTTGACTTTGAGCTTTACATATGGGAAGTTATGTAAAAGGTGAGCAAAGAAAAAAACAGTGCTAATAGTGTTAACAGTGTTAAAGTTTGCTGAAGCGTGACCCATTCTATTAGCAAAAGGATAAGAAGAACATATCAAGAATAAATGTGAACTTATTTAAAGCATTTCTGAAAACTTGTTTCTGAAGATGTATTTGGTAGACTAGAGAGAAATCAAAGACTTCTGGTATTCATGTATTTGTATTAATCAGTTATCGGTTCTCTGTTCTGCATCCCTTTAAAACCTTACAAATATGCAAGATTTTTAGCAGACCACATCATCAAAATGCACGGAATAGGAAATTATATACCACCATGAGTTTCCATTTTCTTTCTTAGTTAGCTTCTTTAGATGGTAGATAATGAGAGAAGTAGCTCTAGTATTTTAGTATTCCATAGTAAAGGGAAAATACATAGGGGTTGCTTAGGCTTGTATTTACAAGAATTTAGCCATACTGTTCTTTTTCACTGAAAGTTCATTATGCAAGATGGAGAATCACTACAATCATAGAAAAAAATAGAAATCTGGAAATCTTTTAGTGTGTCAGTGTGTAGGCTAGTATAAAATATGAGATCGAATGGCAGAAATACTTCACTCTGAAATACAGCACTGCGGGGTAGAAAGCTCAATCTGAGGTTGTTTTCTGGATAAGAAATAAATAAAATGCAAGGAAGTAATGATTAAATCTATCTATTCCTTTGAGTAATACTGTCAGGGAACATTTATGATCTAATAAAATGTATTAGGCCAAAATGTTTTGGCCCTAATACATTCTCCAAAAAACCTTTCATTAATTGGAGTGGATTTTGAGTCAAGCAGATACAAAGGAGTTGCAACTAAGGACCTCAGACTGCACAGCTGTAACTGAGTTATATGTGTATGAGTTTCTTTACCTCAACAGACGAGGAAAGTGAGTGACTTGACTGCCCTGAAGAAAAGAGTCACTGACAAAGTCTGAGCAGAAAGGAATTTCTGGCTGCTGGTCCTGTGCTTTAAATACTCAACAATAGACTTCCTTATTTAGTCTAAATTCCCTGATGCCATTTTGTATAATTCTGGTGAAGGGACAGATTAAGGAATGTATTATATTAAATATATTTATTGATGCACACAAAGATTGATGCAGAATTAAATCATCAACAGAAAAAATATCTCATCCAGAAACGTATGTAATAAGGAGAGGAGAATTTCAGGCAAAGTTTCAATAGAGTGTATAAACTTTGTGTGGCTTTATTAACATGCAATAAGGCATTGTTGCATGTATTTGTTTGCACTCTGAAACTGTCAGAAAGCTTTCATCCCACCAGCTGTCATGGAGAAGCAGGAAACTTTCACATAAACTTAACAAGCTTAGGAAAGCAAGGCATTTGAAATGATACTGTCAATTCAATAATATTAAATGTGAATTCATGTTGCAGAATGAATAAAAATCCATTGAAATCAAGAGAAAACAAATATTGTATATATTTCAGATTTGAAATAAAGCAAGGGAATGATAAAATACACTGGAAATAGCTCATCTTGGGACATAATGAATTACACAGCAGGAAGAAAATAAGTGACCATCTGAAATAAATTCTTAAAGGGCATTTAAAATTTTAAAATACAAAGGGACTTGCATCAAGCAAGTAATCTAAATGAGGATAATTAATTGAATTAACAATTGATTTGTTAATTGTTTTTGTATATGCTTTGGAACAAATATTGTCTGCGCATGAATGAAATAAGACTGAGCTGTCATGTAAACTGGAAAAGGAGGGGCTGGTTTGTCTTGGTATCCATGCAGTTAGCTCCCGAGTGAAATAGAGTGGCAGAGCATGAAACACAGTAGAATGGTAAAGAGAGATAATCTGCCCAGCCAGCCCCTGTTGAGGTTTTATCCTTTGACACAGTATTCTGTGTACAGATGAATGATGCAGCCTCCCTGAAAAGCCAGGCTTTCCTTTCAGCTCTTACTTGCCAGGAGCATGAAGGCAAATATATTTCTGCCTCTTCATGTGTTCCAATTGCAGCCATTTTGGCTTATAGCTTTTGTCCAAATCCAGCAGGGATGTTCAAAGCAGGCATTACTCCTGAATCCCTGAGGGGCCTGATCCATTTAGCTGTGCTCAGAGCATGATATATTGGAAAGACTGGACGACACGCACAACATAGCAGCTGTGGGAACATTCTCTACAAAACAAGGGCAGTAGTGCTAGTCAGCTGAAGCCTGGCAGGCATGTGATTTTTTGAAGGACTGTAAGTTGGCCAAATAATAGTACAACAAAATTGCAAGAGGTACAGTAATTTGTTTACCATTTTGTCAGGATTCAGTGTCATTCTCTGTAGATGCTAGAGCTATTTATAAGGAAAAGAAATATTTGACCATAAGCCAAACAGCACCTTTTGCCAGCCAACTTTACACAAATTGGTTAGCAAAACCATTTGGCTGATATTCTTTAAGTAACTTCGCCTGAGGCTGACAGCCAGCATAAAAAATTTCATCCCAAATTATTAAAATTTGGTATAGCTGCATGACACTGCAAGAGCAAAAAACTACCTATCATAATAGGAAACACCTGCAAGCCTTTATAACAGGCAGTGTCACTAGTTCAGCACACACAATATGCATACATGTATATGTGTATATAGTGATCTATGTACATAGTCTGAAAGTTTGATTCTCAGCTTTAATATAGATTTTTATATACTTTACTGTAGCTTTCACTTTCACTTTAATTATTGAATAAATCTACTTCTGTAGCATATAAAAGCACTTTCCACCTGCAAACAAATTGAGAATTGTTTGAAACCAGTTTTAATGTATCAAGATATGAAGATTCATACAAAGACAGGACTGAAGAAAGCTTAATGCAAGGTTTCTTTTTTCCACAGTTAGCACTCATTTTATTTATTCATGAATGCTGTTAATAAAATATGTAGCAAGGGAGAAGAACATTCCATTAGGCAGCTTCTACTGTAATTAAAAGATTAATTACCAACAACCGCTGATTTATTTTTCTCATCTGTCAGAGGATATCTTTGGGTAGCTGTGTCCCTGGTGAATGCTTGCTTTGAGTTGCCTGATGGCCACATGGTAGGTAGGTGTACAGCCTGCTGTAGCACTGAGTGCTATGCTCAGGAGTGCTACTAGGCATGTTCACACCGTGCCTCCAGAGCTTTCCCAAGCCTCTGTCTTCTGGTTTTGGAGTACTGCTTATGTTGTTCCAGCACTACTGAGACTATTGTCAGGAGAGCAGACAAGTTCTGAGCAGCTGGAGTCCCTATGAGTCTAAGAGATGAAGAAGGGAATGAAACTAAAACTTTCAGTTCTGTTGTAAGTAGAAGATGGAATAAAAGACAAATCTGCAAAACCTTGATAGAACTCTCTCCACTACACTCATGAGTCCATACAAACTCAAACTGCATTTTTTGCTCAAGTTGCCCAATCTTGCTTATATCTCCTACCCAACATTTCCTCAGTCCTATACATTAAACCAAAAAGAAAATTTCCCTTCTACTTCAGTTTCCCTAATGTGCACATTCCCAAAATAGTTGCTGATACTATTGAAATAAAAAATGGGGATTCTTCCTCTTCAGCACCACAACTATTTGAAAAGCCAAGAACTTCTATAACATAGAACATCAGTTACGGTGCTGTCTTGTTTCATTTTCTTTTTAAATCTTTTGCAGTCTTTGCTGAGCATCCGTGGTTCCCTGTTCTCGCCAAGGCGCAACAGCAAAACAAGCATTTTCAGTTTCAGAGGTCGCACAAGGGATGTAGGGTCTGAAAATGACTTTGCAGATGATGAGCACAGCACTCTTGAAGATAATGAAAGCAGAAGAGATTCTCTCTTTGTTCCAAATCGACATGGAGAACGGCGCAACAGTAACATTAGTCAGGCCAGCATGTCATCCCGAATGGTGCCAGCCCTTCCAGCAAATGGGAAGATGCACAGCACTGTAGATTGCAATGGAGTAGTTTCCTTGGTTGGAGGACCTTCAACTCTAACTTCACCTACTGGACAGCTTCTACCAGAGGTAATTACAAGTAAACCAACAATTAACTACAGTTTGGTTCAGGCACAGAATTTTTTCTTACTGTTCACCTCTGCATACCTTACCATTTCTTACAGCTGTGAGAAATAATCTACAATACTTTCTAAACAACAGGATATAAGGTAAAAAAAAGTCCTCAAGCTCCTGTCTGAGCCTCACTATAGCATTCTCCTTGCCTTCAGCAAGAGATCTGCACATAGGAAAAAGTATATACAAACTGGATTTGACATTTTGTACATAGCTTTTCCTCAGAAACAAAGGTAGACTTTTGATATATAGCTAATGTTATATGTATAGGAAAACACCTGCAAAATGTGACAGAAAGGAGTTACTACTCTGATGACAGTTAATTCCTCTCACTGAATTTATCTCAAAGAAATTTTTGTCCTAACTTACATGAGAAAAATGTATACAACTAATATCTACCTTTGCAATTACTTCGCATTTCAGTTTACTTCCATAAACTAAGACGTTCTTTCAAACCTTCAGAAAAAGCAAGGTTTGACATACAAAATATTTTAATATGGTATTTTGGTGGCTGTAATAGCACTGTATTTACTCTGAAAAAATATTTTCACTATAAATAAGTATTGAGATTCCATTACTACTATCATACATTTCTTTTAATTTTTGTTTCTCTCTCATCTTGACACAGAACTTCATACCAAAAATTCAGTAAAATTACCTTAGAGATTATGTATATGATTATATTTCGGAAATACGTTTACTTGAAAAGAGATTTAGCCATTTAAATCAAGACACTTAGCAAACAAAATAGTACTCAAAATGAATACTCAGAAATGTTTTTTCATCTTCACACTAATATAACCTTGAAATCCCTTATGAATTCTGAAAGCTTTATTATTCTTTTCTGGATGGAGACAGAATAACGAAGGAAAAAATAGTGGTTTGCATGAATGACAGAGTTAGTGGTAAAACAATAACCAAGATTTAGGAACTTTTTAGTACCACTCCTGTGGCCACACATCAGAAGAAAAGTGAAGCTACTGTAAGGCCACCTGGATGCTACAGAGCAGTGGCATGTCCAGCACATTCAAATTGGAGCTGGGTAGTATTGCTTTGAAAACATAACTAGAAGCCATATAAAACAGAGAGGAAAACATAAAGGGGCTTGCATGTTCATTATAAGAATATATCACAAATTCTGCATGAATGCTGTGGTAGATGAGAATTAGGTAGATGAAACATTAAATCTGATGTGTTGTTTTTTCTCATATAAAACTTTCCAACTATGCTTATCAGGTTAGGAATGCAGTATGTAGTATTGCTGAGATAATAATTCCTAGAATTATTTTCATGTAATCACTTAACATGACTAGCTGTTGAAAATTAAGGTGACAGATTTCAAGTCAGAATTTCTTTTCTTGAAGTAATAATAATCACTAGCAAAAAGACACCTAGCAAAAGTTTTGTTCACTCTGCCTCTTAAATGAGAGCCACCTTTGCTCCCACATTGCTTTGGTAACGTGTCCTACTATTGGCTATTTGTAGCATCATACAAAATTTTCACTGAGCTGTTCAATAACAAAAAAATTCCTATAGGAACAGAAACCTTCAGTGCATAAGAAAGGTCTAATATGCTGCACAAGGCTGATTTTGTCACTACGCAGTTTTGCAGTAAATGTTGTTGACTGTTGAAAAGGATGGTTTAATCCCTCAGTATTGCATTTACAGGGCACCACTACAGAAACAGAAATCAGAAAAAGAAGACTGAGTTCTTATCAAATTTCCATGGAAATGCTGGAAGATTCAGCTGCAAGACAAAGAGCAATGAGCATAGCCAGTATACTTACAAATACAATGGAAGGTATTTTATATATTCAGCTAAACAGTTTTTTAAATTCCTGCTAACTACACACGTATACCTTTTTGTTTATTTAATGGAAACTGAGTACACTCATAGTTTACATATAGGCCATTAAAATACTTTTTATAAGCTGATAGTCAGATTAATCCAATTTAACTTCCTACAGGGGAAGGTGCGGATGTCCTACTACTCAGAGTAGGATAAAAAAAACTTCTACAAAAATTTACAGAGTTCCAAAGATTAATTTAAGTCTTAATTTAAATATATTTTAAGTAAGTTCTTAAGCACTTTGTCTCACAGATAAACAATTCTTGCCACTATGCAAGAATTCCACTGAAAGTATGTTGTGGCAACTACATATTTTGTAGTCTAAGTACTTCACACTTAAGCAAATATCTTCCCTCTGGGCTTTCATCAAACATTATCCGTTCATCAGTGTTACTATTAACTCAGTAGAAGTTGCTGTTGTTTTGTAAATTTGACAATAATGACAGTGAAATGGAAGAAAAAAGTTTCTAATGGAGAGCAGAGCTGCTCTCAATTCTAATCATCTGCTATGTTATGCTAGTGGTTCAGAGTAGTAGCAAATACAATAATTTTACTAGCTCAAATCAAAATATGTATGTATGTTATGTACTTAAATACAAATCTATACGTGCTCACTGATGGGGCATCATGTTAACTTTTACTATCCAAAATTAAGACATCTTGCATAAGCAAGTCAATGAGCCTAAACAAGATGTCTTGATTCTCCATACTGTCTTTGGAAAGAGACAAATACAGCTCTTAAGATAGATGTCTGAGATAATTCACTCTTTAGAGATAACTGTCGTGGTCCACTGGCTGTAGAGAAGCTTCAAGAGATTACATGTTTAACTTTAAAATGGCTATATTTAAGTGAGGGGAATCCCAGTTGGTGTGATCTGTTTATTTGAATGATTTAATCTTTTAATATATTGTAAAAAGGAACTTCCAGAGATTATAATCAAAATATTGACTGTTTTATTTTTTATTTTTTTTCCCCAGAGCTTGAAGAATCCAGACAGAAATGCCCTCCATGCTGGTACAGATTTGCAAATACTTTCTTGATCTGGGATTGCTGGAATCCATGGTTAAAAGTGAAACATGTCGTCAATTTAGTAGTGATGGATCCATTTGTTGATCTCGCTATAACTATTTGCATTGTTTTAAACACCTTGTTTATGGCCATGGAACATTACCCCATGACAGAACAGTTTAGCAGCGTCCTTTCTGTGGGAAACCTGGTAAGTGGTTTGTTAGGCAGTTTGATGTAAAAGTACTTTTTTCTAAAAATAGAAATGTGTAAATGCACTGCACTGGTTTTAAATTTATTCCATTTTTTTTTAATAATCAGTTTAGAAACTGTATTTATTATTTTCCTCAACAAAGTGAATTTACTGGAGCCTTAAACTTTCTTGAATCTATTTGGTAGCTACTGAAATAAAATAACTGAATATGCTTGGAAATTGAGTCCTCACTTGTCAGATTTGATTTCTTGAGGTCTACCTTGGGGTTTTGTCTTTAAAGGATTAAGGTAGATTATCGAGTTTTTACCCTGATGCTGATATTCTCTCACAGAAAATATTTTTCTTCTGTGAGAAGTTGATGAACTATTCAGATGTCAGAATTTCACTTTGAATTTTTTTCAGTTACAGCCAAAGCACATTTCCAAGAAAGGCATATCTCTTATTAGAAGTATATTCTTGCCACTTTATATAACTGAAAAATACTTTATAAACAGGAAGATTGTTATTTATTCTAACAAAAAGCACTTTATATTTGTAAGTCTGTTAGTGATGCCATTCCTGTTTTTTGCTCATCTGGAGATTTAGGGTTGCACTCAATTCCTTTTCTGAGCAGCTACATAAAAGTTGCTTCATCCTTAAATGTATCTGCTTCTGATGCTCAGGAAACAGAGGAATGAACCTTGCAAGTGTTTGTTTCAGGAGGGGTCTCATACATTTGTAATTTTTGCCACCTCACGTAACTACAGATAGTTTACCCAGGAGAGGTCTGGATTGACTCCCACAGCATGCAGTCCTGAAAAACCAAGCCAACCGAGTCTTTCAAACTAATAACAGAAGAAAATTAGGTGTGAATGTTTTGCTTATATTTGAATGGAGCAGTAATACATTTCTCAGTCAGAGTATGTTTTAAAGTCTGAACATTTCCCTTATCTAATAGGTACTGGTTATATATACATCTGTAACTTAAAAAAAAAAGAACAACAACAAAAAAAAAAAAACACCAGAACTAAAAATAAACTTACTGCCTAAATGTTCTTGTATGAATTGCAGTTTCCTTTCTCCTGGACAAAGACTTAGTCACTGGCATACTCTTATATTCATCACAAATTACAGAATATTGTATTTTAACGCATTGGTCTGGCACACTAATGTTAGAATGATCTCTCTCTAATCATTTACAACTATAAGGTCTTCTGCCTTTTCCCATCTCATATCATTTTTACTCAAAGTTAGCAACAATTACATTTTCGACTACCTTTGTAACAATTCAGTATCCTTAATTATGACGATATGTAAGCAATGAATGCTATTCCCGCTGATTTCAGTTAAGTTCTCTGTTCCTCACTGTACTAATCTATTAACCTTATTTTGAATGCAAATTACATAACTATGTTAATTTACTGTTCACTTCTGACATCACAGTCTGAGGATAAATTAAATATGACAAATAAGACTGTGCCTTTGTGTAGTATTTGAATGAGAAGGAAGAAATAGTTCTAATGTGCAACAATTAATTTTCATAATACCGAAATTCATTCAGTCTGCAAAATTTGTAAGTAATTATAGGAAAGCTTGAGTTTCCTTCTGCTGAAGATGTACTACTTTTCTGTATTTTGGGGATGCTGTTATGTGCAAGAAATGTGATTTGTGAATGGCATAGGTGTGGAGGAAATATTGTTAAATTAAATGGCTTTTAAATTATTTTTTCAATTATTTTGACAAATATTATGACAGTTTTGTCAAGAATTATCTTTATTGCATTTTCTTTACCACAGTAGAAATACTTGTTACGTGCTTCTGATTATACAGTAACACCTCTCATATCTCAATTTAATAGAGTATTGTTTCTAACTATATTTCTAGTTTCTCAAAAGTCCATGCTTTAAAAATTATTAGTATTTCCAGTCTGATGATGGTGAATGTTTCCACAGCATGATATCCATCTCTCAGTATTCTTAAGTTGAAAGGTAATCATAATTCTTGTTATGTTTACACACACACTATGTATGTAAAAAGTAAGCTTTGCTTCCATAAAACTTGCTGTGGGAGGACTGAGAACAATCTGGATCTAGAACTATCAGAAGGCAATTGCAGAGCACATCAATGTATGTTGGTAGGCTTTTGGATCATGCAGGATAGCCTTTGAGTGTTGTGCACAATACTGATATGTTTTTAGTGTTTTTTGCATAATGCTTCAGTACTTCTTTATTATGCTGCATATACCACTGATCAGTACTCACTGCAAAAATACCATGCTGGGATAAATTCTATACTTTTGAAAAACAAGGAGCATTGATCATTTCACACTTGGCCCTTCCAGATATTTCAAGCAATGTTAACACCGTGAAATTCTTTTCATGCAAGGAAGTAGCTATCACACAGAATAGTAGCTATTCTTGAATCCTCTATATCCTTATAAAAAGTTTAGTGCGAGAAATTTCATCTTCCACCCACACACTTTGAGCTAAGATAGAGACCTTAGAAAGCCTGACATCAGAAAGTCTCTCCTAACACTTCTGTTTAGACTGCGAGAAGGGACACAAATTACTGTCATTTTATTTCACTGAGAGTATCCTCTAGAAACACAGATAAAAACACCAGATCAGCTCAGCTCACCATATCAGATCAGCTGCTGGATGGTGAAACCTTTTAGTTGACAAATATGAACTGGAGCTGAGCTGCTGACTGGTGACTAGATTTTTCAGAAGTTCAACAATTCTTTGCCTTCCTATATCTGTCTTGATTTAGTAATTTGCTTTTAATTACCAATTTACATAGTGCAGAAATACTTAGTGCTATTTGGAGACAACAGTCACCTGTTTTATGTAGTAATAGGTACAAATAACAGGTAACAAATGAAGCTAAATTAGAAAAATCTGCTCTGATATATATATGTCTCATAACAACTCCACTAATTGATTTTGTTTTAGGTATTCACTGGGATATTCACAGCAGAAATGGTACTGAAGATAATTGCTATGGACCCTTACTATTATTTCCAAGAGGGCTGGAATATTTTTGATGGTATTATTGTTAGCCTTAGTTTAATGGAGCTTGGTCTTGCAAATGTTGAAGGATTATCTGTTCTTCGGTCATTCAGATTGGTAAATATCTTGATTATCAAATATATATGCAATTGTATCACTTCAAAATTGTGCTGATGTGTGTAATAATTGCCAGTAGTGTGAGGATTCATTAGATGTTTATATGCAATTAGATACTTAAAAGACTCGTATTTTTTACATTGCCACCAGCATAAAGTATCATAAAATTTTTAGTCTTTATATTATGAACATTACTTTGTGTTCTCTTTAAAAGCCCTAACTATATCCTCTCTTCACAACATTTATTTTAATGGGAACTGAAAATAAATATTTAGTAACTTCATTGGATATAATAAAGAGTTATAACTGTTAGGATAGGAATACTCAAAATATCATTGAGCTTCTACTACAAGTATCTTTTTTACAGCAATTAGTATTCTACACAAACTAATCTGTAGGTATGTTTACTAGAGACACAAGTGCCATGACGTAAAAGGCTGCCTTATTTTTTTTTTTTTTACACTACCTTGAAACCTACGTTATTTCTGAATACATAGAGCAGGCAGTAGATCAACATGAAATTGTTGCTTTAAAAATTGTCCTCTGTGTAAGGCTATAAGACCCAATGTGGTGCTGAGGGAAGCATGGGACTAAGTCAGCAAAGAGGGAGTAGAGAGAGTAATGAGAAGAGTACCAACTTCTGTATGTCTGTAGGAATTGAGGCAGTAATTATCTGTGAGTGGATGTTTAAAAATACTAAAACCAAATCTGGTATAAACACAAAATATGTTCCTTTTCTATGTGTGTTGCTAAGATGAAACACTGGACACCACAGTTTAGGGAAATACCAAACTACACTCTCTCTGCTTCCTATTAAAATAATATTGTTCCTCGTGGAGAAAAAAAATTAGTCTACTAAAACTCATATGTTCTACCAAACACCTTGGACCTAGCTTCGCTTTGATCCCATTTGACAATCTAGAACATATCAGTAGGCAAGTTAGTAGAATAAACTGCCACTCACAAGAGATTTTATAGCACAGATTTTAGCCTCATTTCTTTCTAGCATGCTTTTATAAGCAATAAAATTATTAATGTTAATATGTTCACAGTTGGCTTCTGATGCGTAAAATCATATGAAAAATGAAGAATGTAGTCCATATTTCAGTACAGCACAGTGTAGACACCACTAAGTAGAAGCCCTCCAAAACACTCTCTGGAAAACTTTCAGGAATCAAAACTACTTTATGCGTGAACAAGCTTAGGTGTTTAGCTTAAAATGTCAGGAACAGCAGAGAAAACAACCAGCTCTCCTGTGTGATAAGTAAATATCAGTTGATTTGTAGAGTTTGCTGAACTGAATTCTCGGGGAAAATTTCTCAATGATAAATAGTAATGCAAGTATTTTCAAAGAGATTCAAATATCCTAATAGGACCAAACAATCTACTGCACTTTATGCTTATAGGTCTTTTCAGAAGATGCCATGAAAATGTTTCAATGCAGGATAATAATGGAAGGCAGAAATTATCAATTTAACATAAACTATATTATATTCTTCCCATGGATTACACAGCTATTAGAATTTCCTGAAATGTAGTCTATTAAAAAAGTTACAATATTATGAAACTAAAATGTTTTCTTTTTCCGCTTCTGGATTATGTTTTCATCACACATCTTGCTCTCACCTTTCCTTTCTTACTAATTTCTGAAAGTTAATTTGTGAACTGTCTCCATGGGTTCTAAATTCACAGAATGTAGATAGACAGCAGATAAAGAGATTATGTATAACTGACATCATAAAAGATGGTATTTGCAAATCAGAACTTTTCATGAAGAATGGACTTTTTACAAGGATAGGTAATGACAGGCCAAGGGGTAACGGTTATAAACTGGAAGAGAGTAGATTTAGACTAGATATAAGGAAGAAATTCTTCCCTGTGAGGGTGGTGACACACTGGAACAGGTTGCCCAGAGAAGTCGTTGATGCCCCCGCCCTGGATGTATTCAAGGCCAGGCTGGATGGGGCTTTGGGCAACCTGGTCTAGTGGGAGGTGTCCTTGCCCATGGCAGAGGGGTTGGAACAAGATGATCTCTAAGGTCCCTTCCAACCTGAACCATTCTATGATTCTATGATTCTATGAACGGTGGTATAATGAACACTAATGGCTCCTCTACATTTTTGTTTTTCAGCTTCGAGTTTTCAAGTTGGCAAAATCTTGGCCAACTCTAAATATGCTGATTAAGATTATTGGCAACTCAGTGGGGGCTTTGGGGAATTTGACCCTGGTGCTGGCCATCATTGTGTTCATTTTTGCTGTGGTTGGGATGCAGCTGTTTGGGAAAAGCTACAAGGAATGTGTCTGCAAGATCTCCAGTGACTGTGTGCTTCCACGCTGGCACATGCATGACTTTTTCCACTCTTTCTTGATTGTGTTCCGAGTGCTGTGTGGAGAATGGATAGAAACGATGTGGGACTGCATGGAGGTTGCAGGCCAAACCATGTGCCTTATTGTTTTCATGCTGGTCATGGTGATTGGAAACCTAGTGGTATGTGATGAACACTTTTAAACTCTGATGCAAAAATGTGCATTATTTACAGCTAGACAATAAGAATGTTTGTCACACTTCGATTTGGAAGAGAAAAAAAAGACATCTGCTTGTGCTAGATTTTGGGTAAAAATATATGATTCCCTTCTCTGCTTTTTCACTCATTTCTGTACATTGGAGTACTCTTACTATGGTTTTAGGAATTTAGGAATACAACAGAATGTCCCAACACCCTACCTTGGGAGTGATGGACTGTCAAGCTGACAATTTAACAGTGCAGAGGTTCACTTGATATCACTGTGAAAACTTTTTAGAAATCAGGATTATAATTGGAACACATAATTTATGTTCTCACTTCAAAATTTCTTTTAATATTTGCACTTAATTCTGAGATGCCTAGAAATTATATTTCCTAATCTGTCAACATTCTCTTCCTTTAATGATTGTGTTTGTGTCCTAGTTGTTTTGACAACCTTGCAATCTTGACATTAGATCTGCACAAACGTGCAGAGCCTGAGAAAATTTTTTATGATCAGTAACCTGGCCTCTATTTGTTCAGCATTAACTTCTGAATATAAATAGTTTCAGATTCATACTGTCTCCTCTTTCTTCCAAATATTTACTTAGTCAGTTTTTTTTTTGTTTTTTTTTTGTTTTTTCTGGAATTGTGAAGGTCTGAATATTAAATTAGAGTAAAAATGAGAGAACTAACATTTAAATAGAGGGAAGTTTATTTCAGATAAGATTTGAGGGTTTTTTGGTAGATTTGATAGTGTTTTTGTTTTGTACTATCTTGAAATTTCAACAATATGATATAGAACTAACCAAAATACAGCATTTTTCTTAAATTCAGTGGAAGAAAGTTGACCTAGGCTGCCGTTTTGCCGTGTCATGATAGTTTTTGATGCCGTCTGGCTTCCTCTTGATCCAAACACAGGAAAGGCCATGTTGCAGTATTTTGAGCCATTTACCAATCCATCCCTTCAAACAGTGTGATTTTATATAAGGTTGTAAGACTGAAGGTATGAAATGATTCATTGCTTGTAAGCTCTGAAGAAATAGCCATAGTTTATTGGAGATGACATTAAAACAACAATAATGATATTTGAATTTTGAAGCAATAAACCACAGTTCTCAGGCAATATTGATCCTAAGATTGTTATCTGCTGATGAAAGAAGTCCATTTTACTTTTAAATTCCTATGTAAGAGAAATTTTCCTTCTTTGCCAAGTGAAAAAGGAAAAAATCCAATTATAAATAATGTAAATATAAAAAACAGAGATTAAAGTGGAAATTTAATTTTAAAATATTCCTTTTATTCTTTCATGACAAGCTTTATAGAATTTAAGAGACAAACCCAGAATTAACAGAGAATCAGTTTTACAGGATAATCTTCCAAATAGTAGTTAGAAAATATAAGTAGGTTATTATGGCATTAGCTGATGTAAGTTTCTAAAATGTCTGCATCACAGAAACCTATTTAATTTTATAGGATGATGCTTTTTCATTTCTACTTAACTCCCAGGTGATTCCACTAAGAGATTTAGACAGAAGTATTTGAAACCTCTGATGGATGCATATAGCTACAATTTTGTATTATTTTTTTTTCATCTTACAGTTCAAACAACTGTGCTTCAAAAAAACCCTTCAACTTCAAAAAAAAAAATCAAATAAAAAATGTTTAGGTATTAGCTTGTATGTTTTCATCTTCTGAGCAAATATTGACCAAAACCAGAGTGGAGAGCTTTTTAATATGAAGTACTATGTGGTTGTCTAAAAGAAGTGAATGTGAATGATGTTCTTCAAAACAATAATTTGATTTTTTCCTTCAAAACAATCTTGTAAAAATATGTATTTCTTAAATATATGCATTCACTACATAGCTGCATTCTCCCCTCTTTTAGGTTTTGAACCTGTTTCTGGCCTTGCTGCTGAGCTCCTTTAGTTCAGACAACCTTGCAGCTACAGATGATGATAATGAAATGAACAATCTCCAGATCGCTGTGGCAAGGATTCAGAAGGGAATAGACTATATTAAAAAAAAGATTCGGGAGTTCATACAAAAAGCCTTCCTTAGAAAACAGAAGGCTATAGAAGAAATCAAAGCACTTGAAGAGCTAAACAACAAGAAAGACAGTTGCATTTCCAATCATACTGCTGTTGAAATAAGCAAAGATCTGAATTATCTTAAAGATGGGAATGGAACTACCAGTGGTGTAGGCACAGGCAGCAGTGTGGAAAAATATGTTGTTGATGAAAGTGATTACATGTCCTTCATAAACAACCCAAGTCTCACTGTGACAGTGCCAATTGCTGTTGGAGAATCAGATTTTGAAAACGTAAATACAGAAGAATTTAGCAGTGAATCTGATATGGAAGAGAGCAAGCAGGTAGGAGCTTTTATATCTTAACCATTACATCAGAGTCATGCATTTACATATTTGAGAATTTCATATTTAGTATTGCTTAAAATACTGTCTCATCTCTTGTAAATATATTTTATCATTTTAAGTGCATATAATTTGAAGAAAAAGTTGTACTATGTGACAGTATACTAGGAATCCTTAGATTTTAAACCTTTAATGATCTGTTTGCTAGCATTTGGAAGATGTATCATTTTAAGTATGGTTATTTACTTCCCAATTTATTTTATGAGGTTTTAGGACTAGCACACATTTCATAAAACATCCTTCCTGTGGTATCTATAATGTGATCAGGCTTTGTGGAATGAGATTATTGTAGAAGGCCAGTGAACAATCAGACAGTATATAGTTTTGCATATCTAATCAAATATAAATTGAGAAGAAAACATATTTTTTTCTAAAGTTAGGGTAGTTCTAAAAATGAACTCTGAGGCATGATAAATCAGTGATGCATTTTGAATTATCTAAAAATTGTCACAAAAATCTAAAAATTTTTGTGAATAATATTCATACAGATTTGAAGTTCAGAGACTATATCTAGCTGAACTGAAGTAATCCAGACACAAATCAACATCACAGTAAGGCAACATCTCAAGTTATCCTGGAGAGCAGACTCGTATATATACATGTGGAAACCATTTATTTGAAAGTCTTATGCTATTGTTAACAGGCAAAGAGACAGAAGTTGGTCTGTATTAGTGAAGCTGAGTGGCTCACATACCAGAAACTGACATGGACAAGTGATCACAGTGTTCATGGAAAAGTTTGTACGTTGGAGTAGTGATCAATGACAAACTAATAAATGCATTTTCAGGCAAAAAAAAAATTGAAAAATCATTTTCAGTTATAAGACAAACATTTTCAGTACCAGTGGATAAGATAGTATAGCATAGCATTTAACCGTGACCATTTCAGAATATAAGAGAATTGAGAAGCGTAACTTACATAATTTATGAGATCACATTGTATCAAAAAGCAAGCTGTCAGAGAGGCTCTGGGTCTGAGAGCTAACTGTTTTTCACATAAGCTAATCTAGTGAAAGTTAGTTGTCTTTTCCTATGAACTTTTAGCAATGTCTTCTGTCTTTGAGTATATTCTGATGTTATTTCTTTAAAATGAATCTTCAATCTAAATTTTCTGTTTTCCTTGTGGTTAGTTTTGAGAAACAGTGTGATGAGTGCCTTCCTGATAACTCTGCCTTATGAAGATATATGTATAAAAATTTCCTAAGTGTGTAATTTTTTCTGGAGTCTGCATTCATGCATTAAGAAGTTAGGAGGGTTATAAGCTGGGCAGATGTTTAAATACATGGTTACATGACACGTTAGCCTCAGTAACAGAGCTGAGAAGTTGCCATTCTCACCTGTCTCCTGATCCCTGGCAGTCTTTACTACAGTGTTGGTGGGTCTGTATTACAAGGCATGTCACTGGAGCAATATAAATTAAACAGTATTGTCCCACAGGTATTATTCCATTGTTTCTTCTTTAAGAAGAAGAACGGTCAGATCGAATGGTTCAGTTTACCAGTACACCACTAGTATTTTATCAGAATAACTGAGGAGAAAACTAAGTGCAACACAAAGGCAGAAACTCCTCTGCTTTCAAAGTAAAGGGTGCAAGTACACCCTAAGAAAATGAAGTAAAAGCCCTTTCTGTGCTGTGGAATTCTGACTGACAAACCAATTTTACGGTAGCTCTCACAAGTCAATTGCTCTGTTCTTTCCCATCTTTACTTGTCTCAGGCATCATCTTTTCTTTTAATTCTAGGGTCACTCTGAAGTTTCAGTACCGTGCTAAATCAAAAGTGATTTTGCCTTTTTTAATGAACTTTAAAAGTACCACTGTGTCTTCAGGAAGAGAAACCAAATTCAAAAGACTGTAAAAGCAAAGTGAAAGTGAAAATTTCAGGGGACTGGAAACTCAACCAACAAATGATGGAGTATATACGTATTAAGAACTTATGGAGAAATTTTCAACAGAGATAAAATAACTTCAGGACATCTGTGGACCCTTGAGATTTCCATAGAATGTCATAGTCACTACCAGTGCAAAGCTGGAGCAATAGTGCTTCCCTCAAGTTCTCATGGAGAACAGTTTAGCATTTGACATATTTGAACAGTGCAGGTCTACGTATTGTGAATGGTAGCTAATAAATAGTGCCCTGAAAATTGTGAATTCTGTAGTCATTTCTATTTCTTTTCTGTACTCTTCATTCCATTCTTTCTGGATGATTTTTAGAGAAAAGATTAAGTAATTTTATTTTACTGTGTGTATAAAAATGCACCTGCTTTGGTAAAATACGAACAGATGTTCTGATGTGTGACAGGAATTTATCAGAATTCCTAATCTTCTCCTACCAAGTCAACAGTACTGTTGAATCTCCTGCTGCCCTCTGATTTCCTTTTAAGGAAGATGAAGAGTATACTGGTGCAGTGTTTAAGTCACCTCTCTAGACAAGTACACCATCATTTGCTTTATTTTGCTTCTCAAGGAATATCACTGAGACAACATTCCTGACAGGAGAAGGCTTGATCTACAAAAGCAAGGGTAAGAGATGGGGCAGAAATCCCCTGACGTAACTGTGGCACTACTTAGCACTTAGAATTCCTTCAGAAGTTATCCCCTTTAATAACATTTTTTTAAAAATTATATTTTTAGTAACAGAGTTCTGGGAAGCTTGACCTGTACAAGAACTGTAAAATGAACCTTTTTTCTTTTGGTGTCCTGTTGACTGCCACTGATGTTAAGAGCAGAATGATTATTTGATTTGTCACCAATAACACGTCAAGATAGAAGAAGAGGGTGGGAGGATGCCCGTGATAAAAACACCACAGAAAATATGACTGTGGGTTAGTGAGGAATAAATGCTAATTTTTTATTTTTATTATCAGATATAAAAGGGTGCAAAATAGCTCTAGCCACTATCTCTTTTGGACGGTTGATTCTTTTTTTTTTTTCTTCCCTGTACATAAAAACACCTCCTAATTTATTTGCTAGTTAATAAATAATTAACTTCCCAAATTTGCCAAAATGTATTCTGGAACCTGTTTGCAAGTTCCAGATCTAGACAAGATCTAATAGATATCACGAAAAATTTAGGGAAGTCTGTATTTGGATGAAATGTAACAATAATAACATTTGTTAGGTTGAAAAAAATGATTGTAGGAACTCGGGAGAACTTGACTACAAGATCTTGTTCATCAGGGCAGCCTGGCCAGAGGCCAAACCCACACGTTTCTGCTCTTTCTGACTCCAGTATTATGACAGTAATTTTTTCTTGGAGAAAGTTTTCCCCAGGTCTCAGATAATACAGACTCATTTTCACCTTGTTTATTGTGTTTGCAACATGTACTTGGGACACAATTGGTTAAAGAACTCAGGACTGTATCACCAGAGTCAGGTTGGAGGACTTGGGATATCAGTGGAGTGGTACAAGCCAAAAAGCAGATAGTGTCTTCAGGAGTTTTGAGCTTTTTCATATTGAACATAGTGCTGTACTTAAAGTCTCTCCAAATCTACTATACCTTCCAAATTACATTTGATTTCTCCCAAGGCACATCTTAACCTGCAGATCTTCTAGCTTTTATGTCTGCAGCTTCAGAAAAGGTATGCATATTTTGTAATGAATTTACATTACATACTTGAAGTTACCCAAACAGCTGTCTAACATGGTGAAAGCACAAGTTCTTTTATTGTCTCAACACCTGACTCGCTAGAGATAAACCTGTAGTCTTAAGTGAATGTTATATTCACATCATTTAAGGCAATGAAAAAGGTCTTTCTTTTCAATATATTACACTGCAGTATTTCTTCTGTAGCTGTTTGTTGTGCTAAAGGACTCCCACACAGCATTTGCTTACTGTATGTAGATCCTGTAACAACCTAAAATCAGAGTAAGCAAGTTAAGATTTCATGCAAAACTGTCTCATCAGATGTAAGTGGATAATGGGAAACTAAATATGCAAAACTTGAGATTTGGATGAGAAAGAGGATTTGTCTTAAAGACATTAAAATTTACCCATTATTTTACAATAGTAGTTGCCTGAAAGTAATTAAAAGAAGTGAACACTTGGTTGATACTCTGAAGAAGGACTTTGTCAGTACCTACTACTAGAAAATAGAGGTGCAGTAGCCAATGAGATAACCATTGGAAATAACACATTTCTGCTCTGAAAATAAGATATTCAAGATAATTAACTTTAAGGGTAACAAGAGAATGAGAAATAACTAAAGGCAATAATTTGGTGCTTTTTAAAGTTAGCTTGTGGATGATGTTTCTATTACAAAATATACTTGTTAATCAGTGAGGTAAATGGAATATGTTAATTTTACCAAACATTAGACTGCTGACTATGGTGTTTTTGTACCACTTAATACCTACGTATTACATCTGAATCACAACTTTATGAACAAAGTTTTGGATTTCAACATAGAAAAGTATTTTCAAAGATGTTCTTCAGCTATGGACAACTGGTTTCACTACTAAAGTACAAATATCTGTAGGCCTCTATCACACAGAATTCCAAAAAGACTTTATATCTAATGTATATTTAAAGTAAGTATAAATTTGGATTGGAGTAGTAAGGCTGCTCAATTAACTTCTGAAATCACAACACCTGGTTTTAATAAAAGAAAAATATCCTTCAACATCGAATCCAATGAGCTTTCAAACCAAGAAATGAGTTCAGTTTTCTGATCAGCATCACGAGTGCCTTTGTGACTAGGTGAACTGAAAAGACAGGAACAGAGTTATCGTGTTCCCAAAAGTTAAGCATTGCCATGGAGCTGCAATGAATTTCTTAGCCAGAGCTTACCCAGTAGTTATTTGATCAGTTTTTTGGAAGACTTTTTATCACAGTTCCTTTAAAATATCCAACCACCTAAATTCCCCTTTTCTTCAACTGACTAAATCAGGGACCATAACCCCTTAAGTGACAGATTCTTTAAGTTATGGACTAGTTTTTTACTTTCATTGCCATCTGTAAGTTTCTCCACTATTATTAGAGTATGAAGGAGGAATGGGAGGACATACATCTTCAAAGTATCTTGCTTACTGTATGTGCATTTTTGTAAATAAAGACATAATCACATAGGCAGTTAAATGAATATGAGAATGTTAAACCAAAAAAAAAAATCTTTAAATTTTCATTAAGATGCGTTAACCACTCTATAAATACTGGAATAATTTCCAAATCTGCTATTCATGTCTTTATGAATTTAATCATTGTGTTTTTATTTCTGAATCGTAATTTCAGAGTGCAGATTACTAGCTCTAGTTCCTGCATTTCTTATTTCTCTAAAATAAACTAACAAGCTCTGTAGAAAGGTTTGTTGAGCATTTCAGGTGGTATGCATGTCCCTTTTTTGCCAGCTGATCATAAACTCTTTAATAATTATGTTTTAATTGTGTTAAAGCCATTCTTGAATTAGAGATTCCAAAAAGAAGAAAACTAGAGATCCTGTGTCTTGAACTTCACTACCTACCATTCTTACTTCTCACAGGGGTAAAACCAAGCTGGAGCAATCAAGAATGCAGCTCTGGTGCTTTTTAACCAGGTAGAGCAACGTGTCACCACTTTCACACAGGTTACCTAAGCAAGTTATACATATATATGTATATATATATATAATCACTTCTTAATGGATTTGGTTGGCCTGCATGCTATTCAGCTATGTTCCTTCCCTATCCATTGCAAGATGGTAGAAACATGCACATCTGCTCTCTGCTGAGTCATGGGACTCACATCACAGCATGGTCAGGCGGGATTGGCAACCCCAACATACATTTTTTAACTCTGCTAATGATTTTTCTGGATATTTTAATAAAGTCCTAAGCAATAACTGCATGTTCTGCAGGTTATGAAGTATGGGTCATAAAAGTACTGGAATGTTATACTTCAAAGAGGCCAAAGAAAAAAGGGAGCATGCACAGTTTTTAAAAAATAAAAACAACCCTTTTTGATTCAGCCCTTATAAATGTATATATTTAATGAAATGTGCTAGGTGAATTATGTCATGATGCCACACATCAGCACCTTAATGAGTAAGGTTAATGAATAAAATTTAAACTATTGCAGTAGCTTGCATAAAAGCTACACTGTTATATTTTTACATCTGCAATGCACTGTAATGCAAATCCTCAAGACGCTACGAACTACATTCTGTGTTCATTTAGGCAGTGCATATCTTGAGTTTTATAAGCTACAAGTAAAGCAAACAGTTTCATAATTGCTGAAATTATGCATAGTAAATAACCCTTCTAAAAAAACTCTCAGAGCAGACCATTTAACAAATAATCTTTTCTTAAACTTTAAACTCCTTCATAAACAGTGGTATTTTGAAAAGTGCTTCAAAATTACTGAGTCTGTGACTGAGTTGGCAGACTTTACTCAGTGTAAATTAGAATAATCATAGAGTAGTCAGCACTACTTTTATAAAATTGCATGTATATTTATCCTAGTTTTTTTCACCATAGGTGAATATAATGTCCATTGCAGCATAACTGGCAGAGCCTTTGGGAATAGGGACAGCAAATATTATGCAGGAGCTTAAGTTACATGAAACTACAGAGGTGAAATTATCCTGGTAAAACTCTTCATCAAAATTTTGTTGGGATTGAGATTTCAGTCATACAGCTGGATTCAAAGTTGTTGCATTCAGGTAGTCTCACTGGCTTAAAATGGCTCAGTTTGTACTCAATTTGTACTGTGTAGTATGATCAATTTACATTACATTCAAGTATCAATTGTCCAGTGATACCAATGGAAATTCATATTGCTGTGTATTCTGAAAAGTCTCAAATGTAACCAATTAATTTTTAAACCAAGATATGCCTCAGATATCAAATAAAGCTCCAGGGAAAGAGTTTTGGAAAGAGTTTTTTCAGTTGTTTCCTTAATATAAAAGTCAAATATCATAAGATTTGAGGTTTAAAGTCAGTTTAGAATCACTTTGGAATTAACAAGCCCCATTATTTTGTTTTGTCACTCAATTACAGTGCAGCTTTAAAGAGTCAAAGGATAAAACAAGATGGCTGAATTACTAAAGGCAATTTGTAATGGCTGAATCCCTTTATTTTATTGTCACTTGAATCATGAAGCAGTTTGTAAAGCTTACAGTTTTTGTTGCCTGCTCTTGCTCTTATTGAAATCTAGAATAAAATCACATGAGAGCAAGACTGGGTCTTAAGTGAATGCATTTTCTCGTTAATGGGCACATTAACATGCTGTTGATCAAAGCTTGTTTTAGTTATCTAAGCTGTTGAAAATAGATGCACTGCTCTGAAAGGATGGTATGGAGGCTGATTATACGTACATTAGCCAAGTATTTGGGTTCGTGATGAAGCATTTTTTGTTATATCCAGTACAATAATATTTATAATACTATTTTCTGAAAAATATAATCCCATTGAGGTAGTCTTTTTTTTTTTTAATTTTATTTTATTTCTGTGTGTGATTTCCACAGTATTGCTCAGGCTTCTGCACTAGAAAAGCATGTTGTTTTGCTGATTCAGGCCTTGAGAATGCTGCATCATAAGCAATTGCTTTCAAATGTATCCTTGTAAAGGAAAATGTGGTATGGTATCATTGAAGATGTAAATAAGTATTTACAGGGCATGGTGTATTCTATAGACTGATAATCACATACATGAGGTGTAAAGAATGTCTCTTGAGTTTCCTTAGTTTTATCAGTTTTATTGAGGGAAAAAAAATAGAACATTTAAGTCACCTTATTTAAAATGTAACGGTTCTTTCCTAATTTAGGGTCTTGGAGCAAAGAAGAGGAGTTTTAGTAAATTAATGTGTTTTTTCATGATTCAATTGTTTGAGATTATTTGAAAAATAATGAAAATTTTGGTTCTACGAACTGTAAATTGCAATTCTGTCACTTGTTTTTTAGTAGCTATGCTGACATGACTAGCTGAAACAAAGGTTGCATGGGAAGAAGCCATTAAAGAATTGACTGCCTTTTAATTGGCACTCATACAGATTGATTATTGATGCTTACTGTGAACTTGTCTCATGTTACTGTAAAGTCAATCATTGATTTAATGATGATGGATCAAGCCAGAAATTAGTTTTGATTTTTCTAATTTATATGTGGCAGATTATTGTTCTCACAGTATTTGAGTTTTATTTAATGAAGCAATTGCCTATAATTTGTGACGATTTTCATATTTTTTATTTCATTGTATTATCATGATAAGAGAATTAATTTATAAATCGTTTTTCTTTCTTTAAAAAAAGAGCCTTATATGTGGATAATTAGGTGCTGTGTTAGTGATACTCTAACATAGTGTACAGTAGTAGTGGTCTGTAGGTGTCTGAGGTCTGATTGACCCCATATTGACCATATTTGCATGTGCATGCAAAAGGTAGCTTCTTGAAACAACCTTGAAATTACCTATCAGCATAAATTTCTTTTAAACATCATTCATCTCATGTGAGTTGAATCAAAGAGCGGAATTGCTTACCAAGCTATTTAAAGACATGCGTGCCATTTGCTTCATTTCTGGCAGAAAAAAAGTCTCTCAGCTCACGTGTGTTTTCCTGAAGGGACTTGGTTTTTACTGAAGAATTAAATAACTAGTTTTAATTTGCAGCAGTGTCTCTGAAGGAGAGAGTACATAGTAATGCCTCTTTAAAAAGTTTTCATCTACTGTTTGCAGCAAAATCATTCAAATCATCTGAACAAATAATTTTTTATATATATTCCAAAAATGTCACTATCTTGAAAGCTAAATGTGAAAAATGCTTGGTATCAAGCATTCTCTCAAAAACTCCGTATAGAACACTCTAATAGAGGTCAAAGGGTATGATCAGATCTGCTTAGGTGAAAACTGCAAATAAGTCAATAATCAAATGCTTTTCTGTTACATCACCTCTTAAACAACTTCAAAGTTAGAGGTGCATTCTGGATACTCCTCCAAATTTCTGTGGATTACTGTTACACAGTATGATCCGGAAATATTTCAGTGCCATGCTTTTTTTAAATGTTGCTTTTTGACTATAAGCCTTATTTCATAGTAAAACAAACAAACAAACAAAAAAAGGTATTCTGGGTTGAGAAATTTAAGATACAAACAATATTGACAAGTTAAAACAAGTTATAAATTCTGTGCCCAGTTTTTGCATTAACTGTGTGCATCCTTAGTACGTTTGTCCTCTCAAAATATACTTTCTTAAAAGAAGAAAATTATGGGCAGTCTTGCATGACCAATGAACAGTTTGACCTGATCCAAATTTCACTGTACTTGGTAAACAGATTTACTTAATTTGAGCTGTTCTGTTGAAGTTTTCACATCTATAATTGTTTTTACCATAGTGAGGACTATAGTATTTGATTATATACAAACTAGTAGAATGACAGAAAAGGATGGAAGGGACCTCAGGAGGTCACTCAGTATTCACAGAAGATTGGAATGCAAAGAAGAGATCTCAGAGCTGGTAATTTACACTTTCTGAAAAAAATGTGCAGAAATTTAGCATTGAGTGCCATTGAGTTTACAACACTTTCATCCAGATATGGTGTAGGCTTGCGAAAATACCATCTGCAGTGGACATGTAGGTAAATGTGGAGCTTTCTGTTAGTACATTTCCCTGGGAAATCTGAGGCACATCTGCAATGTAAACTAGTACAGTAAAGAAAAGAAAAGTGTATACCACACTTGAGAGTGTGGTATATGCAAGCTCTCCAGTTGTAACACCACTGAGCCTTCAGTTCAGAAGTCATATGCGTGGATCAGGTTAGTAGCTAAATCATATTTAATTGTTCCCTACAAGAAAATAAGCTAGGAAATAGAACTGTGCAATGTACACCTCATTACTACAGTTTTACCTATGCATATTTGTCAGCATAAAAATTGTGCTTCTCAAAAGTCAGAGACTGGCAAGATTTTGAATCAGTATAATTTTTAGAGAATATGTATCTAATGAGAAAAAATTGTTCTGTGGAACTTTACTTGCAGAAACTAAATGCAACCAGTTCATCTGAAGGCAGCACAGTTGATATTGCCCCTCCCGGAGAGGGCGAGCAAGCAGAAATTGAACCTGAAGAAGCTCTTGAACCAGAAGCCTGTTTTACAGAAGGTTGTAGAATAACTCTTGACTTAAGAGATGTGTTAGTCAAATGCACTATTATTAGGCATATTTAAGTTCTGGAGACTTTCAAATTTGGTGGAACTTTATGACATCTATGATCAATAGAAATTTCTCAAAGCCTAGAATGCTGGAAATCAGATGCCAGAACAAGGTTTCCCTGGGCTTTGAGTTACTTTGTCTGGCCACTGCTTACATTTTGTAAATAAGGAACTTCATTAACTTTTCTATTCTTAAAATGCATTTTCATTACATGAAAGAGCCCTTAAAATTTGGAACTTCATTTCTTGGGACTATATCAACAAACGGAATGGTTAAACAGCAATGATGAAAAATATCAATGTATTTTTGATGAAGTTTACTCGTAATTATGTCTAGTATTGTCTAGTTTCATTCCAAATCACTAATTATCTAAATTCAGATATTCAGCATCCAGTATTTATAATAATTTGAAAATTATTATAAAATTCATTACTGCTACTAACAATTTTGATTGCGCAGTAATTATTGACATTAAAATAATTTGCTTTTAGATCCTAATATTTCTTAATCCAATGCAGGTTGCGTGAAGAAATTTCCATGTTGCCAAGTAAGTATAGAGGATGGCAAAGGAAAAATCTGGTGGAATCTTAGAAAAACCTGCTACAGCATAGTTGAGCACAACTGGTTTGAGACTTTCATTGTCTTCATGATTCTCCTCAGCAGTGGAGCACTAGTAAGTGAAAAAACAAAAAAAAAATTGCAGATGCAAATTTAAATATTTCCTTAGTAGTAACAGTGAAATTCAAACTGCATGAGAAAAGCCTGTTTTGATTGGAGCAGTGTAAAACTACTTGTATTCCGTGATTTCATGATTTATGTACTGAAAACTGGCCCAAACTTGAAAAAGTTTCGTTTTTCCATGCAGTTTTACATTCATGTTTTACCACTGTAAAGCTAGAGCTATGTTATTTAAGTCAGTAACTTAAGATTCAAACTGTCTACCAATTTCCAACATTTGTAAAAATATTTGAGTGCAAAGGACCTCTGTGAACTGTGAATGTGTAGCTAAATGTATGATTTCAGGTCTTTAACTCCTTTTGGGTTCAGCCATTCCTTGGATTCTGCTTACAAAAGACCATAGAAAAATTGAAGCATTGCTTCATTCTGTTGCCGTTTCAGAGGTAGGAGATAGGGAAGAGTGTGACAGCAAATGAAGCCAAACAACTATTTTCTAATAAGATTTACACTGCCCACCTTTCCAGCTTTACTTAAGGTGAACATCTGCTACGTGATCAACGTGCAGAGCATAAATTGGAGCAAATACATTGCTCTTTGGCTTTTAGACAGGAGTTTGATTGATGGAGGATAAGAATGTGATCTCAAGCTGCTTAGATCAGGTTTTGTGTAAGAAAGGGGTTTATGTGTGTGTGTGAAAGCTCTGTAATACCACAGTGGAAAAAAAATCATGCATTTAGTTTATTTCCTTTTTCAACAGTAAAATAGGATATATACATGTATTCAATACACCTTGCTGGGGAAATCCCAGATAAGGCTGAATATATAAAGTTGCTTCAATCTGAGGCATCGTTAAAGATGGGAAAAGATGGTAAAATAAGAGGATACAGAAGAACAAGGGGAAAGATTATCTCTGAGCTACTTATTTTAATCATTTATATTCAGTGAAACATTAGTAAAACCTGAATATACTTTTTTTTCACAGGCTTTTGAAGATATATATATTGAACAGCGTAAAACGATCAAGACTATGCTGGAATATGCTGACAAAGTTTTTACATACATTTTCATTTTGGAAATGCTTTTAAAATGGGTAGCATATGGTTTTCAAATATATTTTACTAATGCCTGGTGCTGGCTGGACTTTCTGATTGTTGATGTAAGTACATAATTCTCTAATACTGTAAAACTCACTATAGTAATGTTCTTTATGTTGTAAAGCTCGTTACTAACAAGCAATCTTCTTACAAATACACAAAAATAGTTCCCATTGTATCTGGATATGTTGTTTAAAGTACATTTTTGTACCAGAAGGAAAAGGATGGCTGGCCATCAGTTTGTTCATTCTTAACTGGATGTATCAAACTTGAGATTTTATGGAAAAACAAACAACTAAAAAATAATTTTGAGCCTTTCATGCTATTTTTAATGGCCATCTCATCATACTAACTTATTCCTTAGCAAAGAAGGCACTATTTTGTGCAAGTTTCTTCTACAAGCATTGCAGCTTTGCAACTGAAATAATACATTTGGTCTAGATTTCACCTGAATTCTCAGAAATTCATCCCCCAAAACTATCCTTTTATCATTTTTAGTTAAATAAAAGACAGTGGCTATTTGGTCAAAAAAATAATTAGTTTTAATTGGCTGACAATCTGCAATACTTAAATCAGCTGTGTCTTGGCAGGGTTTATGATAGAAGAGAATACAGGATTTCTTGGCTGCCTTCCCAGCTCTCATATACTTCTGTGCAAAGGCCTTGCTTATGTTGTCAGAAGGGATCAAAGCTGGTTTTACTCCCAAAATATTTTGGTCCCTTGCCTTCACACATTATCTGACCCAGTTCACGGGCTATACATATCCTCGGTGTCGAACTGAGAGATGGCATCGTAGGGCAAATGTCCATTTCTGGACTTGTATGTAGTTTATGCCCAAATGTAGTTTCTGTACAAGCTAGTGTATTTCTTGAGAAATTTGTATAAAATCTGGTTCTATAAATAGTTACTATTTGTGAATATATAAAGTAAATGTGTCAGATTTGTGACTTGCAGTGGCAACCCCTACTTAGATTGGCCCATGACTCAAAATGGAAGATCTCTTTTTTTTTACCTGCCCATGTTAGTTTAGTTATACTCTTTAGCTCTTTCCTGAAAATCTGCACTAGTATTGAGCAATGTAAAGGGTTTTCCTAAGAGAATCTTGATGTAGAAGGCAGATGCTTCTTTCCAGGATTATGTTAAGAATGGAATTTATTTTAGGTAAACTACAACCCATGTTTTGATTATTCGTTTTGTAGCATAAACCTAAACTGATTATTCTAAGCCATACTCCATGGTTTCTTAATAACAGCTTAGCCTCAGAGCAGTTACCTGAGCAGGCTCTCAGAATTATAAACATCATCATCATCATCATCATAAGTAAAGCAGCTTATTTTGCCAACTTTTTTCCTATGATTTTTAGTTTTATAAACAAAAGCACGACCAAATGACATCAGAACCTTCTACTTCTGAATAATTACATTCAGTGTTCCAGAAAGTAGTAAAAAATGTCTTTCTGTGCCTAAGGCTAATTCAGCAATTCTTTTAGCACAACCAGACAACATTTGAAAGAAATACATGAACTCATGTTATCTGCCTGTAGAAGAGAATCGACACTGCTTCAGAGGAGAGATTACACAGGTGTGATTCAGCAGCATTCTCCAAGTGAGAACACTAGTGAGACCTTCTTCATTACAAATGACTAAAGTTAATCAAATTGTTTAACTTCATCCTTTAACATTATTCAAGAGTAAACACTGATAGTGCCTCGGGGTTTCAACCTTTAATATCTTACATGCCCGACTTTCACTGCAAGAAATAGCCAGAGCTGCTTTCAGTCATTGTGACCAAATTAGATCTCAATAATTACACCAAGACAGGGTGATTCAGTTCTGTCAATTAACAGCAATGGCAGATCACTCTGGGTACATCTGGCTGCCTCCATTTGAGACCTTGTCGTGCCATCTCTCCACCCCACTTTTCTGCTGGATGCGACAACATCTGTAGCAAAGAGCAGAAGTGAAAATTTCTGTGCCTTATCCATCCAAAATCAGAATCTGGTAAATTAGTTCAAACACATTCATCAGTGGTTTAAACTATGGTACTGAATTTTGCATGCAGTCAAATGAGAAACAGGGGCATATTCTCTTTGCCTGGGGACACTAACTGCCAGAGCTATACAGTTAAGGTTTTAGGCAGTAATATCTTAAACCAGTTCAACCAGATGCTCTAGAGCATCCGTCACCCTGTACCTTGATTCTTTTTCTCACACCTTCGTTCAGAAGCCATCTGTCATGAGATTATTATGTCCAGGTTGTGATGTACGGCTGTAATGACTCTAAGTTCTGTTTGCCACATACAAAGCTAGGAGACAGCACATCTGGGATGGAGATGGGGCATTTGAGAATGCCCAGTGTGTTTGCTAGCTATTGAAATTGTGTCTTTTTCTGCTTAAATATGTACTTGTAGGTAGATATTGTTTTATGATATATATTTTTAAACTTTATAAGGTAGTCATTATTTGTTATGGACGCTATTTCTAAATTACTGTGTTCATAAATTGTAGTTGAATGAAAATATGTAACATTTAAAACAAATCAAATATTTGCCAACTACTGTGGGGCAGTAATGTATCTGAAAATGGAATGAAATCTCTGATCTTCCTGTATCTCAACACTGAAATTGTTCGTGCGTGCTGAAATTCCAATGGGTACGATTTTTGAGCAGTTGAAGGTAGAAAAAAAAATCCCCCAACTGGGCTTGCTCAACGTTATGGGCTTGACCAACATTAAAAGTTGATTAAATTGATGATTTATATAATATTTCTTCAGCTTGGAAATATGACTGAAAATATTTCATCCTTATTTGTTATAACAGTTAAAGTAATTTAATTAAACTGTGCTCTTGACCTTTTTGGTAGCTTTTAAAAATAACAAATTCAGCAGAAACAGTCTGAAAAAGATCAGGGTCACATTATACAAATATACTAAATACTTTATGTACAGAGTGAGATAACTGCTGCCCTGAAGACCTTATTATAAGAAATGAGATGTACATACTTGGTGGAATACTAGATACAAAGAGATTTTAGTTGGTCTTCCTAGACAGCCTAGTATGTCTTATGCGTATCCTAACATAGTGTACTCTGATGATATTGGATAATCCATAAATTAATTAATTTCTGGAATTACTAATTTCACAATTCAGAGGGATTTTCATATACATGAAACCTAAGGCTCTCATTCAGGAAGCATGGAAACAGAATCTGCTCGTATCTATGCATCTAAACAAAACAAACTTTGCATACTTGTCCATAAAATACCAGAAACTAAGAATTATTCACCAAGTACACATTGAAAAAGTTGTATTAGCATAAGATTATAACATAAAAGCGTAAGGGCTATGTTTGGTCCAACACCTTGTCTCAGAGAATGTCAGAAATATCTGTCTGGAAAACTAATAATATAGTATCTGTCTTCTAAAAAATGAGAAAAATCGTGAACTTCTCGACTTGAAATAATTTTTTTCAAATCTAGTTATTTGTTCTTATTCCTAGTTAAGTGCAGTAGCTAAACACGTTAACTATATGAAAGGTAGGTCAAATCCCGTTGGAAGTGAGGAGAGGAATCAAATCACATAAATTAGCTACCTCAGCAAGTAACACAGAATTCATATGGATTAAAATTTCATGACATGTAATCCAGTTGAAAGGTACTAAATACTATTTTCCATTACTCTAATTTACGTAGCAACATAATAATGAAATAGCTGCTTTCCCTCTGCTCTCCTGTTTTCCACTGAGACATGATCTTGTAACTCGTTTGTGATTCATCCAGTTGTTTTTTATTAGAAATTATTATTTTATTTCATAATTATTATTTTATTATTCTATATAGTGGGCAAACTCGTACTGCATACCACCTATTTGTGTACAGCCATTTATTTGAAGAACTCTCTAGACTGAGGAATGAACATTTGGGGGATCTTTTTAAGGAATGAAATATGCTTATGTTCATTTATATGTTTTCTGTGCTTTTGGTGGTAGAATTGAAATAAAACCTGAATAAGGTATATAATGAATATTTCCCCACTCGTGTCTCCAAAACTGCCAAAAGTAAGTGAATGAAATTCTTCCACATTAATACGGCTTAAAAATCAGTTCTGTTCAAGAAACACAAATTGCTCCTTCCTGGAATGGATTGGCTTGCAATAGAAAATTCATTGACATATGAATCAGGAACTCACTGTGGCTGTAGATCATCAAACAATTACTGTTATAATGCTAGCATCTGTTAATATCTATCCTGCAGATTGCGTGTTTCCTATACTTAGAAGAGAAAAAAGAGTTTTTGAGAGAGCTGGTAGGCAAAGGAGAATGTCACACCTCTGTCGATATATACTTCATAAATACCCTGGCTATTGGTTCTATGATATGCTTTTGATTTAGAATTTATATATTATTTTGCATATTGTTAGTGATTATAGATATTAATAATGTCAGTAATTAATAAACTATTGTAATGTATTCAGAATTTTAAATTGCTTGGAAGGTTGAATCTTAACAAAAGTTAATGAAAGAATGGCTCTTTCGTCTTCACATATTTCTGAGAACTTTATCCTTCACCAAGAGCGTGCTTCCATCTGACTATTAAGCCCTATTCAGCTATAACAGATATTTAATAGCAAATATTCCTTTTTTCAAACATGCCTTCTTATGACCTCCCAGAAAATCAGAAAATTATGGAATTGGTGCTCGAACATCACTAAACTAGAGCAGTCTTCCATTCGTTGCTGTTGGTCTTTCCGTACATTCGATCTGTATTCTTTTTAAATAAACTGTAGAATGATTTTTATTATTTTTTTTTATAGGTCTCATTGGTTAGTTTAATAGCCAATGCTTTGGGCTATTCTGAACTTGGTGCCATTAAATCGCTTCGGACATTAAGAGCTTTAAGACCTTTAAGAGCCTTGTCACGATTTGAAGGAATGAGGGTGAGATAAAATGAATGAGCTTGAATTAATATATGTGTACAAAAATTCATCTAAAATTATGAGACTCGTGCCTCCTGCAAAGAACTCCAGAATGGGAATTCAGGGAAAAATGTGGGAAAATGGCTTTCAACATGTCCTTAAACACAAGATGTGCATACAGCTAACTTCTGGATATTAGACCTTGAGCTCATGAAATTTGCCTACTCGTTGATGCATAGTTGTGTTACCCCAGACCCATGGCTGTTAAAATTTCTATTTATTTGTAGATCTATAGAGAAAAGGGAAAGAACAGAGATGGATTTTTTTCTTCAGTTTAGTTGGAGACTTTATTTGAAGAATTTCTGAAGTTAACTTCCATTTTCTTGTAGTTTGTCAGGTGGAACAAGATTAGCCAGGAAAAAAAGGTGAAGAACCCAGCAACAGTGGGAAGAAGACAGCTAAAGCCTCCCTGTAGCTCCCCATCTATTAGTTTGGGGAAAAAAAGATCCCACAATACATGCTGAGATATTAAGGAAAGGTTCTCTGAACAAATACCTGAAATAAGGATGGGGCTGTAAATACAGAAGGGGAGAGAGATGAGAAATAATTTTCTCAACTAGTGTCCTTTACTTCATACGAATACATCTGCTGCCATCTTCCCCCTCTTCCTACACAGCTAAATTCTTCCTGTTGAGGAAATTATTATTTTCATATTCTGCCAATCTGAAAAAAAAAGACTATTACCAGCTGTCTGCTGTAAACACAGACTATGTTATTTTCTGGAGAAATAGATACATAAAAAATGAACAAGGTAACGTTATTGAGAAATCTCCTTTTAGTTTTCCACTTGAAAATACTGGATGCTATAATACATGTTTATAGTTTAGTCATAGCTCTTAAGTCTCCAAATAAATAGCACGGTTTCTGTTTGTAGAGGCTGGAGGTGGCCACAAAACACAATGTAGGGGTCTGTGTCCTGTGACACTTCACACTTCACTATCACCATTACGTTTTGCAGTTTGCATTGCAGACAGTATGTAAGCCCCTATCTAGTAAATGGGTAAAGCCTCTGTTGATATGAGAACATTTTCAGCTATAGATTTGAAAAATACTATTTTGAAAACCTTACACAATTATTCACTATACATGAAACTACTCGAGTCTTATAAATAAATATGGTTTAGTAAAAAAAAGAAAAAAGGTACCTGTATATCCTTTTTCTTCAATCACAGTAAGTAATTCAATAAAAGTAATTAAATAAAATTTTTCCCAGGGGATTTCATCTGATTATGTGCTGTCACTTATATAGTCTAGCTCAATTGTACTAAATGCAACAATTAAAAAAAACCCCAACAACCTAATGGATATGTTGAAGAGCAAGTGCAGTGAGCCTGGCAATTTAAACCAAAGATTTATAGCAGATGCTGTTATTAAATGAAAAGTGCTTAATTACGTTATGTTGTAGGCAGATGCTAAAATACACTGAATTCCAATATGTATATAAAGGTTCTGAGAATAAAATAATTTGCAATTGTAGATGTAAATGCAGACCTTTTTATTCAGTCTTTCCCATCATCATTCTTTGATCTTATTCTGCTTTATTTCCTATTTATGGATTTTGATTTGTATTATTGGAATTTAACATTTCTTTCTTTCTTTTTCTCTAGAGCACACAAATTCTAAGAATCCATCTTGCTACTAACAGGTTTTTTTTTGTTTTGACTTTTTTTCCCCATTGTCTTGGTTTCCATACAATTTTTATTTCTTGCTTTTAGTAACCTCACTAGTGATTTTTGTAGGACCTTCAATGATTCTTCCCCCTTAACTTTTACATTGTTATATTTTAACTGTTCATTTCATATGAATACAGCTTTGACATTTTAAAAGTTTTTTTTTTTCTGTTCATGAACTGACTGTTTTATCTAATTTATATAATAGGTGGTTGTAAATGCCCTTGTAGGAGCAATCCCATCTATCATGAATGTATTGCTGGTTTGTCTTATATTCTGGCTCATCTTCAGCATCATGGGAGTTAATCTGTTTGCTGGTAAATTCTATCACTGTGTCAACACCACAACTGGCGAGATGTTTGATGTCAGCGATGTCAACAATTACACTCAGTGCGAGGAACTCATAAAAAACAATCAAAGTGCCCGATGGAAGAACGTCAAAGTGAATTTTGATAACGTAGGAGCTGGATATCTTGCTCTGCTTCAAGTAGTAAGTAAATTTATATTTTTTCTTTTTGCTCTTTTTAAAAATGTCTAGGAAAAGTGAGCAACTTAAGTCTGTTAAGCAGTGGAATAATTTCTTTATAACAATGATGTATGACTTACACAACAGAACCTTGAAAAAGCCTCCATTGCACTCTTACCTATAATTTTTGCATAAATTTTTGTAGAGTAACTTTCCAGACTAGAGAATACAGCCTCCCTATGATGATAAAAATGTATTTTTAAGTGAAAAAAAGTACAAGAATCTGTATGAATGCTGCACAATATAAACTTCAGAAACTGATTTCATTTCTTGTCACGGTGGAAAAGGTTCAGAGGTCCCTCTGATTATTAAAGAGGTCTCTCTGCTCCTTTATGAGCTCAGTTATCTTGTAAGACAGGAGGGCAGACAGCACTTTAAAAAGCAGACGTCCTAACAGAGTGTCTGGTCTGATGCGAGCAACTACTGCCAATGCCTCCCATATAATCTGTTCCTGGATATCACTACAAATCCACAGCAACATTTTTCGCACTTAAAATCCGTTAATCACAGCACATTTTGGCACTAGGAAATCATTTTTCCTCTCAGCAGCCATGTCAAGATACAGTAGATTTTTCTTCATGGCTATACTCATCTAAGGAAACAGTTTGTTGTTATATCCAACAGTAAAAATATAACCCAGTGACATGAAAGACAAACCATGTTCCAGACAGCCATGCAGATTTTTCAGTGTGGCATGCAGGCTCTTGTTAATCACCGGTGAAAATGCTGAGCTAATGGTGGGGACCATGTTGAAAATAGTGTGTTATAGCTGAGAATTTGCTCTGTCAAATAGTGTCATTGTGCTCTTTCTATCTGTTGTAGTTTGCATGGGGACAGGAGGCGTTACTTTCAGAGCAACCTATGCATAAGGGTCTGCATATTGATAGTTACTGATGGACAGATCCTGACTATTAGGCCTGATCAGTTCATAACATTTTCTCTTGATGCTCACAGACAGACAGCATTTGCTACTAAAATAAATACAATTCATTCAGACGTACATGAAACCACGAAGACATTAAATTTTGGATAAAATAGGAAAAGCTAAAATACTTTCATAATAAAAAAAGTTTACTCATTATTTATAAACTTCATATTCCATTAATGCTTTTTATGGAGCCGTTATAATAATATATGTTATGTTATTAATAGATGGTATTATACTTGTCTAATATCAAGTGTTCTTGTACTGCATGACATATTCACTTTATAAACTATTGCTACTAACACAAAATCTGTCAATTGTATTTCCCCTTCAAGTTCTTTTCTGTTAATTGTATTTTCCCTACAAGTTCTTTTCCCATGCTCTGTGGTACAGAAAAGCTTTGGTACTAGGTACTGAATGTTTCATTCATTTACGTTAGAAGATCCTTATTCTTAGAGCTGATTTCTGACCCCAAACACAAGCAAGCAAGCAGTTATGCTTAAATGATTGAGCTCTGGTGAATCACTTGTCTGTAATTTGACATACAGCTTCAATGTATGAAGAGATGTCAGAAATATTTGTTTTTGGTCTGGTATTTGTTACTGGTCTGGTTTTTTTTAGTTATCTAAGGAAGATGTGCTTGTTCCTTCTGTCTTCAGAGCCTGTCAGTGTCCCTAGCTGACCTTGATTCCCAGTTTAACTACCTCGCTTGAAGAATTTTGTTTCTGAAGACAGTTACTATTAAGTGCTGAGTTGCAGTACTGAATAATGATAAAAAAAAATCTGTAACTTCAGATATCATTACTGCTCTTGTGCTAGGGACTGAAGAGAACCATCTTGTTACCAGTACTTGCCTCTGAAGATGTATAAGCAATACTTCTAGTCTCTTGAAGCTGCATCCAGATGTTATCCACATCACCCATCCTGACAGTATTAGTCTTTAATTACTACATCACTACTGTGGACCTTTCATTCGTCTTCTCCTTGTTGTTGTTGTTCAGATTTTTCATTATTTTCCTTCTTAAATATTCTCTTTAGTTTTTTCCTGCAGAGATTAAAGGATCCTTAGCACATATTGTGTCACTTCTTCAGCCAAATGTCTCCACTAACGTTTTCTCTTCCCCTCTCCTATATTTCCTGCTGTTATCAAACTCTGCTCCTCTTCTAATGCTGCTTTGCAAAGTGCAGCAAATGGCTGTCAGTTGTCAACTGAGGCAGAAGGATCTCCAAGCATAGCTTCCTAGTACATTTGTGCTGCACGATTCAGCAGGATATGAACACTCCCAGAGTGCAAGTTTTCTGCTATGAAAACTGGCAGAGTATGAGAGCTCAGTTCTAGCAGGCACAGATGCAAATACACTCCTTGAGATGGTTCTTCACCAGACACTCCTCAGGAAGGATGCTCTTTACCTGTTCATTTCCCAGGCTTTTTAGTTCTTTTCCTTTATGATGAGTACATTTGGAAACCTTGCATGACAGGCAGGCACTCACTTTCCCCTAGCATGTCCTACCACCTCTTTGGTGATTCTCAGGAAGTGGACAGTCGGTGTCCATGAAAACAGCCTACTCAGAACAACAGTGACAAATCTTTTTTACTTATTTTTCTACCTAGACAAAGTCTCTACTTGAAATCAGCCCATTTTTATGAAAGTTAACTACAGCTCTTTCACAGTTCCTGCAGTCTCCTGTAAATCTTACACCTCGAGAATGAATGTACATTTTGATTATGGATGGAGTCTATTCCTTTTACTTGTGTAGGATTAAAACACTTCTAAAAAATACCATGGCAGTTTGGCCATAGGCAAAACATTCAGATGCACATTAGTATCTGTCCAGAAGCTGTGTTGCTGACTCCATCAGTTCATGCTGTGAGCTTATTAACATGGCTGTCACCACAAGTGGTTCTAGGAGATTGTTCCTGAACATCTCCAGCATTGGTGCCCAAGTCTACCACTGGTTATCTGCAAGGTAAGCACCTGCAGCTCCACACACACTGTGCCCATGCTGAGACATTCCGAGCCTAATTTTAATATTTTTTTGAAATACCTAAAAGTAATGTATAAAAAAATAAGGATTACTCTGAAAAATCTCTTAATCTTCATTCATGCTGCTAACTATGGTTTATAAATTTTTTTATGTTTTTATTAAAAGTAAATGTCCAAATGCTGAGACCTAGTTATTTTTCACATTCTGGATTTTTATAGGGTAGATAAAACAACTGTGTTTTATTTCTAGGCTACTTTCAAAGGATGGATGGATATTATGTATGCTGCAGTTGATTCAAGAGATGTAAGTGTAAGACTTTCAAAGATTGGTTATATTCTGATATCTTTAGTATAGTATAGGATTAAATGATTACATAGGCAATAACATTAAGAATTATGAACAGCATCAATATAAAGTGTGTCAATGTACATTTTTTTCCAGATATCTTAAGGCTAGGAAGGAACTTTTATAACTTCATACATTTTAGAAATATTAGTAGAAAAAATTAACTCCACTTCCTTCTTTCTAGTCAAATAATGTGAATTAAGTTCATTTAACTTGATCTTTTTTGTAAAAGATAATGTAAATGAAGAAAACAGAGAAAATGGCTTTTTAATTACTTCCTTTTGTTATCATGATTATATAATTGCAGGACTATATAATATAATTATTATATATTAAATATATTAATCTTGCTTTGAAATTTTCAGCCACACATTTTGTTCTTTAGGTTGAGCCCTTGTTATTATCCAGCTATTAAGTGCAATTAGATTTTAAGGTTGAAGATCATCTGTTAAGTTTCCTAGGAATTAGGATTTTACTTTGGCTGGAAAACTTCGACTATGTTTACCTAGTACAAGAAAGGGCAACACAGATGCCTGAAATAGTTCTACACAATCTAGGTTATAGCCATGCTAGTTATAATTCTCTTGATTAATAAAACATATAATATTTTGTAGGTAGAAGATCAACCTAAGTACGAGGACAACCTCTACATGTATCTTTATTTTGTCATCTTTATCATATTTGGATCATTTTTTACCTTGAACCTTTTCATTGGTGTCATTATAGATAACTTCAATCAACAAAAAAAGAAGATAAGTATTTAAAATGTTTCCATGCTGTTATAAATCATTAATTGCAATGAATTAACAGTAACAGCTACAATATAACAATGTGTTCATTTACTAGGTAGTAGCTCTCCATACTAATTAAACAGTGGGTTAAAAGTCCAATAGATCTCATGAATAAGCTTAAAGGTATAAATTAAAAATGTATATGAAAGAACTTTTTTATTCTAACACTTGAGCTGTGAGAAGTGAGATGAGCTTGTTAGACAGGAATGAATCAATCTATAAAATTGGAAATAATAAAATATATAGAGAATGAAGGGTATTTTTCTGTATACATTTGCCATTCAAGTATGTTTAAAATAATTATATTTATAATGCATGTAATTTTATTTAAAATAATCTTAAATATATAAAATTACAATTGCATTTAAAATATTTTGAAGCCTAATGATTCTCAGCTTTCAATTGCCAAACAGAACTATAACATGAGAACAACTATAAATCTTGCATGCTGTGAAAAAGCAGCTTCATCTGATTTGGTTTTACTGGATAACTAAATGAAAAACAGTACAAAACAGAATAGAGTAAAACTCAGTTGTGAACTGTAGAAATATTTTGGAGTGAAAATATTCTTCAGTTTCTTAAAAGAGCCATAAACACACCTCAGGCTACATCTACCAGTAATGAGGCTTTTGGCTTCAATATCCACTTTAGCAGACAGTGACTTTCACACTGGGTTTCCATCTGACTTAGTTCAGACTCATTAATAAGCACAATTTAGCTTACACTGGAGTTCAGTCAGTTGCACATCTGGCAGCCTTAGCACCTGCAAACAAAGTCTAATTTGAACTAGTCAAGTTCCAGCCGTTTTTAATTAATAATTTGTTATGGCATGATTTGGTTAGGTTTCCTTCAACTGAGGGTTGTTTTTTTTTTTCTATCATTAAAGCCCTCAGATTAGACTCAAACAGTCTTTCCCTTCACACATCTTAAGTCTCAAACTTACCCCACTTTTAGACCTGTCTAGCTGTAACCCTAAAAGTCAGAATCTAGAATTTATTATGTATAAGCAGACAGGTTCCTGTGCACTAAAATCCTAATCCGTAAGTAATTTAACAACATCAGTATAATAAGGACAATTTTAGCCATGCCAACAGAAATGAACGTGGAGACACTGGAAAAATTCAACTGTCAGCCATGTAAGGCACCAGCAAGGGCTTTTGCGTGTGCTAATAATGCTTGCTATATGAAAAATAAACGAGTAAAATATTCATTTTTGTAAGACAAATCAAACAAATGTAACATTAAATCACAGGGGCATACTGCAGTTAAATGCTGAATGTGTTAGTAATTAGTTTTGGTATTATTTCTTTACTTTGGAGGTCAGGATATATTTATGACAGAAGAACAGAAGAAATATTACAATGCAATGAAAAAACTGGGATCCAAAAAACCACAGAAACCTATACCAAGGCCAGTGGTAAGCATGAATTGACATTAACAGCACTGATATTGAATATGATTTCAGCTAGCAAAAGAATGTTATACGCCTGGTTGGAAAAAATTCCTTTTTTTTTTTTTTTAAAAGGTATAATTCCCCCCCCCCCCCCCC